>VXAV01005959.1:72940-110111 GCA_013399715.1 Alectura lathami | reverse complement strand
TTTTTTTTTTTTTTTTTTTTTTTTTTTTTTCCCCCCCTCTCTCTTAATCTTACACTTGACCTAAATAGTAACTTCTTTCATTTTCTTAACAGAACACACAGTACAGTCCTGGCGCATAGTTTTGGAGCAGCCAGTGGGGTAGAAACTGCTGCCCTGTGGCACAAATGCAGATAGATGGGCACTCTTGTAAGATGATGGTCTTAAGGGAGTCCTGGTGAAGTGAATGCTCCTGGAGCTTTGCATGAATTGAAATAGCCCTGTGCTGTGTGTGCAGAATTGAATACAATTAATCTGTAAGTAGGAAGTATATTATTCATATGCTGTAATACTTTTTTTTTTTTTTTTCCCCTTGCATGTACTTTAATTTTGAATACAATTTTAAGTCCTGCAGATTTGGAAATGCTGCATTATAGATTTGTGAAAGTTTGAGGGCATAAGATAAGACGCTGTTAATATTCCCTTTGATCAGGGAGTAAAGACTGTGTACTCCTTCGGACAGCATAGTGATGCGTGACAGAGGCACAGGTAAGTGGGGACTGTCTGGCCGGACTCTGTAACTCCTAGCCATGTCAGGGGGGCTGCTGCTGCTGGGCCTGTGCCCTTGGTGCTGTGTCTCTGCTGTTGCCCTGCATGCTCCTTCTGGGATGGAGGGGACATGCTGGTTTGTACCAGAAGACCAACTACCTAGTAAACAGTATTGTTTTTTCATATGCAAGTTTCCTAGTTATTTGCTCTTTTTATGAAGTTGGGATTTGCAGTGTTAGCAGCACCAGTACAGTATTAAATAAAAGTTGGATGCTGACCAATCTTTAAGAGATTCACATCTGCCACAAGTATTAGTGCTTAGAAGACCCTATATAGCTAAGCCAAGTTTTTTTTTTTCCCCAAAAATTTAGGCCACCAAAGCCTTGAGAAGGTTAGGACGTAGACACAGAGTTCCTTAAATATCTTCCCCGTTGCTTCCCTTGGGCTGTCTCTCGTTTTGTCTTGTGAGCACGGGAGCTGGGTGGTCGCCTTTGGGTTGGATGTGTGCCTCTTTCAACAGCGAGAGCTCCGCACCTTGCGCTGTCTCTGAAGGCTGGAAGCAGCAACTTGCAATGGCTCCTAGGTTGCTGTGGAACTTGAAATAAACACGAGCTCTGCAGCCATTACCAAAGCCGTGTCTGCTGGGTGAGGGAGGTTATAGTCCCCTGAACTGCAAATTTGTGTTACGTGTAGCTCAGCTCTGAGCACAATGGTTTGGTTGCTGCCCCTGATATATTGGAGGGAAGTGGGTGGAAGCAGTCCAGTTGCTAACCCTATGAATTTTGATGGAACAAAATAAATATTTAATCTTCACCTACATGGAGGCTTTGCAGAAGCGGTAATACTTCAGCCGTCTTGTTGGCCTGCCATGCTATTTGAATTCAAGCAAAGGTCTCCCACATGGTTATTTGCATGTGTCCTCCTATCTCTGTTTTACATCTGCAATTTCAGAATGTGCTTCCAGAATTATTTTTTGTTCATTTCCAATCATTCTTCAAAGATAACTGGCAGAACCAACAGGCTGGCTGTGATTTTACAGCAGTAGAAGGTAGACAACTTTGATCTCCTTGTTAAATGAGTTTTCTTCATGTGTGGGCTGGGTGTGTAGTGTGTTGATTTAGTTTTTATTGATCAGTGTAAAAACGTGAATTCAGCATCACAGCAATGGTAATAAACAAGTACTTGCAGTGATATTCTAATGAGTTCCTGGCAAAAATAGGGCAGAAAACCATCTCAGAGACTGACATGCTTTAATGGTGAGGTGCTGAACCAGGATGCTTAATATGAAAGGACTGAGTAAAGCTGTTTGAAGTTCTGACTTTCTTTGGCAACACAACTGAGCAGGAACACGCCAAGCAGGGCAGGATGCAGTGTTTTTGTACGTATTTGAGCAGAAGTGGCATTCTTTCCTCTGTCCAGAAGGACCCTCACCATCCTAATCAAGCCAAGACAGGACAGGTTGTAGGAACCAGGTGTCTGCTGCGTTAGAAGGTGTCTCTGAATGCAGGCAGTAAAGCGCTTGTTGCCTTGCAGTCTTCATCTGCAGGAATGCTCTGTGAAGCATCCACACATGCTTCAGTAAGCCTGCATGGCAAAGCGTCAGGTGCAGAGAGGAGAGAAAGGAGAGAGGTTGCTGAATTAGCAGACAATTTATGTATGGAAAAGTGAGATTCATATTCATAACCATGAAGTTATGAACTTCAAGTTGAACCAAACTTATGGGTACAGTAGGAGCGAACCTTTTGCCACCTTAAGTTGGCAATAATTCTGAGCCAAAGTGTTTGCAGAAGTGCAGGCAGGTAGCTTCTCCCTCTGTTTTTTCATTGATGCCGTGTGTTTTCAGGACTGGAAGACACTTCTCAGTGGAGGTGGTGGACAGTAATTCTCTCTACTTTTTTTCATCAGCTAGGCTTGTTTTATGCTGTCAGTTGAGTAAACTGGTGTCTGAGCTGCATGAATCAAGATTAAAAAGAAAAAAAAGTATTGTTATTGCCTACATGTGTGTTTGATAAAAGCAGAAAATGAGAAGCAAAATTTACCTGAAGAAAAGTGTTTTTTTTCAGGACTATGAAATTTTGAAAGAGCTGGATCATAATGAACTTTAATACTTTTCTAAAGATGTTGCTATTATAATGAAAAAGCATGAATAAGAGAATATGCCTTGCAGGTAAAATGAAAAAAGGCTTCTCCATTTGTATGCTGGAAAACCAAAAATGCATTGCAGAGGATGAATTTTACCCTTCATTTTGCTTGTAGTAAAAATTAGTCTTTGAAGTTAAAAATGCCTTTAGATTTAAAGAAATAAATACGCCTGAAAAGGGAGGTACACAGAAAAAAGACACTGGGTTAATTGCTGTTTTGTTAATGAAAAGCACATATGGTAAGCTAACCGTGGCTGCCTGCATAGTGAGGTACTGCCTAACATGAGCGGGGGTGGTAAAATAAGGTGCCAGCAGACTTTTATTTCCAAGATTTCCTACTTTCAGAAGAAATTTTAATCTGAATATTGAGTGCACAGATACAAATGATAGCCTAGTACCGTAGAATTACAATAACTTATGAAGGCAACAATACTTTCTTGCTTCATGTCCGTTAGCGTACGATCCTTAGGCTAACTAACTAATCATTAGTTAAAGTAGGGGTTCATTAAAATAACATGGGCTCATCTGGTTTTAAAGACCAGCTCTCAGCCAGTAGGCACTGGTCCAAATTTCATAAGGTTGCAATGCAGACTGTGGAAATGGCATGTAGATTGCTGCATGAAGCTGGTTGATGGAGAGGCTTCTGTTGGATTGTGTGCTTCATATTGGGCCAAATTCTTCAATTTTTAGTCATCTGTAGTAATGTCTGTTGTAGTCAGTTGAACTACTTGTGTGACTGTTTGAAAGAAGGTACAAGGTTGGGTCAGTATATTAAGGCTGTAGTTACGTTACTGTGTAATAATTGTATTATTCTAGTTGAAGAATTGTAATTACAAAGCAGATGAAATGCTTCAGTTATGTGAAGAAAATCCTCAAATTTAAGCCCTACAGTATACTTAGCACAAACAGTTTTTTCAGGTGGAACTTCTACTTTCAGGTTATTTCTGGAAAATCCGTACTGCTAATTATGTAAATTGCGAGAAATGAAAAAAGAGAACAAAAGAGCAGGGCATCTTATTTTAGCTGCCATCAAATGCAAAGTCATATGTGGCCATTCTAGCTGGCTGTAGTATGTGTCTGCATTGTTCAGCTGCTGCTTTTGTTACCAACAGACCAGATCACTTCAAGTTGTTGTTTCTCACATGGCTTTGCACAACCAAGTTGCCAAACTGTTAGCCAGAAGTGGGAACTGGGAATTTCTTTTGGTATCTCCTTCCTTACTTGCTTCAAAGATTTGTGCTCATAGCAAACGTGGCACCTTTTTTGATTGCTTTGTTTTTCTGCTGCTGTGTGGGCAAGTCTGTGTTTTTTAGGTCAGTCCTGATCCGTAGCAGGACGTTTTTGTACCTGCACCTATTGCCTATTAAGGCAATAAGAAACTCTCCTTGAATGAACTGGAGCCAATGTTAGGTCTGTCTGCAGATCAGAGCGCAGGGGATGCAAGAAGCAGCAACTGAGTGAATGAAGGAACTTTCAAGCTGACTCAGTGATACACATACAGTGTATGCTGAGAGATTAGTCACCACTTACTGTAAGTCTTTCTTTATGGTGCTTGGTGGACAAGTGGCTGTATCAGGCTGCGGTGAGTGAGCTTTGTAGGCTGGGAATTCAGGTAAATG
Organism: Alectura lathami; assembly: GCA_013399715.1. NCBI lineage: Eukaryota > Metazoa > Chordata > Aves > Galliformes > Megapodiidae > Alectura > Alectura lathami. The sequence continues at coordinate 105,826 of VXAV01005959.1, read as the reverse complement.
TTATTTCCACAGTATTTTCCCATCCAACAACAACAACAAGAAAACAAAACCTGAAGACTTGTAAATTACCGAGCTAAAGGCAAAAGAAATCTTTTGGTTATCTCATAGTGTTGCTATCTTTCTTAATCTGCAAAACTAGTAGGAAAGTGAATAAATTATGCAACAACTCTTTTTTTTTTTTTTTTTCTTTAGAAACCTGTGCTTACATGTTACTAGTACTGTTCTGCCCTGTTCTGTGCAGGTTGGTTTGATTTTTGTACTTTTTTTTTTTTCATTAGGTGGGTTTCAAGCTGCATTTGTGTGAAGCATCAATTTACATGATGGTAACAGAATAACAATTACAGGGAAGGAATTTTTCACATCTGTGAAAAAGACTATTTTCATTTGCCAAGTAGAAACTTCAGGAAAATTACCCTCCAGGTTGAATTTTCTCATAAATGTTCTCAAGTTCTGGAATTATTTACTGGCATAATAGCTATGCATAGCACTTAAGGCAAAATTTGTTTTCAAAGAGTTATTTTTTGTGGAAAAAAGAAGGGTTTTTACTATTTGAAAGAAAATTGGCAATATAAAAAAAAGGTCAAAATTTTTGTGCAGCCTTTTCTGAGTTACTGAAATTCAGTAAGTTTGTGGGCTTTTTTTTTTTTTTCCTTTTTTTTTTTCCTTTTAGGCTTTTCTTCCAGTGGCTTCTTGTCTGTTTGGCTGAAATATATTTTTTCTTAATTTAGCTGGGTATTTTTTATAATTCTTAGATGATCTTTCTCTCTGATCCTAACCTGTTTTGGTTGGATTGTTTAATCTGGCCTTAGAGAACTGTTAATTTCAACCATGATTGTACCAAAATTGCTTTAGAGTTGTTACAGCAAGATTTTTTTGATAGTTTGTTCGAAATTACTTCCTCCCAAAAGAAAAAAAAAAACAATCAAACATCATGTTGAAGAGTGAGAACCAGACTGTGCTGGCACTGCCGGGTGGGACTGCAGTGAATCTGCGTGCCTGTGCAAGTGGTTTGGCTCCTGCGCTCCTGAGGATCTGCTCCTGCAGTGGTGTTCAAGCCCTCTGAAGAGCAGGAACGAAGGCTGGAAGAGTTATTAAGTTTTGGGTTATCTCACACCATTTATTTGAAATGGAGGCCAGGCTATTTGCATATCTATGCAGCTTGGATCTGAAAAAAGTTTTATTATTTTTTTTACCAGCCTTTGTATGGAAATGACATCACAGCTTATGTCAGCCATACTACAGCATTCAGGCGTTTTTCTCCTCCCTGTTGGGTTGTTAACAGAGTGCTAGCTCGATGCTGTGAGTCTTTCCCTGCAGCGGGTGGCACGCTGACAACTTTATCTCATTTCAAGAGCCATAACTGCATCTTTGTACGATGAAATGTGAGAAATAAAGATCTGTTTTAAAGCCTTTTGAAATCAGTTGGAGTATAATGTACTTCATTTCTGTGTGCCTGACTGGACTTCGCGACTCTCTAGCAGTATACCGTTTGTGGGATCGCAGGCGTGGTGTTCACATATGTCGGGGACAGTGAGCTGGCTTCCTGAAGATGCCCAGACCTGGGGCACTGTGGAAAGGAGCCCCCTGTGACTTGGGAGAGCTTTGGGGACCACAGCTCTTAGGTGTTGCCTGTGTATCCCATATGCAAAGCCGAGCTTGGCCTGGAGAATGCCTCACTGCTAAGAGACACGCACCAGTGCTAGCATGGCCCTGCTGGGTTCAGGTGACCACCGCAGTGTGAGGTGGAGCTGTGGGGACTTGCTGCGGTAGTTTGAGGGGCTGGAAGGTGGGAAACAGAAATCAAAGGTGACAATTTGGAAAGTTGATGCCTACCTTTGTTAATCATAAGGCAATTTTTAAGTCACTTCCCAGAGGAAAAAAATACATTCAGAAGAGAAGGGGGAGAAATGTGATGTTGGATTCAGGTGATCACATGCAGCAGACAGTGCTGTGGTGATGATGATGGTACCAAACACACACAGAGACAAAGCAAAAGCATACAATCATCCAGACTTGTGTTTCTGAATTTCCAGCCACAGCATTCTGTACACAGAATGATTTTATTAATCTTTACTATTTTAGGAGGTCTAAGACTGAGGAAAGGACTGATTCCAGTTACTGTAAAAAATAAGTAAATGGGATAACAAAACCATCCATTGCCACAACGGATGTGGAGATTTGCATTCTCTTCCTGCATTTCATTGGCCTTGGGAGGAGGGCGAGGAGGCCTTCGGGCCACGTTCAGCATGAGAGCTTGCATCAACAATTTTGGATCAGGCTCTCTGCATGTGAAAGTTACGGATTCCCATTCACACGCCTTGTATTTTTTGATGCTTTCCTGGCTCAGCTCTTCCGTAATAGTCCTCTGGAAGGGCCTGCCCACAGAGAGCAGGAGTGCACACTCCTCTGAAGGGTTGTGAGCATGAGGAGAAATGTGGGACGCGTGTTGGCACTGCCCTGCATGCCTCTTGGAGCAGTGGGTGCTCACACACGCTGTGGAGGTGGCCTCTCAGAAAAACCCAGTGAAGTCACGTGTCCCTTCCAGAGCTTGAGAGAACCACTTCATCAACGTAGTTAACTGTATAGCCATATGCTGTTCTTTTCTCTTACATATGTTCTCTGATAATTGTCAGTAACAGGTGCCTGCAAGCTGGGGCAGAGTGGTATTTTAAAATTAGATTTTTAATGGGGAGAAAGAATTGCATGAGTTCAGTGTCAGCAAAAAGCTCAGGTTGAAAATTTTGGCCTCTGAAGTTCATGTTCATCACAGAGCAACAGCAAGGCTGGTAGCAGTGCTGGTTCTTCAGCTTCAATCTTCAATGCCAGAGGTATTCAGACATGTGACTTCTGAGGAGGAGTCAGTCGTTCTGTTTTTTGGTCTGTGTGTCCGTTTTGGCTGAATGTGGGAAAAAGCACCATCCCTCTGATGTGTGCACTGTCCCGGAGGAACTGTGTTGGGCATGTGCCGTATCCCTGCTTGCTAGCTTTGGTGGTACAGGCTGGTGGGAGTCTCGACATGAGATCCATAGGTTGCTTGTCTCCCACTCTCTGACCCTGTGTTTCCCTGTATGTAATGCTGAGCAGCCTGAGCTGTTTGTGGTGCCACTGGTTGCCATTATGTTGTGTGCATGTGTATTAGGTTAGTTACTACCATGACAGCCTTTTTTGACATTGATTCTCCTTCCACCATCTGAAGAAGAGCAACTACCGAGAAGAAGATGCAGAGAGACTCGTAGTTGCTCTAGACTGGTAACATTGCAGCTGTGCCCACTAAAAATCATTTTGGGGCACTGCATGCCAAGAATCCCCCAGTATCCCAGGTACTTCTTTCACACCATCTCCACATCCCAGTACACAGCTCTCTGAACTGCCATTTGCCCAGGGAGGTGATGGAGCCTCCTTCCCTGGAGGCGTTCAAGAAGCGTGTAGATGTGGCGCACAGGGGCATGATTTAGTAAGCGTAGTGGTGCTGGGTTGACGGTTGGACTGGATGATCTTAGAGGTCTTTTCCAGCCTTTATGATCCTATGATTCCTTTCGTGTATCAGCTGAGGAACTTACAGCCAGGTGTAACAGGAGTCCAGCAATTCAGAAGTATCTTGTATTTCAAAGTGTCAGAGAAGACATAATGTCCTTGACTTTTTTTTTTTTTTTGGTGGTGTTTTTGTTGTTTTGTTGTCATCGTTTTCATTTCTGGTGAAGAACTACTAAAATACAGAGCACATATGGAAATGGCAGATGCGTTGTTGTGTTTTCGATTTTTTGTTGTTGTCCTTCTTTCTAAAATTAAGCACACAGGAGTTTGCAAGGTCCTGCAAAAGAATTCAGACAATATTGTACACTCGTGTTCAAGGAATCTTCTTAATCTAGTCACACATATGTTCAGTGAATGGATCCAGGTTTAAAAAAATACATTGCACCAAGGAGAGATGGCCCAAATGGGATAAACTACTGCAAAATATCTATGACTGTACTCATTAAGTAAGATTTCTGTTGTGTTTCCTTTTTATTGTTATCCTCCATGTTCTTCCTACGTAAGAAATGTAAGTTGTGGTATCAGCTGTTCTGCTTATCCTTAGCAAAATGTTGGTAACTGAAAATTGGATCACGTGAACCAAGTTGTCCTTCTCTGTGTCAGAAAACTATCATTGTTTTTTTTTTTTTTTTCCTCATGAGGGTAGAATGTGAGTCCATTCCACTTCCATCCATGCACATGAGTAGTAAATTTTAAATCTGCCACTGCAATATGGTTCTGAGCTCAGATGCAGGAGGAGCTGTGATCTCATGACTTGACCACAAATGCGCTTGGTGACACTCACAGGGGCAGAGCTAGCTGCAGAATTTGGGTCAGCAGGACAGTATCCTGATGAGCTGTCTGGTGCAGGACCCTGGAGGCTGTAAAAGCTGCTAACTGCAGTAACATAGGTTAGCTCTTGCTGTATTTACTATAAAAACTTTTTTGAATGATTTCACTTTGTCATCTTTGGAACTTGAACTACTACTACAGAACTTCCTCCTCCTTGAAACAGTTCTGGTGGTATGACCCATACCACTTCAGAGCAAGAGTTACTCAGGCCAAACACGGAAACAAATTTGTGCTTTGTAACAGAAAAAGACGTACAGCAGATGGTATAACTGTGTTTGGTATTCTTTTAATTGTTTCTGACTGTTAACTTAGTAAAGAGGTCTTGATATGTGTATATATTTATACACTGGGGATCTGAAAAGCAGTGAGCATACATATCCATGCATTATATTGCAGTAGTTTTCCCTTGGGGGTTTTGTTATTGTTGTCCCTTTCAGAAATTGTGAACCTGTAATTTTTCATGGACTGGTTCTCGGCCCTCTCTGCCAGAGAGGTTCAATCTATCATGTTAAGAAAATCAATAAAAAGTCTAGAGGTTTATTTATAAAGTAGAACGTGGAGAGACAGTGCAAAAATTCCATTAAAATGGCAGTTTAGTGCTAGCTATATCTCTTTGGGACTAAGCTCCAATATTTTAAACTATTAAAATTGTTATAAGAGTGCTTTTAAAGTACCACAAATCACAGTAAAGCTTTCTAGTTGAAACTTGCCCTTATATAGTGCACTAGAACTGAGCTTATATATGTTTTTGGAACGTCTGATGCTGCCCTCAAACATGGTTTTAGCATCCCTTTTAGAGCTTTATTATCGTTAATAATCTTACAGGTTTTTGCTCACGTGAAAATACCTGGATGTAAGAAGTCAGAATTTATTTTCCTTCAGAATCTGTATGTCTTTGTGCAGATGTGGCTCTGTGCAAATTATTTCTGAGAAATCTATAGGCTTCTAATGTAATTCATCAGAATTGCTTGTCTTGGCTCATGTTACTTCATTAGAGGAGTTTATAAATTCAGGTGGCTGTGGCTTATTTTATTGCGTAGCAGTTTTCGCCAGTGATGTGTTGGTCATCTACTCCATCTTTCCTATCCAAAGAAATGAATGTCTCCTTCTACTCATAAATGTGATGCTGAAGGGTTTATGGGGTCCATATTAAACCTCTCAAATATCAGAAGTGGATTTGAAGTCTAAGCTTAACCTCCTCACGGTACCTTCCTCACTTGCTTTAATAGCTGAAGAAGATTGGCCTTGAAACTGTTGAGTTTTAAATACAAATGGTGTTGAATGGTTTGATGCTGTCATCTTTTTTCCTGGGATGAGGAGATTCATTTCTAAGGGAAATACCTTTTATTTAGTTCCAAAAACATCCAGAAAAAAAATGGTGAACTCTTATTTGAGCAAGAATGGGTCTGTGTGATGGGGGCTTTGGTTTTGATCCCCTGAGGAAGCATACATGACTCGAAAGGTGGTGGAACCATGTAGACCTGGACTAAAGGCAGACTTCTCATCTCTGGGAGACAAAGCAGACATTGGGCAGCACAGCCCTCTGTCAAGGCTGCAGGGACAAGCTGCGCAAATGATTGTGGAGGAGGCAGAAGAGAAACTCCACCTCACCAAACATTTGTGTGTGTGGTATAAATACGGGCCCTGTCACACAGTTATATCCCTGTGTACAACTGAGTTACCCAATCCATCATTCCTGCATTATTCATCCATCAATTTTTTCTTCTCTTCCTAAATCACAGCCTTGCTCTACCTTATTTCTTGCTGTGTCTGTTTCCCTCCTTCCTTGCTGTATGAAGTTGGAGTAAAGTAACAATCCCAGAAAGCTTAAAAATCCAAGACTGTAACATCACCCTTTTACTGTTAAGTAACATTTGAAGTTTCAAAGAAACTGGCCTACATAATTACCATGTGGTTAGAAATCTGAAAAATTCATACTAGTGTTTGGAAAGGGGAGGCTTTGCAGGGAGAACATGAAAGCTTGAAAAAAAAAAAAAAAGAAGTTTCTCTATTTTTCTAAGTGAAGACAACAAAAGTCTGTTTCATAAAGTACTGCTCTGTGTAAAAAGAAAAGACTTTGGTTGCATTGTACAGCTCTGAGTATAAATGATAGTTAGCTTCCCTGCTTTTCAAAAAATAAGCAAGTAATGTTAACGAGGATAAAGTAGAAGAGCATCAATAAAGAAAATACAGTTACCTGCAAAGCCCTTCCAGTCTGGAGTCACCCGTCTGCCAGAAAGCAGGGCTGCAGGTGGTTTAATTGGATTAGGCCAAATTGTGTTTGCTGCCAGCTGAGGCTGGCATATGCTTTTATGCCCAGTCCCTCCCCCCTCCTCATGGGCTCTTTTTGTCTGGGGAGGGAGCAAACTGTTTTTCTCAAGTCTCGGTGCTGTGCAATGCTGTTGAGCCTGGAATAGTGTAAAAGTCTATGAGATGGAGAGGGAAACTGTGAGGCTGGTGGAGGGTGTGAGAAGAGACAGAGGAGGGAAAGTAAGGAAGGATGAAGTATTATTAGGTTGAGGTCTTTAAAAGGTGTTTGTTGGGGTGGGGTGCTGCAGTAGTATGGCAGTTGCCCAAGGTGACTTAGGAAGGGTGGTGCCCTTGGAGAGAAATTAAGATCTCCTTCTCCAGTTATCTTGTATCCCTTAGAGCTGCTGTGGAAGTTGCTCCCTCAGTGCCCCTCCAGCAAAGCTGCTTTGGTTCTTGAGTTCCCATTTCACAGAATTGTTTAAGCTGGAGAAAAGTCTTAAAGATCATAAAGTCCAACCATCCATTTGTCCTCTGTCTGTTGGAGGTAGGCATGCTAATCCACTCGGGAAGCTTTCCAGTGTGGTTTTCTATCAATTTCACAGAGGGCCTTTTTGTTTCTCGTTTGTCCTGTGTGAGGAATATGGAAGTGTGGGAAAAGCAGATTTCTACAAATCACTTCCATTAGGGTAGGCCTGCTGGGTCCCTGTGGCTTAGCGGTGTGTCGCTGCTGTGGCAGTGCTTTAGGACAGTACTTTTTCTTGATAAGAACTGCTCCTTCACTCAGCTCCTCTTCTTTCAGTGGGCAGGGGATGGGTCCTGGTTTGCCATTGCACCTTATTTTCCCTCTCTGCAGCTGCCCTTGTAGCATCTCTGGCAGGACATGGGGTGGAGGACATGGGGCACATAGGTTGGAGAATTTCAGCAGCCTCCATGCTATCTGCCATATGTGTTGGAGAGTTGGGTAGGCGTGGTGTGGTGCTAGGAAAAGCAGAATGGGCTGTGGAGGAAAACTCAATGCTTGTCTCCTTGCCTGCAGTGTTGGCCCTTTGCAGGAAGTGGTAAAAACATTTTTTTTTTGTCGAGCGTTGGCTGATTTTGATCCTGTCCTTGAGAAGAGCAAACTTAAAAGGTGCATGGAGCCACCACCGCAAGCAGCCAGCATGTACTACTTGTAATCGCAGAAATCTGTTGGACTGGAGCTGAACAGCTTGGATTTAGCTCTGGCTGGTAGCCAAAATAAGCTGTTCAGGTTCGTCTAAGGTGTAGCTGCCGATACCTTTAGCTTCTAAAATTTCCTTGGGAGCAGTGCTGCCTGTTGCCAGCCGTCTGTGAGGTGGGCCTGGCTGTCTGGGGCTGTGCAGCTTGGCCTGTGGTTCACTGCATCCCCATCGTGCTGGGGCGTGGCCCCGCTCTTACAGACACTGAGCCTTCCGCCCGGTGAGTTTATCCTTCTACAGTGATTTGGAGTATGGTGATATTCTCCTTTTAGGTTTGCCATAGGGAGGCTGTGCGGTTTTAGGATATTCTGTGTTTTTAATGGATGTGGAGGTTCTGTTGACCTCAGATAAACAGGTATCACATTGCTGGAAAGGACTGTCCTTCTTCAGGAATGATACTTGACAGGCCTGTGGTCTTAAATGGGTAACACACTCTCTCTGAGACATGTAATGAAGTCACTATTTGACCTAACTGGTGTAACTCCGTGTGTGTTTGGCTTTGGGGAATTTCCCCACCAGCTCTGCTGGTTGTGCCACTCTTCCAGGTGTTCCATGAAGGCCAGCATTGGCGCTCTTCCTTCTCTGGGGTTGCCTGCAGTAGGCAAGAAAGGTTTCTCTAATTTTTTTTCTTTCTTTTCTTTTTTTTTTTTGGTGGAGGAGAGGAAGTGGTAGATACCAATCTTTCTCGCACATCCTTCCATATGCACATCTTGCTGGTGGCCACCCAAACTGTCCCCTAGAGATGCTACTCTACCGTGACTAATTTCCTGGCTTTTATTTTGAAAACAGAGTCATCCGAGTTTGCACAGATCAGCTGGTGCAGGCTTCAGTCTGTTTTGTGAGTGAAAACCTAGAAAGCATACTTCTGGGAAAAGGTGTTGGAGACTTTCCTATTTTTGTGTGTGTGTGATTTGAAGAAAGGGAGGGCAGTAGCAAGTGTTCAGGATTTTAATAATTTAACTGGTGTATCCTGATTTCAAAATCAAGATTAAGTCCATTGGGAGCAGTAGATGTAAACTCTGCCAGGTATGAAGAGTAATGAAGACTGTAATAGTTAAAAATTTATACTGCTAGTTATAAATCTGTAGAAGCTCTGAGTCTCGTTGGTGAGATGGTCCACCTGTGTAATAAACACTCATGTGCTTCCTTTGCTGTTTATACAGATGCTTGTCAGCAGTACTTTGTGGGCAGCACCACTTATGTGACCGTGAATGTTAGACATAACTGTTGGTTAAACTTCCTTGAAGAAATATTTTAACTAATAAACGTACAAGCACGTGATTTAGTCAATTCTTTGCATGTTGTTTTCCCAGCTATAAAAATGCTCCAGGAAATAACAGAATTATTTTTTCTTAGCAAGTAAGTGCCACTCTAGGGAGAAAGTTTTGATTTATGTGTGTGTCTGCTTTAAAGAAGAATACCAACTGAACAGAAGTATTTGTTCGAGGTATTAGTGATTTGGTAAAGTAGGGCCAGATATTTATAGTTACTTTGTTGTATGCCACTTGTTTAAAACAAAATGAACACTCACATGCAGTTGGTTTATATACAACTGCAGATGTTGTGAAATACAAAGCTCTGAGTAGAATAACAGAAGTTAACTTCAATTGTAGTAGATGCCTTGAATGAACTGAATTGCCCGGGGAGGTGCATTTAGACTGATGAGAATCAAGAAGGGTCCCTCTGTGTTCTGAGCAATTATAAGACAGCAAAAATCTGCTAAGAGTACATTTTTAAGGTCAGTGCCATTTCCATACCTGAAAACCATTTTTTCCATGAATTTTGACTTTGTTGATGGAGCTGTCAATGCAAAATAATTTCACAGTACTTGGTGGAGTTCCTGCAGGTTGGCATCAGCCTAGCGGCTGTCAGTTGAGCCTCACTTCCTCGTTGGCCAGAAACGCCAACTCCTTTCTTAAAAAGCTATGGGGAAACTGGCTGGGCATTAATCTTAGATAACCATGTTCTTGATAAGGAAAAAAATAAAAATCTTTCAGACAAATTGTTTCCTAGGAATGCTAGGAGGAACAGTGGACTAAGGAGCTTCCTGTTACCGGTCTTAGTCCTAGCATTGACTCCAGAAAACCAGACCACTCTCTCAGAAGGCTGGGTGAATCAGGGTTAGCAAGCTGCTGGGATGGTAGGAACCCAGCTTTGTTTGTTTGTTTGTTTGTTTTTACAGTGAACAGATTTGAGATTGCCTCACTCTTTAAGAATTGTTTGATATTTAACTAGTGGAAAAAGTGAGTCGGTCAGCTAAAATAATTGTTGTTGCTAAAGCCCTACCCCAGTGCCCTACCCCCCTGCCATGTGTCAAGTTTTAAAAAAATATTTTTCTTCTTTTATACATCTAAATAAAAGTTTTTCTTCCTTCTTTATAACTGCTTTGGAAAGCAATGGCAGCAGGCTGTTGCATGGCTGTGCTGCTCGCTGTGTCGACTTGAGCCCGCTTTGGGGCTCCACGCCAGGGCATGTAGCTGTGCGATAAGTGACCGGTTGGATGCGTCTCAACTGCTGCACACTTGGTTCAGACGCTTTCTGGGGCATTGTTGTGGTGGGATTTCATGAGATCAGGGCCATGAATGAGCTTCTCAATGTGCTATCAGTGACCCTTGTCTGAGCAGGGTAGAGAACAAAATTGCATGCGTGCTCCTAGAGATATAGGAAATAAAAGAGCAGTCCACCTCCTGTTTTAACTGCAGGTGGTGCAGGTTTTACTGAATTGCTGTTAAAGGAGCTTGCTGTGATGTTAAGCATTCATCCCAACTTCCTCTGATTATCCTGGTGCCAAAGTACTGCACCACTGGTCGTGGGGTGCTCTCTTTAAGAAAAGAGCCAGCAGGAAGCGAGGACATAAACTGCACCCTCTTCTCGGAAGCAAAAAGAAAGTGACATCAGTGCTTCTCAGACCTTCAGCAGTCTTAGCTTTGTGTAGCGGTTCTCACCGTATCCATTTCGTGAAGAAAAATGTATTTGTTCTGTAGTGCTGATGTGGTTGTGTTCTGAACTTCTCACAGTGCTGGTTTATGCAGGCGTGTTACGGTAACTACTTTGCAATGGTTTCTGTTTTATTGAGGACCTGATTAGCTGGGAAGGAATGGGGGTTACAAATTTTAATAACAAGCAGTACTGGCGATTTTTTTTTTTTTCCCTTCTGCCCATTGAAGTATATTTGCTTTTATTTCTTTTCATTTGCATGTTAGCCACTGAAACAACCATATATGAAACAGCTGTAATTTAGAATCCTTTGTTGTAACCTGTTTCAGCAAAAAAGTGCAGTGAGATTTGCTACTATTGAAAAACAAATGTTCTGAAAGTTCTGAATCTGGAATTTTCTTTTCTTGTGAGATTTTTACTTGTTGGCATAATTTTTTTCCAGAAGTTCTTCTGCCTTTGGAAAATAAATGATACTGTGAATATTGTGGGATAATACAGAAACCTGTGTAGGATGTGCGCTGACCTACCTAAGAAACCCAGGAGAGATAATTACAACCTTTTTAGTCTACATACAAACACATTTTGCAAACATTTTTCCATGCGAAGAGTGTGAAACAGTTACATTTTGGAAGCTATATGTGTATGGAAAATGGACTATAAAGGAGATGCCTATTTCAGGCAATTTTTGACGAGTTCCAGATTAAAAAAAAAAAAAAAAATTACAGCATATTAAATTATTACGCATCTTTACTAGGGTGTGAGGAAGATTTATGCTGTAATGAAATATTGCTGTAACCCAATTTAGAACTTGACAAATCCAGTTTTATAGGGCTGAATTATAAGGGATACCTCATTATTTGAGGGAAAAACTTCTGTTGTTATTTTTGGCACCCTTGTCTCCTCTTTGGTTGGGTTGTGCTCTGCAGGAGCTGCTCTGGGCAAGATGTCTCAGCCGATGCTTTTTCAAGGGAGCTGTGCAGGGTGAAGTCATCATCAAGGATCACAGCCTGGCGAGCCTTTTTTTCCACATGTGGTCACTGATTTCAAGTTAAAGGCTTGCAGTCCTCATTGCTTCTCTGGACCAGAAACCTAGGCCCTCCTAAAAGCAGGGACTTCTACTCTGTTGTCAGATGCATCTTACTGATACTGTGTATCAGATAGTGATGCTGCGTAGCTGCAGCTACACCAGGTTTAGCTACACAAACAAACAGTCAGAAAGCATTATTCCTTCCTTCTTGATCCCCTCTCCCATTGACCTCAAAACATACCATTGTGCAGTGTGTTCTCAGTATGACCTGGCATTACAGCTTGCAGCAGACCATAGAGAGGAACATCACAAGAAAATATTACATGCTATATTTTGTAAGGCTGCTCAGAATGTTGGGTAGGACATACCTCTTTGAAGATCTTTTGAGACAGCTTGGGCTATTCTTGTTGTTGATCATAAGTTCTCTCTCCACTGAGAAACAAAACTGGAAACAAACTAAGTTTGTGCATTTGACTGACTTGGAGAGTGAATTTTTGCTGGAAATAATATTTCTTTATAGACTAATGAGTTTCTTGTGTGCAGGGTTTCTGTTTCCCTTACTGCCCTGGCATGCAAAATAATTGACCTTAAGCAAATTACTTAGGCTTTGCAACTGCAACCATATATGCACACATGAACGAGCATGTGACAAAGGAAAACAAAACACACGGGTCCAGCTCGGCCTTTTCTCCCCCTTTGTAGAGGAGAGGAGCACATCTTCTCCCCATGCCAGCTGGAGCCGTTGTGCCCCATGGCTCTGCTGATGCCCTTTCTGGCATGTTGTGCATGCAGAATGGGATGGGGAGAGCGTGGCTGGGGGGGGTCGTGTGGTTGGGTGGAAGCAACAGAGTGGGAGTCTGCCTTTGGGAGGGCCTTGTAGTACTGAGTGTTTAGAATGACTTACTGGTAAGCAAAGGTTTGGAGGTCCTCAGTTGGAACAGTCACAGTTCGATGTGTGCTGTAAAGCGTTTGCTGAGTTGTAGAGACCCTGCTGTTTAGTCTTTGTCCCCCTGTTTAGACATCAGTAGCCAAGTGTTCTGCCTCTACATAGCCTTAAGTTGCACTTTTTTTCTGATGCAGTCGTCAGATCAAATTATTTATAAAATGAGGACATCCTTTTGGACTTCACGTGTAAACAGTCCTGAAAGTGTGTGCACAGGCAGAGAGATTCTTGTCTGTTTATCCACTTCTGAAGCCAGATATTATTAAAGCCAGATAGCATTAAATAATGCATTTTTTTTCCCCTCAGTCTGCATCTGACTTCTCCCCTTAAGGCTCAGATTTCTCCTCTAAGTTGCTGGAGGAAAACTTCCACCTTGCCCCTGTTTGGAGGTGCCAGTTGCAGTGTGTCTCAGCCACTGTAATTTAACTTGAGTTAGGGCAAGGCAGTGGGTCCTTTCAGAGTGACTCCTGCCAGACAGGTACCAGTGTAATCAAAGCCATGTCTGCAGTCACTGCTGTGTGCGTTTGAGGGCCGGGCCTGCCATCTTTGGACTTTGGGATGATTCTGGGTCTGTTCCCTTTGGAGTTAATGGCGAGAGCTGGAAGCCTGCCAAGGTGCTATTGGAAGTTTTGTTGGAGCCAAGTTGGTACTTGTTTGTAAGGCACCTCAGCAGGCAGCAGAGTGCTTTTGGGGTGGTGGGGAGTCTCTCTTGGTGCTCCCCCTGCTGCATCCTCCTGCATGGGAAGCGGCTGCCTGCAGCCCCCAGGGGAGGTGGGAAAGAAATGAACAGGGGGCTGCAAAATGGGCTGAGAAGGTGCACCTTGCATGGGTCTGAGAGGTACCATCTGCTGCCAGGGGAACTTTGTGGGGTTTATTTTAGCTGTCTGGCCTTTTTTTTAAAAAAAAAAAAAAAAAAAACTTTAAACAGTCTCTTAGCCAATGCCAGCAAGGTTTGCAAATCAGAACCAAATCTGAGCATAGCACTGTGCTAATCTGAGATGTGCTTCAGTTTCCTGCTTAGAGCCTCTCCCCCTGGCTCTGGTTCGGTGCACATACAGTCCTGTGTGCTGAGGACCCCTCTGAGATACAAGCCAGCCAAAGAAATGTGTGCTGGCAGCTGCTCCAAGTTCTGTATTTGATGCATTTATTGCCTACCTCCTTATGGTTAGGAAGCAGCTGTTTGGAGTCAGGTAGGCTACGGAGGAGTCCTGTGTTTGTGAATTAACGTCTCAAGTGGAGTGATCTTCCATCCTTCTTGCATGTTGCAGTCTGCTGTGTTCCTGCGATCAGACAAAAAGTGTACTCTGTCAGTAATAATAATAATCCCCATAAGAAGTGTCACCCAGTGCAAGTAGTGTGTGAGCAGAACATTGTACATAGCAAATACATTGTGCTGATGCAGTCCTGAGCAGTCCAGCTCTGCTGTGTGCCTGAAAGCAGCCCCTTAGAGGGCTCTGACCTTCCACCAGCAGCGCCATGGCTGACCTTCACTTTCCTTACTGAGGGAGTTGGTGTAGAGGGGAATTTGCCATCCATCTTCAGTCTACGTTTTTCCAGACAGGTCGGCCTCCACAAGCGGCGCAGCCTCCCTCTTCTGTGTGTGGGAGAGTACAAACTGCTGCTGGAGGCGTGGAGGAGGGGTTAGCATTCCTCTGGTCTTTCCTTGCTCTCTTTTCCATCCCGTGGGCACAGGGCCTTTATGAATGTGCTGTTCCTTTGGGGAGCGTTTGTACTCCTTGCCCTGATGAGAGGACCTCAGACAAGTTGGTACAGCTGTGTTTCATGCCCCTGCTTTGATAGGGATGTGTAAAAGCCAGGTGTGGTGGTACCCTGGGAGAGGTCAGAGGGGAGAACGGAAGGACTGGCACAAGCCTGGGCCACTTGTTAGGAGATCTCCTTTTTCAGAGCTCATGCGCATTGAGACCCTGCTGTGAGGGGAACTTCCATCTGTCCACCCATCCATCTGTCCCTCCGACTTTACCCTTCAGCACCCTCCCAGGGCAAGTACTGCGGTGTGTGCACACCATGCGGGTGATGCATCTGCTGCCACCTGTCTCCTTCTGCAGCAGTGCTGGTCTCCCAATACTCGAGTTGCCTCTGCAGAACCAGCAACAGCTTCATGGTCCCCAGGGTCTCCTGCTGCTGCTGCCAAATCAGTCTCTCTCTCAATTAACAGCCAGGCATTCCTTCTCTCTCCCTGTCGTAATGGGGAGTGGTTAATAGTTATCATTTACTAATTCAGGCATCTGGAAGGTTTGTTCTCAATGAACTGCAATCAGGAGATCTCGTTGCTTGTCCACTGTCCAATTTGTAGGCCCTGCAGCCAGACAGGCAGCAGGTCTGCCCTCCATCTTGCCCACTTCTCAACGCGGGACCTGGCGTGGGGTGGCCTGCAGGGGATGGGGCTGCCAGTATGGAGGGTCGCAGGGGAATCGCAGCATCTGGGGAGCCTGACAAATGTCCAACAGGGATGCAGCATTGTTGGATGGATATGGTAAGGATTTTACCCAGGAGTGGCATGGGTATTGCTGGCAGTGATAGGGGTTTGTTGTGGAGCAGCTGTTTAAATTTGGAAGGATGTTGCTAACAGGCAACCCCAGATGTGGTGAGGTCGGTATGAGAAAAGCAAAGGCTCCATTCAGATAAAGGCAGGGGAAGGGAAGTGCTGCCACACGAGGGGATGCTCCATCTGAATGGGTCTGTGCAGAAACACGCTTACGGGGCTGTTTCCCTGCTCAGACACGCCTGTGTTCGTGTTCCAGTCAGGCTTTGGAAAAGCAAGAGCAGCACCATCTGTGTCCCACTTCATTTAAAAATAAAATAAAATCCTGAATACCAGCCATCTGCTGATGGCAGCGCACCCTGTGTGCCCCTTGCCTGGGGTGAAGGAGGGATGCGATGTGGCCGGTGGGAGAGCTCCGCATACCCGGGCCAGCTGTGGTGCGACCTGGTGTCTGCCCTGCCACCTTCTGTCATGCCACAGTAGTGGTACACAGCGAAGAGGGTTTGGGTCCCCTCCTGCTGACGGGTTCTGCAATGAATCACTAAGGAGAGATGTGGGCGTTCCTGTGGAGGGGACACACTGCTGGTGTGGTTAGAAGCTGCCGTGTAGGTGACTTAGGCAAGCAGATAGTCATCACTGTTTTTTTTTTTGTTGTTTTTTCTTGTAGCCTGGTCACTGGGTGTAATTTTGCACTGGAAACAGTTTAGGTTGTGGTTTTCTACAAGCTGACTATTAAAATAGGTCCACTATCTTGATGGGAGCTAGTGTGAGCCGTGAGCCCTTAGCCTGATGCAGGAAGTGAGCAGACTCGTTTTTCTTTCATACTTTTCCTCCCAGGTCCCCCCCAGCAAATGCCTCATCAGTTTTGATTTGCCTCTGAAGGTGATTTTCTGAAGTCAACAAGCCTTATTCTTCAGTGTTGTGCTTCTCTGTTTCTCCCTGATATAGAAGTGCTGATTCTGTTCTCGTAGCTCCAGGTGAATGCGAACACCAGTAGGGCAGTAAAGAGTTAAAAATAAAATAAAAATCCATTAATTAAAATATTTACATTGGAAGCTGCAAAACGTTTGCTCCTTGTGTAAAACAACTTCCCCATTGTTCATGTATGATTGCTGCAGTTTCTTTGAAAATAGCCAGGAAGAGGTTGAGCCGTGAGGAATTTCTCTTGGCTGGCAGGGGAATGGCAGAACAGGGGTACTCAACTGGTCAGCAGCTCTCCTCTTCCTCAGAACTTTCTGTCATGAGGACTAAAGATTTCTTCACACAAAAAAACCTTCACACTGGAATAAGTTTGGTGTTTCTGGTAATACCAAAACCAAAATTATGTATGGCCTTATGAATAAGGGCATTAATGAAGCAAATGGCAACCGAGAAGAGGAGGGAGTAAATTGTGTCAGTGAAAGATGAGGAAATACTATTCAGTGTAAGACAGGTTTCTTTTGAGCTCTACATGACTGTGCTAATCTACACATAAAAAAAGGGAGCATACTGCAGGAGGGTGCCTGGACCCCGGCTCATGGGCAGCCCTCCTGGCTGGGGACCCAGGTACTGTTCCACTTCCACTGGCGGGGAGGTGGTGGCACAGGATGGCTGTCACCTTCCCTGTCACATGGCACTGAGCCCCTGCAGTGCCCGAGGGAAACAAGCCTGGGCACAAAGCAGGGGCGTTAGATCCAGAATTAAAACCCAGTGTTTTCCTGGCAGCCAGGTTTCTGCTTCAGGCACGGGAACACACTTTGTAGAGTCATTACAGCAAAAATAAGTAAACATGAACATAATTTGTTCTAAGTCCTTCCATTCCTGCCATATCTTCCCCTAGATAACTGGGCTGAGCAGTGAGTTTAAAAAAAAAAAAAACCACCACCACCCCCATTCTCTCAGTGTCCCATTTCACTTTTGCGTTTCTGGTCTTTTTCAGCCTGGCGGTGGGCTAACAGGCTCTAATACTGGTGAACAAAGCACTGAAAATGCTAACAGGGCACGTGGAGGGGTTTGTCTGGTAGGGCAGACTCTTGTGTTTTTCAAAGTGTCGGAAGTATCTCCCTTCTGCCCTGCCAGCTGCTCACTGGCTGGCTAAGTTGCAGTTCATGCCTCCTTTTCTTAGCAGTGCCATGGAAGAGTGTTTGTTCAAGCCCAGGTCTATCAGGATTGTATATTGTATTAACTCTGAGGTTGCAGTTTTGTTAGTTAGGTGCATGGTACTCTTTTCTGTGATCCCAGGTATGATAAACTGCATTATGCTTACCAAAAAAACCTCTTTGTTTCCTTGAAAGATAGGTTTTTAAAGGTGGTAAAAATTAAATGTATTTGTTCAGGGTAGGCATCCTTTAAAGTTGTGCATGAGAGCTTTGTTTCATCTGTGTCTTGCATGCTTTGCCATATTTAAGAAAGTCTGTGTGCTGACAGTTTTTTGGCCCGCAGATAAAGGTGCGGCGTACCCAGGTTTGATACGCTGACAGAAAATTGTCTCCACAGTGTATAAGGCTGCTGTGATTATTTCTAACCATTACTATTGGTCTCATTTTACAACCATGCACATTATATAATTTAAAGTTTATTTAATTTAATGAGAGGATGCTGCAGACTTATTTATGACTCAGTAGGGTAACCTCTATGCTTCAGGCACCTCTGTTAACCTTTCCAAAGGAAGGAGAGCATGTTTCTTACAGAACATGTTGCAACGTCTTTGATACCTTTATATCCAGGTTTCCCAGACTGCCGCAGACAGGGGAGCGATTTGCCTGGGGTGGAGATCATACTGGAATGGGAATAGAAGTTCACCTTTTTGCTTAAACTGCTTATTAGCTTTTGGTTGTAAGGTTATCAAGTGGTATTAATGGACTGGTATTAATGTCACTTCTCCTTTTGTTGCAGATGGAATTTTGTGACTGGCTGGATTCTGAATAGGGCAAGGAGATGTGTCTGATAAGGTAAGAGAGAGGGTAAGATAAACATGTTGTTACACAGAACAGTCTCCCCAATCTCATATTCTGGTTGAAGACAACTGTGTCATTGCCTGTCAAAACCCTGCAGATAATTGAGGTGTTTATTTGTAAGTTGTCGGTCTCTGATTCTCAGAGCAGAGATCATCTCAGTTCTGTCCCAGTCCTTTCTCCTGGTGAATCGATGTACAAAGTCTAGATGACAGAAATTCAGTCCTTAGAAAGAAAAACTTCCTAAAAGTTAAGGTGAGTTGGAAGCTTTTTTTGTTTAGGCTTGGGATTTTCCTCCCCTCCCTCTGGATATTTGTACAGTAAATGATCTTCAATCTGTTTTAGCTTCTATGCTTTAAAACTCGTTTTTCCTGTTACAATATTTTCAAAATTGGATTGTTTTTATTAGGACGGAATGTGTGTGAGTAGAAAACCTCTAGGTCTGTGTTTGAAACAAGTACTTGCTGTCACTGATGTGCTGAAAGAAGCTGTAAGTTTGCAGATTTTTAATAGCAGCATTTTAAAAAAGCAGTGCATAGGCAGATGCTTTTTCCCCTTTTGGTTTCTGGTCCAGACGCTTCCACTGGCAGAGAGGAGTAGACGTCGTTAAAACTAGAAGTGTTGGAATAGCCATATTGAAACAACAAACAGCTGAACGTAGTAGTGGTATGATGCAGGAATTATCACTGTCTCTCAACCTGGAGTCCATCCAGCCTGTCACTATCCAGCACATTCGTTTATGTATATCATTTTGTCTCCTGTTGTCCTGAGCTCTGTGCAACTCAGAGGCCTCAAAACCCCTATTCTTTGAAGCTGTTGGTTGGAAAGTGTACTGAAAACAGCTAAATGTATGATGTCATTGTATGAGGATCAGGACTAAAAGCCTTTTTACTTCCATTCAGAGGTTTAGCTCTTGTAGCCAGTCTGGATTTATTTATTCTTCTTCCATTTCAGCTTTGTTTGCTTAGCTGAGTTACCATTTTGGGGGGTGGCTACCCGAGTAAGAACTGAAAACTTTAGGTGGCTGTCAGCCCAGCATGGAGTATGCAAGAATCAAAGGCTCACTTGCTTCTTAGTCTTCTGCAAGTGTTGGGCATTTTCCCTGTTGTTCAGACCACAGCCTTTCACACCACCACTGAATTGCGTTATGCATGTTTTATTCAATGGGCTAGGAGGCCACCTTTGAGCAGGCAGTACGCATAGAGCTGGTAGAGAGCAGCTCTTCAGGTGAGAGGTCTGTCAGTCTGCGGGCTGTTGTGTGAAGTGCCTCCCTGCATACCTCCCTTGTTATGTAAACCATCCCTTTCACTTGCACGTGTTGGGACCAGCCTGCCCCTGTTCCAAGAAGGGCTAATTGCAGCTGTGCTCAGGACTTCTTAGAGTGCGCTCAGCCCCACTGCGCAGGCGGCTCAGCTGCCGACCCAATCCCTTGTGTGCCCACCACCAGTGTCACCATGGTGGTGGTTGTGGTCGTGGTGGTGCTGCTACCTGTGCAGAGCCGGTGTGAGGAGTTGAGCATGGACAGGAGGGGTTAAACATGAATGCTTGTGTTCAGGCTGGTCTGGTCTAGCAAATTCTGTCAGTTTTGGAAAGAATTTTATTGATCTAATGCAAATGCAGTACTGGGCACTGCTTTGGCCTGCAGGTGGGACTGCGACTCAGTACTCACTCAGCTGCTGGTGTTTTCCTAAAATGGTGCTTCTCATTTGATTGATGTAACTCGTTCATTTGATTTTTGCTTACACTATTGTTCTTTGCTGCAAAGTGGATATTCATGAATCATTGTGCTTTAACATGGGAAGTTACTATTTCACTCTCTCCTTACCTCATAAAGCAGCCACCAAGGGAGCTTTGCATCTCGAGCGTGTTCTGCGGCTCAAGGCCTTGACACGTTTTCTCACCATGGCTTTACTTTATTGCCAGCCTCAGGCAGGTACAATTCATGAGTCAGGTCCCTAGAAATCACAGGACTGGCTTTGAAGTGAGATTCTGGGAGGGAGAAGCTAAGGGTTTCCACTGACTCTTGTCTTTCACCTCTAGAAAAGAAGAGTGTGTCCTGGACTTGGTGTGATACAGTTTCAGCGTTGAAATTAATCTGGAGATACAAATGACTGCACCTCATTCTCTTCTCTTGGCTTTCAGAGGGACTTCATTTGTTTGTTCCTGGCACCCTGGGGCAGATAAGTGCCTCTGTCCTGCTGCCTGTTCTCCTGCCTCACAGGAAGAAGTGGCTGTCTTGTTCATATTCTTGCTCAAGGCCACCATTGTCAGCTGTTCCTAGTTCTCAAAGCTAGCCCTCATTAGTATTTTCTTTTTTTAACCTACTACATTCCCTCTCCCCACTTACTTCTATATTTCCATTGTTCCAGACAGGCATCTGGATCCTGGCCCAGAGTTGCCCGCAGGTCCTGTCTGTGCCTTGTGTCCAAGCTTTCTCCTGGTTGCTTACAGTTTTCATGGCTATTTCCTGACCCGTTCCCTGCTGTCACTGCTGCTTCTGGAATAGTACTCACGGAGCATTCACAAGATGATCGTGAGACATGACCAGCTTGTGCTGATGTAGTTGGTTGCCAGAGCTCTTTCCCAGCATTTTCTTTTCCTTCCCCCATATTTCCGCATGCCTTTATCTCGCTTCCTTCCAAGTAGCCTGGGGCCCTTGTGAACCACAGGGACTGCCTGATAATTTGGATCACAAAAATAAAATCGTTCTCTAAGACCTAATCTATTTTCAGAGGTACATTTGTAAGATAAAAATGACTTTGATCACTGAGACAGCGTTGTGTCGTATTTGGAAGGAAATGACAAGGAAGTAACTGTTACCAAGCCTACTTTCACCCTCGTTAGCTTAGACCTGATGGATTGCTGCTCCAGGGTCACTTGTCTTAACAGTTCCAAATTAGATTGCCAATTAATATTGATTATCTGAAAAGCAGTGTGTTGATGTATATTCTGTTATTAATAGCTGGGGCATGCTATGTTCATGCATTTTATAGTGGCAATCTGTTTTGCAAACGTTTTCTGGTTGTTCTTTTTGAATGAGTCTTGGCAGTGAAAACACCGGTTTAATACATTCAGAACTACAGTGTCTCACTGAAGTATTTGTGTTATTTTTTCCCCCACATTTTGGGTGGGTTTTTTTGATGTTGTTGCTTGGTTTTTTGTTTTACTGGGAGTAACACTTGATTTTGGTGAGACCAGATTGAGATGAAGTTAGAGAATAATTTCTGCCTAAACTGGTGCACTGTGGTTTCTTCTTCTGTTAATGCATGTGTGTGCAAAATTTTGGCATCACTGCTAGATTAGTTTTACTGATTTCCTTTGACATTGCATATGAATATTTTTGTCTGCTTAGAAGGCATCTTAGAAGAACATTCAAAATAAGGGAGATTTTTTGAATAAAACAGTAACAGGTATTTTGAGTTCCCTTTCTTGTGTTATTTAGTTGTTTTGTCACAGTATGTGGAAAGTACCTGGAAAGTACAGGGCGGAAATTGGGAAATCTCTCATGCATAAGGAAAAGCCTCTAGATAACAAAGTTTTTTGGGAGGGAGAAAATATCTACGTGAATGTTAAACATCAAGGTGTAACTGCTTTTTCCTTTTCTTTTTCTTCCAGAAAATTTGAATATTTGCACAATCTGATGTTGCAAGTTGTAAATGCTTAACACTTCTGAAAGAATAAATTACTTTGGTGCCTGACTGTGTAGATAACTGTCAGCTTCAAAGGATGAAGTGAGTTAGAAGGAATGTCTGGAGAACTCTGCATAGGCTAATATTAAGCAGAGTATAGAAAGTGGGGGAATACATTCAACTAATACAACAGAGGCCTAGATATACGTTTATATAAAAATTAAGACTAATCATGTTATGAAAAGCGAATTTCTGTGGTTCTGCTTTTAAAGTGGAATATTCACTTCCCCCTTCCCATCTCTGCACTTGGTTTCTCAGACTTGTGGTTGTAAGAATTGTGCTGCTTCTGTAAACACTCAGATGGACAACTGACCTATCCAACGCTTCTCAAGCTATCTTTATCATAAAGGTCACCTTTCACTGTAGGATATCTGCATGGTGAGCTGTGTGGCACTGTAAGATGCAGGTAACTGTCTGCAGTCTTGATCAAGCAATTAAGAGAAACTGAAATCAGCACTGTAAAACGTACAGTCAAGCTATGGGGCTAAAATGGAAACAGCCATTTCACTTTTTGCTTGAAAAGTGAACTGGTCTGAAGTTCCCCTCCGAGTACGCAAGCACAAACAAGATGGGGTGCAGTTGGCATTGCAACGCCCGGGTTGCACGTTGCCTGTCTCTCACCCGCCCCAGCACCACCTCTGCCACTTGTCTGGCTGCTCAGTGAGCCAGCGCAGGGCGCTAACCTGACACGGCTACAGCTCTTACTTCTCCTTAGGGCTATTTTTCTGACCTGGGCTCCTGGGCTGGGCACATCTGCTGTGCTGGCAGCTTGGCCAGAGCTGGGAGATGTGGTGTGCAGGGCAGGTGACCTACACCTGGGAAGCGTGCTACATGCCTTCTCTGTGGTGCAGGGTGTGAAAATGGTGCTGGAAGCCAGGAACTTGTAACTGCAGCTCTGCTAATGACTAGCCTGTGGTTTGGGGCAACTCCCTTGGTCCTCTTTGAGTCAGCTCCCATCAGTAAAAAGGGGATAATACTCCTTTGTAGCTTACTGCTAAAATGATTAATTGTGCATGGTGCTTCAGATGGCAAGATCCTGCCGTGTATCGTTACCGTGGGTACGGAGAGACCTATCTCAAATCTTGTTCAGAAACCCTAGCTCCAACAACACGAAAGGTTTGGGGGTCTGTTTTTGATTTGTTGTTTTTCCTCTTAACTTCTGAAACAGATCAGATTGGCTCTCGGTACTGAAATGCTAACCACCAATACCAGCCGTCTGGATCATGCCCTCCTCGCCTCCCCATCTCCTTCCTCCCCACGCCTCCTCTCATGGCTTTTCACTCTTCATATCAACCTTTTTCTAATTGAATTAGAGACAAGGTGCCAGGAGAGTTAAAAGGGAAATTTTAGTTGAGGCTGAAGGTGCAGTCGCAGAGGAGAGGCTAAGGTTTTGCTGCTGATGTAGAGAGATAGGGAAATGTTCTGCTTTTTTCTCTAGAACTCATTCTGGGTGGAGACTGTGTAGATCCCAAGCTCTGGCTTCCGTTGCCAACCTGAGATGTGCCAGTAACTTACTGGTTCAAAAAAGGAAAGGAAGTTCTAAAAATGTTGAGGGGAGCCCAGTGAGTGAAAAGTTGCAGAATTCACATTTGAGACTAGGCTTAAAAGGCCCTAGATATTTAAAGTAAAGGAAAATATTACTTTGTTCTCAGCCAGTGTGCCCCAAAATGTTGGGGATCACTTCACTTGTAATTTGTGGACTTCACAAATGCCAGGAAAACAGGCTGTAGTTTTAGAAAACGTGTTCTATGAAATGCATTTGTAGGTGTCTGTCCCCAGAATGAGCCTCTGTTATCTGCTCACACTTGCTAGCACAGATCATGAACTCTCATTTGGCAATTTCTACAGAAAACCTATAACTTCTGTTGTTACTTTGCAGAGGTGCCCACTCTTGACTACAAATGACAGCATGCAACATGTTGCAGTTGTAAATTACATTCATTTCCTTCCAGAAGAGTTTTAGACAGTTCTATTTTTCGTGCTGTGTACATTCTTGTGTATTTTGTTTGATTGTAGCAGTAGAGTGTTTTGTCAAGAATGCAAGATGGCAGACTCTTTTGTCTCTTTATCCACAGGGGGAGTGTAGAATAGTGCTTTGTCCAGGTGTCCCTGTATGATGCAAGTTGCTCTGAGCCGAAAAGTGGGGAGAGGAGAATCTGAATGTTACAAGCGTTGGTGCTCAAATCTGCTGTGAGCAATTATTTGAGAAGTTCACATCATGTCCCTCAGCTAGCCATGCAAAAATTTGAGTCTCTGGCACTGATTATCACTACTAGAGCAGCACAGCTGTGGACCACAGTCGGTCCTGGAACTCTGGGAAGAGCCTTGAATACCTTGGGCTGAGCTCGTGGAGATCTTTGAAGACCTGGAATGGTGAACTTTGGTTTTAATATTTTAAGGATGCATAGGGAGCAGCCTCTGCTTGTGAAGTTGTCCTTCAAGAGCTGAACTGGTTGGAGTTAGCTTGCTGCAGTGGTCTGTATTTCTGATATATGGCATTGCTATGAAGTGGCGAAGATGTAGATGCCAGAGGAACAGGACAGAGCTTTAGTCAGCTGCGTAAGATGAAGTGTTTCTTGTGGACACTCCATTTTGCCAACTTGCTGCTGATAGGTTTCTGAGCGTACTGCACATCATATCAATTAACTGTAACTGCATGCAGTCAGGCAGAGGAGATGAATTCTGAACTCCTCAAAATGTTTTCTTCTGCCCAGCAGCATCTTTTTGGGCATAGTTTTGACTAGTGTATTCCTTATCTTTTGAATAATTTTTTGTAGAGACATCTAGCCATTTTGTCAGTAAGTCACTGATAACCATTATCTTCTTTGATAAGCCAAATACTCTTTAACTCTCGATATAACATGTATTTTTTTGAATCTTTAGCTGTTCTTGCAGTATTTTCTTTTCTCCAGTGAACAAACAAGAAGTGCATGTTGCTCTTGGTGTTATTTTTCTTAGATAACACTGCCTCCCACCCTGCCTCATACAAAATAGTGTTCTTATCCATCCAGTAACTATGCTTTCTTGGTTAGCTGCAGGAAGTTCAGTGTCTAGATGGTGTCTGCCATGGATTGTTGCTCAAGGGTAATTCTCCTGATAATCTTTTATTCATGTAACTTTGTAACTTTTGTGTTATTGCTCCATTCAAGACTAGTTGTTGTTCAGGTAAACTATACCAAGCAAACAAACAAACAAAAAGCCTTTACCAGAAAGTAACTTAATTCAGTTTTTGCTCAATCTTGCTCGAAGTTTAGTGTTCTATGCAGATGACTTTCACACCTTCTTTCAGATCCTTGGTAAAGGCAATGGATAGCATCCCCTCAGGACCTCAGAGTAACAAAGAAAAAATGTGTGAGGAAGTGGGGTATATGGTGTCATTAGAGATAATACTTAAAGGATTTTGAATTCATAAACTGAACTGCTTGTACTTTTTAGTTTGGGTTTGTGTGAACATAATTACAACTTTGAATTCTTTTTTTTTGATATTGCTTTAAATATCGCGTGTATGTGGGGGAGTAGTTGTTTTGTTTTTGCTAAGTAGCATTTTTCTAGAGAATTATATTCATACCACTTGTGTTCTTTTTGAAGATAAAATTTGACATTGATGCTTTTTTTGGTCTAGTTCTTATGAGATGGAGTACCAGACAGTTGCACATTACCATCAACTAATAGTCAAAAGGTACAGTCTCGCAAAGACTTGACTAAAACTAAATGAATAGCTCTCAATTTCCTGTGGGTTTTTCTTTTTTCTTTTTTTCTCTCTCTTTTTTTTTTTTTTGTGCGTCTATGTGCTGCTTACCAATAAGAAATAGAGCAACTTTCTACTTCTGAGGTACTGTTATTTCCAACTTTTATATTGCTGAAGTAATTTTGTTAAACAGGAAGAAAAAAAGTTAACCTTCAAAGGGAATTTGTCTGCAAAGTGAGCAAACTGGGTTGGGTTCTTTTTTCCTCTTCCATTTTATCAAGAGGTAAAAAAGCTTCATTAGCCTTTTGCTTTCAAATGCTGAGCCTTAACAGTATGCTGCTTTCAAGATTCACTTCAACAGTTGCCTGCAATTATAGCATTTGAACATCTCTTCGAGATGGAAAAAGGTCAACACCTTTGTTTCCACAGGGGTGTTGTACACAGTCTCGTTTTATGCATCTCACTGCCCATTTGTGACTTGAGGTATCTGCTTAGGGCAGCCCAGGAAGTCTGTGTGAGCTAGAGGGGTGGTGCCCTCCCACCCAAACCATTTTTTGGTGGTGGCCAGGGAATGCTCTTCTTTGGGTCTGTCTTTTGTAGGCTTAGATGGACTTTATCCCTGTTAAATACTAGTTGCGTCACTTTGATCCTCTTCATTTTTAGTTCGAAAATGTGAATATTATTCTGATTATATACTTTTTCTTACAAAAGTATACCTTCACAGGCTCTTATTCTAGTCTGTGCTTTTTGAGACAGGCAAACGAGTAGAATTCTCTGTGTCCCACGTAAACTTATAGAATAGAATCATAGAATCATCTGAGTTGTTAGGGACCTTTAAAGGCCATCCAGTCCAGCTCCCCTGCAGAGAACAGGGACAGCTACAGCTGGATCAGGTTGCCCAGAGCCCTGTCCAGCCTGACCCTGAAGGTCTCCAGGGACGAGGCAGCCACCACCTCTCTGGGCAACCTGTGCCACTGCTTCACCACCCTTATTGTAAGCAACATTTTCCTTATATCTAGTTTAAATCTCAGTTTGAATCTGTTTCCCCTAGTCTTATCAAAACAGACCCTGCTAAAGAGTCTCTCCCAGTAAACTTCTTCCAAATGCCTTGAATAAAGAACTTTGAGGAAGAAATTCTGTTTCTCTCAGCTTTCCTCTACTGGCTTGCAGCTTAAAATATCATGTGCTTTTGTAGCCTTAAGAGGGGGTGATGAAGTCTTCTCTAGGGGTGTTCTCTGAAGTTGGACTAGTTATGCCATCAATCCCACTAACAAAACTCTGTTGAAGTAGGACTTTGGCACAACACTATTGAGATGTTCAGCAAGCTTTTAGTGAATAAAAAACATGAAAAATGTGCTTGGAATGTACTTACACAGCTTCCTGTACAACTTTTTCCTGTGATAGGATTTTAGATGGACGATGCTGCCTAGAAACTTTCTGTTTATAACAGGAGAGGCTCTTACGGAGCCCTTGAGGGGTTTGTGCATTCTCTCTCTAGCAAGAGGTAAATGTGTGCTCCGTGGGTCACTTATTCGGAGAAATCATCTTGAATTTTGGTTGGTTTGTGAGTATGTTCTTGTTTCTCTCCCATTTCTGGACATGATGTGAGGGAATGAAAGGGATAGGATGGCATGCTCTGTATACCCTAGTGAACAGAGGAGTCTTGAACTGCTCTGTAGCTCTAAGACTTCTTGTGGGAAGTCTTTTTAAAATTTATCTTCAAGATACTTAAGGGTCATCTGTAGATTAATCTGAAGTTGAACCAGCAGTTTCTGGTGAAAGCTGTTACTGCATGAGGTTTGAGTGAAAGTAGTAATCATTCAGCAAAACCGTAGCTGGCAGTGGTTAACGGCAAGGTAATATCTTGAGCTATTAGAGTACTCTTACTGAAACAAGAAAGAGGGTTGTGTGTCCAGATGCCATGGCGATGGATCCTAGTGTGGGAATCAAAACAGGTAATGTTCTTTAAGCACTGGTGAGCACGTACAGTTCTGAGCTCCTGTGAGGTCTGCAGTGTAATAGAAGTTCGTGTTCGTTTGGCTTGCCTTTTTGTTGTACACTATTTTAGTTTTCATTAGTGATCACATTTGAAATTATTTCCTTACTCAGATGTTCCCACAGTATGAAAATGTTAATCTTTTTTTCCTGGTTCCTTGTTCTCTCTTTTGTATATGCTTATATTTATTTCTTATTAACGAAATACTATTATGCAATTACATAAAAAGCATGTCTGAAGACTAGCTGAAGGTGAGAGAGACAGCCTGACCTTCTATGTTCTTTTTCTCTTGTTTGAAACAAATTGAGATTTCTGTGGTATTTTACTAGTGGTCTTTTGCTTATCCAGGGAAATTATTTTTAAAGACCAGACCCTGAGAGTATTATTTCATTTGGTAGGGGTTAATATTAGCTTTTCACACTCAGCTAGTGTGACTGTTATCTGGGATGTAAGAACATAGCCATACAGGTTGCTGTTGGTGGGAAGGTTGTTTTTATAAATAGTTTCCTTAATAGGTGGTGAACTTACTCCTTAATGATTTAACTACTTAATCTCAGGAAATCGTTGAAGAAAAAAAAAAATGTCTGGGAGGTCCTGCCAGAGACTAACAGAGGAGAGAAGGGACTACATTTTCTGAAGTTAAACATGGGACAGGAAGTGCTGGAGCAAGCGTTGGCCAGACATGTTGAAATACAGAATGCATGTGGGGAGGCAGGACACGTGTTCTTCTGATGGTTGCACCAAATGCCAGTCGCTTCAGCCTCCAAGCTTCCACCTGTGAGGAACGAGTTCTGATACAAGCCTCAGAACTGTTGTGATGGTGCTAAATTAATGCTTTCAGAGGAAGATCACAGAATGCTTTGAATAAAGCTTTACAAAGTGCAGAGTGTTCTTACTATTAATACCAAATAGTTTGTGTGTGTCTCTTAAATGACAAGAAAAAGTAAATGTGCCAGATTTGTGTAGCTAGAGAGACATTTGTTCATTGTTTTGAAATAACTGGGAAGTCCAGATGGAGAAGGGAGAAGTGAATCTAGGTATGGAGGAAAAATCCCATGGACTGTCATCACAAATGTGGTTTTGAACTCCTTCGTCTTAGGGCCTCATATCTGGAAATTCTTCTTTTAGATGACTGAGTCTTTCTGAGCACGGTGAGAGGGAACACAATGTTCACCAATGCACAATAATGCATCGCAGAGGAAGCTGCTGCTCTAACTTCTTATATGAAGAAAATGTGACAAACCAGGAACTATTATAGTCCTTTTCTTAAATAGGAAATACGTGCAACCACAAAAGACAAGTGCAGTGCTAAGTGACTGGCTGGAACCTGTATTAGAAATTTGGTGTTTAAAGAAACAGTCTCTTGGCCTGCTTTGTCATTTGGCTCATACTTGAAAAGCTGCAAGAAGGCCAATATGTAACCTGCCAGCAGAATAACGACCAGCAGCATTTTAAGCTGCATGTCCTTCGTAGGGTTCTCCTAAGTGACAACTTCAGCTGCTTTGCTCAGTGGGTCTGAGGCTCAGGTGCATTCTGCAGTGAGGGGGGATCTGTGCTGTACTCCTGAGGCAGAGTTGGTCTCAGAGTTTCTCCATCTGCCCGGCCCATGCTGCCCTTCTGCACCCCCAGGCTTGTCACTTGCGAAGATCTCTTGGCTTGTTTGAAGCCAGCTCATAGTGAATGGGAAAGATTAGCAGATGGTTGGAGCTGCTTGTGTTTCTGTTGTTTTAGTTGGTAACAGTGAGGTGCGAACTTCCTGTGAGCAGGTGAGAACTGAAAGCCCTGCTTTTCTCTTGCTTTGGATACTAGTGGCCTCAGAAATGAGGAAATTACTACCCTGTGACTGCATGATGGGGATCAAAACAAACAAAAACCCCAACCTCTTAATCAGAGAAGCAAATCTTCAGCTTGGCTATTTAGGAACTGCTACATGATGATCTTGGTGCTCTTCTGATAGGCAAGTTGGCCGTACTTTGAACTCCTTAGCTCTGACTAATGAAGCTTTTTTAATTTTTGAATATATGAGCTCTAGTAAGGATATTGTTAGCTAATGAGTTAAATATCCTAGGGAAGGCTCTGTGGCTAGTAATTAATCCTTCTGTTGAACTGGAGTTCAGTGGATAGCTGCACTGGTTGTACTGAAGCAATGCTGACCTGGGGAGATGTGTTGAAACTTTGACCTTTGTTAAAAAAGTTAAAGCTCTATTAAACTTTAGCCCAGGGAACGAACACTTTTAGATCGACATTGCAGCGTTTTCATGCCCTAAGTAAACCCATGTGGACTGACCAACACAGCATACTTAGGTTTTGAGTCAATTCCTGCTTTCCAGGAGTCATCTCAAAGGCTTAACATCAGTTAACATATATAGCTCATTTGTGACAGTGAGTTCAGGCTCTTCTGTCCCTGCTCCTCTTTGCGCATGCTGTGTTTCTAGCACAGCATCACAATGCTGGTGCCATTTGTTCAAAACTTAAGATTTTTTTATTCTTAAAAAAAAAATAAAGGGTAAAAAAATGTAACTGTATTAGTACTTTTGTCTGTTAAATTGAATTCTCCTTTTTGAGCCGAAAGCATGAGAAGCACTGTGTTCTAACAAGTTGTGCTGACTTAACCTCAACAAGGGTTTTTTTAATTATTTATTAAACGCGTTCTTGTATATAAAAAAAAATTGTACTGGAATAATGAATATCTGATATGACAGCATGGAGCAAAACGTAAATAAAATTATTATGCATGTAACGATGAGATAAGTTAACTTGTTTAAACTATATTGTAGACACAGTGCTCCAGCATTTGAAAAAGTTTCATGACTCCATATAACTATATCAACATGTTTCCATAGTTAATTTCCAGCCTACAATTGCATTATCTTTTGTCTAATGGAACATCATCATATTAAGTAAACTAATAACCATAATGTTAATGTTGCTGATGCTTTATTGGGTACTTTAAAGAAAAAAAAAAAAAAAGAAAACAAACAACAAACCATAATCCTTCATGCACTTAACCAGGAAGTATTTTAACTCCTGAATCTTTTCTGTGAGGTAAAAGTGAAGGCTGCATTTAAAATACTGTATCCAGTGCTCAGAATGGACCTGTATACAGCAGTGTGCATACTGTTGCTTGTGAGGACATCAACTACATACTCAGTGCTCTTTGGCACTTTTCTGCGAAGAGGAACAAATTTTAATCCAGGAATTTTATAATGTGTATGTATGTCTGTATGTATAATACAAGTAGAGAAAGGCAGTGAGTATAAATGGGTGATGAGGCAATGTAGTTATTTGGAAAGGGAAGGGAAAAGTAGCTATAATCCTTTAGTTGGTAGAACTGAGATAATTTATTTCGGGATCACCAATAATCATTCTAAAAAATTTACTTATTGTTAAATTTGAAAATGCCACCAAGGATCTGGGGTATGGTTAATAATGATATGTCCTTTGTCTCACATGAGATTAATTCCCTTTTTGTATAGACTTTAAGTAGTATGTTATCACAGAGCAGTCCACCTCTGTGCAGTATGCAGGGGAAAGGACTTAACTACGTTCTGAAGAGCAGTTTGTATTGGAAAGAAGTGGGGTGTGATGGTAAAACGCTAACAAAATACAGACTCGTAATGCTGCTAAAAGACTGAATGCAGTCTTTGGACACAAAGCTAAATATGTACAGTAGGGGTATATAGTATTACCAGTGTACAATAGCACAAAATATTTACTTGAATCCTGAGTCCAGTCCTTATGTGCCTGCTTTAAAAAAATGTTTTCAGAAAGCAGCGAGATTGATTACAGTTGGAAAACCTGTTTCCCTGTTAGATTTTTTTTTTTAATAAAAACAAAAAGCCCAGCATATGCCTACCTTAAGTGAAGTGGCTGAGCTGTATTTCACAAGTATCTATAGAGGAGAGAGAAAACACAAAGCTCTCCAGTTTAGTAGGAGGAGGTATAATCAGGTTGAATAGCTGAAAGTTGAAACCAGATGAATCTGGGCTAGTTGTAACACACAAATTATTAAATAGGGTAAATTACTCACTGAAACAACTCCATTTGGATGTGATGGATTCTTGATCACTTCCTTGTGAATTGGACCTAAATGCTGCTAGCAAGGGAGATGATTGCTGATGGGAATGTTCTGGTCTTCAGCCATACTGCAGCCCACCTTGGGAGGAAGGTCAGATGGATGGTCACAGTGGTCTGTTCTGCTCTCAGAGTCTGTGAGAGGGATGGAGAGCACCTGATGCTGTGAAATGACATACTGTCCAAGTCTGGTTTGTGCTTTTATTTATTCGCAGTATGAGCACCGGTAGCAGGTTGATGTATTGCTGTTTTCTGTTGTTTCTTTTTTCTTTGCCAAATCTGCTGCTGCTTGGTTTAGGACTTAAAAGAAGGAAAACAGACCTCTAGTCCTACCCCTCTATGTGGAGAGGGACATCCGTAGTTAGAGCAGGATGAGTTCTGTGGGGTTTTTGTCTTGGTGGTTATTTTTTTTTCTTTGTTTGCTTTGTTTTGTTTTTCTAGAAGGTGAAGGGAGTCAAGCAAATTAAGTTTTGCATCCACACAGGTATCTTGTTGGAGAAGAACCGACCAAGCAGAATAGAAAGGAAAATGATTTTTTTTAATGGTGGCAGTTTGTTTACATATAAAAATTTTGTCTTAATCCGATCACAAATAGAGGCATGTTCCCATCACTGGGTCAAATCTTTGGCACAGTTTGTGCAATAACTGCTGCCCTAATTTTCCACAGAAAGGCAGAGGTCAAACTACTTGAGTTTCCTGCCTGCTTCTATGTTTGCTTCTTCAGGTCAGAGCAGAGAACGCAAGGTAGAGCTGTACGATGCTGTACCCAGGCAGTGAGCTGAAGCTGTCAGTTCAGTGTTATTTCCAGGGATAAAAATAAAACCCATGCACAATTTTATGTCTTAAGGAAACAAATCGCACTTTTTGTTCCCACAGTGGCAATGCTTGTGTAGTTTCTGTCTGAACTATGTTGGTTTAGAGAGGGGGAGACCTTGTGGACAATGAAGTGGTATGATCTAATGAGAACTCAGGACCCGTTGCACATAGCTTTAGTTTCACTGAGTATAAGGATCTTGGTGAGAATGGCAGAGAAAATGCCACTGCCTGTTTTGTGGAACTGTCTGCACTTCCGACGCATGTTTAGCATGAATTATTTATGGCATTTCATTGTAACTAGAGTGTTCTGTAGTATATTTGTAAATACGGAGTTCTTTATGACAGGACGTCTATATTTGTGCTCTGTGGATCCTGTGTTACAGAACTGGTTTTCTAAGTATGTTTCATGATAAGATAGGATAGCCATCCTTAGCTATCCTTTTTTTTT
>VXAV01005959.1:45385-72893 GCA_013399715.1 Alectura lathami | reverse complement strand
ACAGCCTTTTCTGTTTTTTTTTTTTTTTTTTTTTTTTTTTTTTTTTTACCAGACTGCCTTGTAATAGAGTACTTTGTATTCCTGCTCTATTATCCATTTTGACCCTGGCTTATAAATGATACATATAGATAAATTTTATGCTGTTTGAGAGTTGACATGATGTTGAGTTTGTTTGATAGTAAGAAGCAGATATCTTAAGCCATTCTGATTTTTTTTTTTTTTTTTTTTTTCNTTTTTTTTTTTTTTTTTTTTTTTTTTTTTGTGCTGTGTAAAATCAGGTTAGTGGAAGACTTGTGTACCACATAAATTAAGTTTTCTGCTTCTAACTTTCCTGAGGAGTACATATTTTTGTAAGTAAACAAATTGTTTCTGGTAGTGTCACAGGTTTGTTGAGGTAATGAAAATTGCTAAATGTAGCATGCAGCTCAGAATGGTCATAAAGAGATGAGGAGGATTGCCTGTTTGTCCTGCTATGCAACTTTGGGACTAACCTCTTCAGTTGCTTATCTGTGTAATTTGAATAAAGACTTACTTGAAGGCTTGATCTGTGTTAAGACCTCCTACAGTGAGTTCCCTAACAAGAAAGTAGTGAAACTTCTCTGGATTTTTAGGTTAGTCAGTGGAAACACAGAGTGTAAACCGCCTTCTGAGTACCTTCTGCAAAATGTTAATACTGTACTTTAAATGTCCCTCTCAGTTATTTCTCACTGAGGGGTTGCAGAAGGGACTACTCCGCTTCTTCCTGTCTCTGCCATTTCCCAGCACAGCACTAGTGAATGGTGTTTGCACATCTGCAAGTGCCTCTGCAGGTGAGGGCTCCTGCATTGCCGTCTGTCTGCACTTTAGGACATGAGGAAATGGTCTCTAGTTGCTACAGGCGAGGTTTGGGTTGAATATTATGAAGAATTTTTTCATGGAAAGGATGGTCACTCATTGGAATGGAATGAGTAGGAAAATGGTGGAGCTTCCGTCCCTGGAGGTGTTTTAGAGATGTGTGGATGTTACACTGAGGGGCATGGTTTGGGGATGGAACTCGATAGATCAGGTTGATGACTGGACTTGGTGCTGTTGAAGGTCTTTTCCAACTTAGACGATTCTGTGATTTTATGACCTACAGTGAGTGGAGGCAGGGCTGTAACTGCACAGGAGGAGCTGCCACTTTGGGGGGGTGCTGCTCTGCTGCAGCCTAGCAGAAGGGTCCCTGAGGGGGCCACCTGTGCTGACCAACTCATTTGGGCATCTGTCCTGTCAACCAAGTCATGGAAATGATCCAAGGTGGAAAAAAAAAAAATCCATAAGGAAACAGCTAGAATCATAGAATCGCAGAATAGTTTGGGTTGAAAGGGACCCTAAAGCCCACACAGCCCCAACCCCCTGCCGTGGGCTGGCTGCCACCCACTGGATCAGGCTGCCCAGGGCCCATCCAGCCTGGCCTTGAGCGCCCCCAGGGATGGGGCACCCACAGCTTCTCTGGGCAGCCTGTGCCAGTGCCTCACCTGAGTGAAGAATTTTCTCCTAATACCTAAATATCTCAGTTTGTAACCCAGTCCATTTTGGTGGCCTCATGCCACCATGGCCTACAGATGGTCCCTGCCAGGTGGGTAAGGGGTGCAGGTAGCTGCATGTCTAGGCTGCGGCCTCTCTGGAACAGATCTGCTGTGAAAACTAAAAATAAAAATAAAAAAAAAATAAAGCACATTTTTTCCTTTTGTGAAGAGGAGGGAGGAGTTTTCCACTAAATCACCTGCATGCCCCACCTCCACTCGCATGTGGTGCCTGGGCAGCAGCAGGGGAGCCCAGTGCCCTGCCATCCCCCTGTCTCCCACCCACCACTTCTGTTGCCACTTCATTTTTCCCCATAATGAGTCCTGGCAACTCAGCACCAGTTACTGGTTGTCAGTCTCTCAGTCCTGCAGCTAATGCACCACTAAGCCCCTTAATTTCTTCAGAAGGAGAAACAAGCCGGCGCTTGATGCCTGTCTGCCCTGTGCTGCTGCAGTTGCCTAGCAGCCGGCGGGAGGCACGGCGAGGAGCACTCTCGCCCCACGCTGAATCATCTGTGAGGAGATATGAGCAGACAGTTATTACTGGTTACAGTCGTTAACATTTTTTGTTCTCTCTGCCACGCGCACGTACATGCATGCGTGTCCTCACACATGCACAACTGCTCGACGGCTTCTTTCCTCTGGTTTCTCGCAAGCTTTAAGATGGAGTCTACTGCATTTGGGCAAAGCACTGAACTGCCTTGCGTGGCCTAAAGCAGCAAACACAGGTGGCTGCTGCCAGGGCTTGGCCCATGCCACCACAGATGCACTGCACAGAATCATGGAATGGCTTGGGTTGGAAGGGACCTTAAAGACCATCCAGTACCAACCCTCTGCAGTAGGCAGGGACGCCTCCCATTAGACCCGGTTGTGCAGGGCCCCATCTAACCTGGCCTCAAACACCTCCAGGGATGGAGCATAAGTGCCCTCAGGTCTCTTGAAAGAACAGAGCTGGTGAGATACTTCAGCTGACAAGACTCTGGTTTTGCACATCGACCTTTTCAAATTTTTCCAGTTTTAGTTGCAGGGTGCTCAGTGCTTCTCTGCTTTTCCTTGAGGGCTCTGAGAGTTGCCCTGCTGAGCAACTTGGATAGCATGAAGCCTCCACAGCCTGCTGCTGCCTCCCGACTGCCAGAGCAGACAGAAAGCGGCATGTGCCCTGGTGCCAGGTGGCTGAAGGCTTGGTGGGTGGTGGACTGCAATGTGGGGAGGCCAAGGTGCGTTTTGTGCACTGAGGCTGTCCCAGGAAATGAAAATACTCATAAGCGCTGAGGGGAGGAGCAGGCAGCCGAGTATGATGGTGTCTCTTAGATGGCCACAGTGGTTTCTGTACGCAAGAGGGATGGAGATGCAGGTCTCCAGAAAGAGGATATGAAATACCCAGGAGGATATGAAATACCCAGGCCCGTCTGCGCCAATTGGCTCTGCCAATGGTTCTCACCATGCTTCATGGCACTTGCTGTGATCTGGCATTTTGTGTATGCTCTCTGGGGTAGTCTGGCTGTTCCCAGTTCCTCCTCATGCTCATCGTCCCCTCTGAAGAACTGCTGACAGTATCTCCCATGACTCTAGTCCAGTCCAGGCCTCGGACAGGAGTCAAATAAAAACAAGCACAGTCTAGATTAGTCTTGTCTGTGGACCAAGATGTCATTTGCAGAATTTCAGTTTTGTTCCAGAGGGTTTTCTGTAAATTTGAGCTGGAGGAAAAAAGGCTAAGGAACATCTGTAACCCCTGGTATATTTAATTAGCTGTCTCACTGCTTATCTTGCCAAGGTTTTAAATGCCAGTACTGTTCTGGAGCAGGGACTGTCTTCAAAGTGATATAGCTGCAGCAGGCGCAGTGCAGTGGAGTCCCTCCCTGCTTCCTTCTTCCCCAAGAACAGTAACTTCTGACTGGCACCTCTGTCTGCAGTGCAAG
Source organism: Alectura lathami (assembly GCA_013399715.1). Taxonomy (NCBI): domain Eukaryota; kingdom Metazoa; phylum Chordata; class Aves; order Galliformes; family Megapodiidae; genus Alectura; species Alectura lathami. The sequence continues at coordinate 69,430 of VXAV01005959.1, read as the reverse complement.
TGAGTGATACAAATAGAGAAGCTGCTGGGTGCAGCAGGCAAATGTTTAGCCAGTTGTGTGTCACTATACCTTTCCTTTTAAGACAGGTTCCTAGATGGCACTGAAACTAGAATCAGAGGAACAAGCTTATGATTTATATGAAGAAATACAGTGAATACTGCTTGGATTTTCTTTTAAAAAGGATAATTGTGTTAATTTGCTTGAGACACAATTATCTCAATGGGATTGATTTGTTTAATTAACTTGGGATGCCTGCAGGTTAAATAGCGAGTATAAATAGGAGGACAATGGGTAATGCATCATTAATGTTTGTATTGCAGAAGCATTGACTCATATGTAAATGAAGTGCCGCAAGCCTGCCAGGCAAACCCAGTTCTGGTGTGGTTTCAAGATACAAAAATCTCTCATGCTGTCATGCAGAACACAGGATTCGTACTCTCAAGAATAAGTTCATGAAGAGTGTGCATTCTAGTGCTAATGACAAAAACGCCTTGCTCCTGTTGTAAACACCTTGTATGTGAACACTTGTGAACCTCGCAAAAGGATAGTGTCTGAAAGAGGCCGTTTGTGCCAGGCTTCTTCAATGTGACAGCCATCTTTTGTGCCATGAATACAGATTTTGTTCCAAATATTGCAAAGACCACTCTAGAGTAAAGAGAACAGTCTTTCTGAATTAGCTACACTGGAGCTAGCATTCCTACGCTGAAGTCTCATAGTAAAGCTTCATATATCTTCATGTTCCCAGCTTCTTCTTCCTTGCTATGTGGAAACACCGCTCTGGACTTCTGCAGAGGATTAGGAATCCTAATGGACCAGTTCTGCAACCTATGTTTGTCCTTTGCCTACCATTCAGGAGGGTAGTACCAGATACTTCAAGATATTGTTTGTCCTAAGGTAGCAGTTACATTGGAGCCCTTCTGGGGAAGTTCTGAACCTGTTCTGTTAGCGTTAGGTTCTGCACCATAGAGAAGGCCTTCTACTCTGCAAATCTTTCCCATATCTAAAGCAACTAGCTCACATTGTCATGAAATATATAAAACTGTAGTCTTTCTCTGAATCATTGAGGTCTTCATTGTAGCTTGTGGCAAAAGATGGTGCAAGCTGAGCAATGAATAAAAATAAACAACAACAGAGCACCGCCGCAGAATCAAACCAACTAAACAAACACACATTTCCTTTTAACAGCTTTAAGTGTATTTCAGTTTCAAAGATGCCCTTGCTTCTGCATGCAGAGGAGCAGTGCAGTCTCTTCCACAGTTCTTTTTCTTGTATATCCGTGATAATGTTTCCATCGCCTGTTAGCGGAGTTGCTTCAAACTTCTCAGCCTCTTTCTGTACAGAAATCTTTTTGTCCCTCATTATCCTTGTTTCCATTTTCTGAACCTTTTACTACATCTGCTGGCTCTTCTTGATCAATTGATAAGAGCTGAACACAGCATTCTGATGGAAACGTGCCACTGATTTGTGCTATCGCACAACAGTGTTGTCAGTGTTATCCCTTAGATAATCATGTGAATGCTTTCATCTTTAAAATGGAAAAAGAGTATTTCTCAGTTGTATCTTTGCATATCTAGTAGTGGTTTTCATTTATTTGCTGAAGACTTGATTGAAATATTGAGTTGCTCCAGAACTCTTAAAGCCAACAATGAGTGCTTCACTTTTTTCATTTAAATGTACTCTGCTTTTTATTGATCTGCAGAAGATTTAGTTTGCCCCTTGGCCTAGCCTTGTGTGGTTCATCTGGAGTTTTTGACCAGCTGTAAATAATTTTGTCATCTGTGGAGTTTCAGCTGTTTTTTTTTTTTTTTTTTTTTTTTTTTCTGGGGAGTGGGGAGAAGAGGAGGTGTTGTTGCCTTCGTGTCTTGGCAGTTTGTTCAAGAGTATGAGAAAGACTGCTATGCCTGGAGTAGGGCTGAGTGTCCCTCCCTTGATCTCTTCTTGCCTTATTGAAATTTATTTCTTTTGTTCTCATGTATTTTCTTTGTCTCTCTGCTGCTTTCTAATCTACATAAATGCTCTCCCTAATAAAACTCAATTTTCTTAGTAGCCTAAAAGGATTTTGTCAAGTATTGTTTGCAAGTCAAATTCACAGCCTTTTAAAATCCATACATGCTGACAAGTCCAAAATATGCATGAACGGTGAAGAGAAAAGTAGGAGGTCTGTCTCTGTTGAAGAAGCTAAGCTTAGAAAATTGTATCCTGTTGGAAATATTTGAATTATATGCATCGGTTCTATAGCTCATTCACCTTCAGGACATTATTGCTTTTGTTTGCATTGCTCTTTGTTATATCCTAGGCATTTTATTTATGGTTAGTCCTTTCTGAATGCAGATAACTGTTCTTCTACATCTTTCAAACTATTTCCAGTGACAGGAATTGTCCTGCTTTATTATGTGTCTGCCTGAAGGAGAGTTGTGGCTTGGTTTATGTGGGAGGGTTCTTTGGTTCTAGCAGGAGATCCCTTAGCTTTTCCACTCCTACCTTCTGACTTCATCTGAGAAGATGCCGTCCATGTCACTTGAAGCCAGGACATCCATATTTAGACCACTTAGGAACATACTGGAATCCTAGGAGAAATGTCATCATCCATCCAGCTGGGCATCAGTCTGCTGAGTGCTGTTACCTTGTTTTCAAAAGAAAATTTGCCTCTTTTTGGTTTTAATATAGACACCGTTTTGCTCTCACTTGTAAATGTATGTGTCTCTCCTTCCCATAAAATGGATTTTACTAGGCTTTTGACTATGCTTAAGTTTACTGAATGATGCCAGTTCACTGTTTTCAAGCAAATACTACAAAAGCAAGTAGTAGTGAGAACTCTCTAGCTTCTGGGGTTGTTAGGAGGTGTGTTACTGTAGCATCCCAGTCTGGATGGGTTAGCAGGATGGTAGTACCTGAGGATGATTTGAGATCTCTTGAAGAAAAGGCTGCATAAAGTGTGTAAAAGATTTCTTAGAATTTCTGTCAAGCTCAGGAGTTAGGTCTTAGCAACTTTTCTTCCCAAGACACAATTTCCGACCAAGTTACGTCGCTTTTAGTTAGAGGGTTTTGTTCATGCAAGCCAGTATTGGTTGTGCCTTGAAACCACCACAGAGAAAGTTCTCTGTTCAAAGTTTGTTTGTTTTTAAATCTCTGAAGGTATTGGAGGGTTAAATAACTTAATATTGCAAGAGCGATACTTTAGAAACCCACGTGTTCAAGTAGAATTGAATTTGACTTGCTTTTGTTTTTTCTTTATATTGTTGATATTGAGTTATCTGCTTATTGGATGCATGCTTTTCACATGATGGTCTAAGATGCCACCGGGGTATGGTATCCTTGAGGGATACTTTCCATGTGGACCTGAAAATAACATTCTGAAATTGAAAATGCTTTTTCCATATCATTTTGTAAGGATTAATTTTTTTTTTCCCTGTTTCCACTGAAGTGCAGAAAATAGGTTGACTGAAAGGCTGACTATCAAATGAAATTTGTGCATGTTTTAAATAACTTTTCACGTGAATCTCTAGAGATTTTTCTTCTTCTGTCTGCAGAAATGTCAGTGAAATTTATCTTAGTCCAAGTTTTTTGCCAGGGAGAAATCTCAAAAATGTGTGCAGACATTCCCTTCACCCTCTCCTTAGTTCTCCACCAAGCTGTTCCCCTTTCTCCCTTCCCTTAGGTGCCTTTTGCTAATGCTTCTTGTGCAGATAGGCTTGGGATAGACAGACAGACACATCTGCTTTCATCAGCCAGCTGTTACTCTCCTGTGTGTATGGATTTGTGTTTGCAATAAACCTACTTGTTTATCATGGCTGGTTTCTAGAGATGGAGGAAGCTTCTTAGCACTACAGAATATTCTGTGTGAGGGGAGGCTGCTACAGTTAGGAATAACTAGTTCATAAAGTAGGACAAAGCTGTTTTTACAGGAAAACTTGCTCTATTTTGCATCAGTTTCTTTTGAGTGATGAGTGAAAGAAATCATGACTTTTGCTTTTAATTCTATGAATTCCTGTAATGTTCAGAAAAAATGTGAATAGAATTTACAAGATTATTGCAAGATTATGCAATGGTCCTGTATCTGTGAGCAGTTCATGGAAAAAAAAGTCACTGTTACTTGTACTGTCAAATATGATATGAAAGAGAGACGCTTCCCTCCCCTACTTCCTGCCTCCTTTTATGTTCTTTGCAATACGAATATACTAACATCTATTTGAAAGCTATTTTTGTCACCTAGGCCTTCTTCACATCCACCTCAGAAGCAATGCGTGCATCTCAGCAGTGTGTGTTAGTTTAATCTAAGGGAGAGCAAAACTCACTCAGATGACTGCAAGAGCAGGAGCAGTTGTTTGCTCGAAAAGATGGTGGCATGCAATTGTTTACCTCACCTGTAAGGTGTATTGTAATCACTGTATTTCCAGATCCAAAAGATAATTTCCTAGGAGACAACGGTTTATAATTCACGCAGTGTTTGTATCTATTCTCACTTCAGTCGACTTAGTGCTACAATAGAGGAAGGAAAAGAAAGTGGGTATTGGTCCTTGTTCTGCAGTGTGCTGAGGGCCCTTGACTTACCCTGAGGCAAATAAACAAAATGGATAGATACAATAGAGTAGAAATACTTTCTTTCTTCTCCCCCCTCTCTCCTTCGGCTCCTTGCCATTTCTAGTTTTGCATAGATGTGATGGAACTGTTGTTTTTGAGTGTTAAATAATATACATACTTATATAAGAACAAGCTCTATTCCTTTTTTGGTGGGAGTGGTACTGTGTGCTAGGGTTTTTTTTTTCTTTCCAGACACACGACGGCAGCTTTAGGGACTGCTGAGATTCTTGCAAAAACTCTCCCTTGCCCAGTGGGAAAGGCCGGGCTCCGTGCCTTGCACACTGTGCCAGAGGTGCTGCTCGGCTTTTGCTGCAGCGGTGGTCTGGTAGTGCATGCAGCGCTTCGGTATGTCCCGGGATCGTTCAAATGTGCGTGTTTGTGAAGGGTGGCTTGGGGTGGGTGGGCAGCTGTCCTTGCCTGGGTGTTCGGGTGCGGGGTGTGTTTGGGGGTTTTTCAGTTGGGTGGGTGGGTAATGTTTGTTTTAGTGTGAAAGAAAATTCCCGAGGTGGCTGTCTCATGGTTCTCCAGCGTGCCAACAAAAAGATGTTGGATCTTTGATGTTTGCCTCACAGTTTGGCTACTCTGCATTCTGTACAATTGCACCTGCCTTGTTGCAGCCTGCTTTCTCGTAACCTGCAGCAGCATGTCACTTGTCTTTGTTAGCAATGGCTTATTGTAGCTCAGCCTATTTAGAAAACCAAGTGACATCTGGTCCCTGAAAAGCTGATATCGATTAGTTTAAAAAAGAAAAAAGGTTTCACTGAACTTACTGCCATTTCAGTTTATGGTGTTAACTGCAAAAGACAGCAGTATTTAGTAACAGTATTTATTAGGAGTTACAGTTCTAAGTTCAGGCTTCTGACTTGATCAGCTAATTTCATCAGACTCGCTTTGCAGTCTGTAATGACAGAGGGGCCCTTCTTTAGGGCATCTCAGCAGGAATTTAACTTAAGTGCTCTGTGTTACCTCCTTTTCCAGGAACTTCTTTTTTTTCATTGGCCATATGGGAAGCCTGGAGTGACAAGCCAGGTGATGTCAGTGGCAACCTGTCTCCCAGTGTTGTCAAGTGGGATGTCTTCAGAGAGAACAATGAAGGCAGTGGTCTGAAATACTTTTTAGAGCAAAGAAGTGCCCTTGGAGGAATGCTTACATCTTAAAGCAATATATCCTTGCATTACCTTCTTCTCTAAATGCAATAGGGCTTTGTGAATTGATCACAATACAACATCAGCTCCTACAGCTTCTCACTGTTAAGAGCAAAATACAAACTGAAACTACTCAGTCAAATGGAGTGCAGAAAGTACCACACACAACTTAGTGCTTTTGGTGAAGTGCTTGCTAGCATACGAGCATCTGTATAAACAGATCCCTTCTGCATCGCCAACAGCTGTTGATTGGCATTTTCTAGGGTATTAGAGACTGGCTCAGGAAATTCTGTCAAGGGAACGCCCAAAATGTGGATTTACTTTTTTTATTTTAGACATTTCTTTCTTAAGTGAACTGACAAACCAGAGAGGAGCACATTTGAGGTAGTGTGTGTGTTTGATGCAACCGTGTGAATTTCAAGAGATAGAAAGTTTTGGATCTATCAGGACTGGGAAAAGCACTGCAAACACTTCTTTGCAAAATTTATTTTGTTTCCATTTTAAAAATGAAATAAAAAATTGCTGTAGGAGTTTTTCCCTATGACATTACATTCCTGAGTAGAAGCGTAACAACTTGGACAGGGCCAGTAGCTGGCTGATGGAAGCTGAGGATGGATGAGTTTGCTCTCATACAGAGAGGCTGGGAGGAGTAACATGATGTGATTCTGTGTGATGCCTTTTACTGAACAAGCAGGTCAGCTGTTTGTCACTAGAGTTCATGGCTCAGGACTGTCTTCTCAGCAAGAGTGAGAAATGTTGTGGGTTCATCAGCGGGAGGGGGAGAAGGATGGGGAGCAGCTCCAACCTGAGGATTGCACGAGGTGGTCTGCAGGGGCTGCATCTTCCACCCTCACCAGAAGACACAAGACCAGTCTGCGGTGAGCTGCTCTGATATCAGGGAGATGCTTCAGCTGAGGTTTGGAGGCGTTAATTGCTCGTGACCTACTTATATGCATTGGTCTCTCCCACATGTGTGCTTCTCCACGTCTCCTGTGGGTGTTTCATACCCTGCTCTAGCTGCAAATAGTATGAAGGGTGAGGAACCTTTTAGGGCTCTTCCTCTATCTGTCTGAGATCAGTGAGAGTGGACTTGCTGAGCATAAGAGGCAGATTTCTATCTCTAGTGGTCACATCTTGGTTTTGAGGGCAGGGAGGGTGTTTTTAATTTTATAAATTAAATACTGTTGAAAAGCTAAGTATCTATTACAGAAAGTGTTCAGATGTTTATTGAAAAAGAGCTATTTAAAATGGTTCTTTTGGGTAAATGTGCTTGTAGAACTTTTTTTGAGTCACATGGTCTTTCTGAATGCATCTAACGTGGTCATTATTCGTTTGTACCAGTTGTTTCCAGTCTTATTTTATATGTTAACAGACCACTCCAGGGTTAGCTTTGCTTTTAGTTGCTTTAGAAATTGCACCATGAAGAATGTTCTCCTTGGGTTGCCTGCTGCCGAACTGAAAGCTGTAAATGAAGTGGTTTCTAATTGAAATACAGGAGAACCACAGAAGTGTTATAATTAATGTACTCTGTTTTTTCTTTCTTTCTTTTTTTTTTTTTTAATGTTTCCACATATCTTTTTATAAAGTGAACCAAGTTTCTCTTCCTCCTAGTTATGCTTACCTGGAAACAGTCACTTGTTACTGAACACAGTGCTCCACAGCTCTGGGTAGCTGAGTGGTACTGGGAAGGAATACCTGAGGCTGCCTTTTCAACCTTTTTTTTTTTTCTTTCTTTCTTAATTTCAGAATTAATTTATAAACAAGAACAATTCTCGACAGGGGTAAGGAAAAGGTATTTTGTGGGAGAGCATCCATGTGAACATCTTGTGATCTGCAGGCAGATGTTACTGTGAACTGATTTGCTGTTTTTGACTGGGAGGGTGGGCACATTTTGCCACTTGTGTTTTAATGGAATACTCCATCTGCTGTCTAGCCAAATCTCTTTTGGAACATGAAGATTTGTGCCAAATGTAACATCAAATCAAGAGAAAAGAGGTGTTGTATTTTCTTCAGTTCTCCCTAAATGTTAAAACCCAATGTATCTGAGAAGGTGGACGAATCCAGATCTTTGTGTATCAGCTTCTTTGCTTATTTTAAAACGGCAAATAAGCATAATTCCAGTTGGTTTCTTGTTTGGAAACATAGGCAAATATTCTTTTTATTTGTAAATGACTTTTTTTGGTGTTCTTCATTTAACTAATTTGGTATTATCTACTTTATTCAGAGTGTTTTCATCACAGACGACCTAATGTGTTGAATTCCTGCCTCTTGTGATGAATATTACTCTTAACTATTTTTGCAAAGGCAGGTGCTTTGCCACTAAATATATGTGTATTTTTTGTTCCAGCATTAAGGAGATACAGCATGTCATCCATTCTTAAGATTCAGAATTCATGACACTGATACACTTTGCTCTGATTATCTGTAGTTATATAATTTTTAATGTTCTGATTCTGCTTATTGGCATGGTACTTTTTTGTTCGGATATGACAGTCATGAGTCATTCGGCAAGCTACTTGGTTGATATGGATGATTTTTTTTTTTTTAAAGCGTCATGAGGGGGAATTGGAAGAATGCTCTTTCCTTACTAATTCACCAGATTTAGGAGCGGAGCTATCAAGATCTTTCCTTCCCCATGCTTGTTACAAAATAAGAGGTGCTGACAGCTACATGAGACCAGAGCTAGCCCTCTATGGTGAGCTTTCAGGCATGGGAATGGAGTCAAAATGCTGAAGTGTGTCAGGATTTTCCATCTTGCTTAAAATCTAATCGTTTGGGACTTTCCAAAAGACTTGAACTCACTGGCAAATGTGACATTCTGAACTCTAGAGCAAGTTCCTTCTCATCTTAATACTCTGGAGACTTTGTTTGAGGACATGGCTAAAATGAGAGCAGAAATGAATCCACTGTCTTGCTAATGATTTTATTTTTTGTTGAGTGTCGTCATGTTGTTACGAGCCTATAAGAAGCTCAGAAATAGATATAATATCTGGAAGAAGTGGGTGATGGTGGTTGAATTTACCTGAAAGTCTTCAGACAGCATGAACTAGAAACCTCTTGCTGACTGGGCACGCTATGCTTGGGAGCATCTGAAGTAGGCCGGTTTCTTGCATGTGTGAAGGACCTACACCCTGGGCGGCAGACCAGTAAAGTCTCATCCACAGTCTTAACCTATGAGTTTTTCCCCAGGTTAAATGAACTGTGCAATTCCCCTAAGATGTAAAAAATTCTGATCAACCACAGACTGTAGACTGAAGCTGCATGGCTGTTAGCGGTGGAGAGGGTGACCAGAGCGCACTGGCTAGTCTTTGGGCTGTGAAAAGGATGAAGAAATACGAGCATTCTCATGTTGCCTTTCTCCATATGTTCATCAAAAGCCTTAAATTAGAGAGGCCTAAGGTCATTACATCTCAGGATTTCATGACTTAAGTAGTCCTAGGTATTCTGGAGACAGCTGCTTGTAGTGTATATAGCCTGAATTTGCCATCCAGGAATGTTAAGAACGTGCCGAAAAACAGTACTCTTTTGATGATCTTTGGTCTCATGACAAAAGAAGAAGCCTCATCTCTGAATATTCTGTAAAGACTGTTTGATTTTGCAGTTTGTGTGTTTTCTAGGTAGGTCCATTGCTTATTGAAAACAAAAGCATTGCACAAGCTGAAAAACGTTGCTGTTGTTCGGGTCTAGTTCATAGCACTGGAAGGAAAACAAATGTTTGTACATTAGGTATTTAGAGGTAACTTTAAATCATATGTGCAGTACTTTCATTGTGTGCTAGCAATCCTTCTCATCTTTTTAACAGAAGTATGTTAATATGAAGTCTCTGTTGCAAGATGAAAGAAGACTTCTATTGCTGAAGGGTGTATGTGCGAAGGAGAAAATCCTACAGTAATACTGTAGCCTTCCCCATGAAGTCTCTGCACGAGGTCTGTGTCAGATATGACCGCTGTTTGAACATTTACCTTACACTCAAACAGTAAATGCAGGCTGATGCTTTAGAAAAAGTCTTAGGGGAAAGCTGCTGTGGAATGTCCCAGCGCTGCGCTGTGTTTGGTCACCTCGTGTCATGTCGGCCTTGCTGTTGGCGCGGGTAAACCTTGACCTGCAGGTGGTGCAGTGTAGTACTGTGACCTGCATATTTTTAAGAGTATTCGTTGCATCTTTTCGGCAACATTGGATTTGTTTTCATATAGCAAGTCATTATTGAGGTTGCTTCTAAGAGGTGCCTTTCTTCAGCTACGGTGGCTTACATCAATCCTGAAAAACCACTCTAAAGAGAACATGTTGCAGCATGAACCTACACTGAGGGCTGTGCAGTTTGACCAAGAGGAATGATGGTGTTTCCATAGCAGTGAATGCTGGCGTTGTGCCACCGGAACTAAGTGCAGGGGGACAAAGGCACAGCTTTGCACTTCTTTGAGAGCGTCAGGCCACACAGTGGCAGTGGCCGCCCTCACCCAGAGGTGGCCACCATGCACTCAGTGGGAATATTTTTCATTGCGGGAGAGGTTCTTGGAGGCTTGCACCTCTGTGTGCCTGCACACGCAAACTTCCCTCGTGTCTGTGTTGAAGCTTTGGGGTGATCTTTAGCTGCTTGCTCTGGCTAAGCAAGGCTGAAGCTCTGCCTGCTCATGCTTGGTTGGCATTGTGCAAATAGCTTTTGCTTCTGGCGGCTTGCTCAGCATGTTTGTAAAGGCTCTCACCTTTCATTTCTCTTGCAGTTGTTTCTACCTCCTGTTTTAGTTGTGGTTTTAAAATCAACTCAGAACATGTCCTCCCTCCTCACTCCAGCCCCAAGTTACCTTTGCTGGTACTTGTGGTGATGAGGGCTGTTAGAAATAGCATCATCTGTTGCTTCTTCAGGCACAAAGAAGTCCACAGTCAGAACTAAAAACACCTGAGGTTCGTGGCATTACTTCCCCATCCTCTGGTCAGGGTGCTTGTAGCTACTGTTTCTTGTGCGATTCCCAAGGATGTGTCAAGGTTGTTAGCATCCACCCTGCTCCAAGTCACAAATTACTTCTCCAGTCAAATCTCTTGGGCAGATCCTCCAGAGAGGCTTGAGGCTGCTGTAAGAGAGAAGTGAACAGAAGGGAAACTACGAGCTTGTCAGCACCACCATTTTATTTCCAGAATCTTGTGATAAATCAGATAACAAGCTTCTGAGAATTGTTTGCTTACTAATTATTGAAATAGCATTACCTTTTCTGTGTCCTTAATTAGCATTTCAGCTTGAGTCTAGGACTTGATGATAAATGGGCCTTATATCCCAGAGGTTCAGTAAATGATGAAAAACAGAAGTCTGTATTTGCTTACTTTCATCCTAAAAAAAAAAAAACTGAGCTGATCTCTAAGTAGAAATGGTGTTAGAGATGATGTGTTCTAAAGATGGAGGTTGTCTTTTTTTTCTCCATTTCCTCATCAGATGGCTCGCAGTACATGTAAACAGTGCAATAAATAAATACTCTGATAGATTCAATCTTAGCTAAGATAACCATGGAAAATCCCTTTATGCTCTTCTAAACCAGAGGATAAAATGTATTTCCTGCAAACTGGTAGGAGAATTGCAGAGTAAGTCTTTAAAAGCGTGATCTGGAGCAGCCTAGATTTCCAGATAGCACACTCTGAAACTTAATATCCACATAAAACCATTGATGGAAAACCTTGATGTAAAAATGTAGTATGTCAACTTGAGGGTAACTTTTTGAGAGAGCGCAGAAGTTAGGCAAGCTCCATGAAGCAGTACTGGGATGGCTGACAGGGCCTTGTGAAGGTTTTGTCTGCTGCACTGGCCTTTGGAGTTTGAGACTCAAAGCTTGATACGTGGGCATCTGAATAACAGTGTCTGAATGCAGGACTTACCTGAGTGGATTTGTGCTAGGCATGTAACCTGGAGTGTTTAAAGATGCGGTAGCTTGTTCGGATGTTGTTGGAGGTCTTTGCAGACTGTTCAGGGAGGTAATTCGGAGAGGCTTCTCTGGATGACAGCAGATGGGAAATTGCAGATTTTACCAGAGGTCTGATGGCTTAAGAAGAGAAAGAGAAACTGGTATGCAGCCTGGAATGCTATTCCAGAGATGGGTTCAGGGAAACAGAGCCTTAGAATGTGTCCACTGCTACCTCCTAGCAAACACAACTCTGTGAGGTTCAGTTGGCACAGATCCACTTGCTTGGATGGTGATTCTGTGTAATTCCTGCTTGAATCAGGTCGCTGTGACCTCAGACAGAAATGGGACTTCAAAGGAGTGATGGTCCTGGGCTCCCTATTGCTGAGCACCTATGCCAGAGCACCAGGTGGGCAGCGGGGAGCTGTGGGCAGGGCCCTCTTCATCATCTGTGTCAGTACACGGAGTGGTTTGTAATGCTGCTAAAAATAGTGTGAAATGGTCAGGCATATACTGTTTTTGTTTAAAAGTGTGCTTCATGACAACATGCCAGCAATTGTGAAGGATGACTTGGTCAACTGGTATGTAAGGTAGAGCCATAGGTGACAGGTGAAGTTATCACTATCACTTTCTTGTTTCCTGCTTAATTCGTTCCTGGGAGATGATCTGATGGTGTTGTGCTGGGCCTACTATCAGCGTTTCCTCCCTGGTGCTTGTTAGGTGATCTCTGGAAACTCCTTCCTATCATTCTGGTAAGAAACCAGCTGGCAATTCTGACAGAAACAAAATTTTAACCACTAATTTATTTTAAAAGCCCTTTCCTTATGGTGCTTTTTTTCTTTGCTTTTTTTTTTTTTTTTCCCCTCAATTGTTCACAAACTAAAAAGATTAAAAGCACAAACCAGAAACTGAAATAAACCAACTGCACGAGTGGCCAAATGCTTCTTTTTTAGCCTGCCTGGGAAGGGAGAAATGATCCTCATCTGTGTTTCCCTGCTTGTATTTCTCTCAGGTAAGTGTTGAGCAGAATGAGCTTACTCCTTGCATTGAGATACCTGTTTGCTTTCCCATTTCAATGTCAGTGAAGTATTCTTGTAATGTGCTTTGTCACAATGTAACCAACTTGGAAAGAGTGTTGTGCTGCTGCCCTGCGCTTGGTGTGGGAAATACCTGGAAAACTAGTTTAGAAGGACTGGGAGCAGGTATGCTCCAAAAGTTGAGTGTTCTGGGACAAATTGTAGAAGCCCAATGTCAGAATTTCAGAGGTTGCCTGTCTGTGCCCATAGGATAATCAGGCAAAATGTTGATAGCTTACCTAGGAGACATTTGCGCAGCGTTGTTGTTGAGTTTTCCCGGCATTAAATGCAAAATCTGAATTTGTTATGAGAATGTGTCCTTATGTTCTGTTTACTTAGCTATTCCCCCTTGCCTGCAGGCTGAAGGTACCATGAGCAAGCATGGCCCTTTTGCCTTTTTTGTGCTGCTTCTGGTGACATGTAATAGTCGGAGAGGGTAGTGAGGATCAGCAAATACCACAGAAAAGCCTATACAAGGGGAAGAAAGGGATTTGTATACGAATGGCTAAGGGTTTTTAATATAATGAATAAGAAGATGGTCAGTGGAGCTAATACTTGTAGGGAATAAATTCATCACGCAAAGTTGAGAAAGCTTCCACGTGTCAATGTTCCTCTGAAAATGGTAAAAGTAATTCTAGAACTTGAATGGCGTGGCATTTAATTATGTAGGGAACCAAAGGGGCTAAAAGATAATAACCTGGTGTATCAGAAAGTAATTTAAAATGTAAGCTAGGGAAAAAGGAATATTTCTGTCACAATAAGATGAATTCCACCACTGGCTGCATTGATTTAGTGCCTCAAGTTTTTTTCCAAACAGTTCTGTAACTATGGAGGAATAAAAAGCAGACTTTTGTTCACTCGACCTCCCAAGCCAACCCATTCCACTTCTCAGCAGGAACATTGAGGAAGATTTGGATAAATACACAAACAGAACTTAAGAATTTAATTAGCTCCGTTGGTTGTTCAATCTCCAGTTGTCTGATTTAATTGTCTCTTTCAAAGGGATCATTTGAAGCAGAGCTCCATATGTGATGTGCATGTCAGTAAACTAACCTTGTTAGTGTACAGTATGAAGGCCAAAGCTGAATTCTTGTGGGTATTCTCAGCCTTTAATAAATAGCGCGGCAGTTCTGAGGAGAGATCGTTCTTGACGCCCACTCACCCTTAAGATGTTTCCCTTCAATTCAAAAATGAATATTCAGTTTAAAACTTATTATACATCTTGTCTTTCAAAATATTCTTGGCATTGCCTAGGAGTCTGTCTGCAAAGGGGTGGGATTTTTTTTTTTCCTTTTTCCACCTTCTGCATGGAGGATCTGGAACTGAGCAGTAGCTGTTAGACTTTTAGGTTTGTCTGCTTATTTTTGGGGGGTGTTTTTTTTTTTTTTTTTTTTTTTTTGGCCCAACAGTGGTGATGCCTCAGCTGTGGAGTTCCTGCTCCACGTTCTCAGGGCAGAGCTGGCATGTTGGCATGGTGTGATAGCTCCAAACCTTAGGCTATTGGGCTCTTGACTCTGTCAAACTGAAACAATTAGGGCTAAAGCTTGTTACAGGGAGTGCCTACTTGAAGAAATTTTGAGTGATTGGGGAATTTTATTTAGGAGGGTGGTGGTTTTCCAGTAATTTTGCTGAGGGAAAGTGTTGTATGAGGGTTTTTCAGAGAAGCAGGGTTGTTTACTGACATTGTTCTTGGCGATGATTTGTTTGAACAGTTTCGGTCGTCTCATGGTTTAAAGTAAGGAACTTAAATTTTGCAAGAGTGTAGGCTTAGGGTATTAAGAATAACAAAACGAAGGGCTGACAGAAATGTGTCGGAGAAGAACTCCTTGTACTGAGTAAATAGGATGGTAAAACGCCAGAGGAAATTGTTTGTAGATAAATGAAAATAATGCATGTGGGAGGAAGAGGGGGGGGTCACAACTGTGTGTACACTAAGATGAATTCTGTACCAGGTGTTGCTGCTCTGGAAAGGGGTTTTGTAGTTATAATCATTCTGTAAAAATGGCAGTGTAATTATCGGTAAAATGAGTGTCAAGACTTGTTAGTGGAGGAATAGAAAACAAAACAGAAAGCATCAGTGTGCCACTGTGTAAATGTGTGATGTTCACCTGTCTTCAGTGCTGTGCGCAGTTCTCATGCCTCCTCTCCTCCCCCCCACTGCCCCCAAACCACAAAATGTTGTAAAGAAGGAAAATCTCAAGTACGGCGACACAAAAAGCTACTAGGAGCCCTCAGTCTGGAAGGTGTTTGACTCAAGACCCACAAAAATCATGAATGTCATTAAGAAGGGAGTGGGGTGCGTTGGGTGAGAGCTGTGAAATGGAAGAGGGTGGTGGCTCCTGGGCAGCTCTTGGGCTGTGGGACTGTGAAGGGAGACCATGGGTGCTGACTGTCAGCATGGGTCCCAAACTGAAGGGTCAGGCTCATGGGCAGTTAAATTAAACAGATGCCACCTTTGACTGCAGAAGCTGCAGATTATTGGAGGTTGGGGAAAAAATACTGTTCAAAATGTTAATTCAAGGGACTGCTGTGTATTTTCTTTGTTTTCACTTTCCATCTCTTATAATCTGATGTTAACTGCTTCAGAAACAGCTTTTGATACTGGCTAGCTTTCATTCTCTTTCCCTTACCATTGTGATGGCTCTTGGATTCCTTTCTGAGCTTTTGTGGGTTTTCAGCCTTTTGGCAACCCTCTCAAAAAATCTTGTGCTGTGTCAGATTTGCAACATTGAAAATTTTACATCTTAATTTTGTAAACATCCTGCATGTAGTGAATGTCCTCCATACCTCCATGTTCTGCAGAGCTGAACTTTGGCATTCACGTAATGCCGTGTTGAATCAAGGGGAGGACTTCGCTTTTACACTTGAAACTTGTGTCTGCAACTGTGGGGCACAGAGAGGTGACCTGAATGCTGTCTGAATTCCGTATGGAGAGGACAAGAAGTGGGAGATGTAGTTTGTAGATCAGGGAAGCTTGGAAGGAGAGAGCTGAGATGAGGTGGAGGGCAGACTGGCTGGGAACTGGGTGGGAGCATAGCCTGGTGTGGTAGAAGAGAAGAACATGGCTCTTGGAAGTGGAATCGCATTTGGAGAAAGGGCTGGGCTGGAGAGTGAAGGGAAGGGAAAGGAAAGAAGCAGACAAGTGCAGGAGTTGTAGAAATAGGCAGAGAGGCCTCTGCCTATTGAAACACATTTCCAATGTGAGGTCGGAAACAGGAGTGTCAGAATCTGAGATTCTGCTATCAGCAAATGCCTGTCAAACCCAGATGAGCATCGTGCCAGCTCTCCTTCCCCCAGCAGATGACAGCCTTTTACTGGTGTATTTTACTTTGTTCACCTTCACTGGTCTGCGTTGAGGCCATGTTACAGACTGAGGAACCATTCTAACTTTTAGACAATACCGTGTAATGGAATATCTCTTTTAAGTGACAACATGTAGGCAAGAAGATACTAAGCCACCTTTTTGAGATTAAGTGCCAGAATGAAAGTACGCTTCTATAACTTCATTTTAGTCTTGTTTTTACATAAATGCACTTTATAAGAAATCTGTAAACCGCTTTTTTTTTTTTTTTTTCCTTACAACATTCCTACCCCAGCTTGATGCATATGGCAGATCTGCTGTGAAGATAAATTAGACTCCTGTAGAGGAAGGCTTTATTAGCTCTCCAATTCATTTGCTGCAGTTGTTTGCAGTTATGTAATGAAAAATGCAAGGAATTGCAGCAAAGAACATTTTCTCCTGTCCAAAGGAACTGGTTTGTCTTCTGGCCAATGCCACAGAGCAGCTACATGACGTGTCATTGAAAGTGGGCATCTCCTGGGTAGTCATCAGCTATGTCTGCAGTGTTCTGTTCTCAGGTTTTGCCTTGGTCACCCATTTGCTTGTGTGGCTGTCAGGCACCTAACCAGCAGCTCAAGTCAAATCTGCTTTGAACGTAATCTGATGTTGTACAGTAGCTGTTATCTGAAGTGCTGGATCCTACATGTTAAAAACAGGTTTTGGAATTCATAATCTACCTGTACTGGAGCATCTCATCTGTAAGATGTGCCATTTGTTGAAGAGATTTGTAGTGGAAATAAATGGAATGCAACAGTGCTGAAGCATTTGGAAGTTACGGAAGTGAGCATATTTAAAATCTTGCCTACGTGAAGAATCCTATCCTCAGAAGAGAATTTGAATTTCTGGAGGGTTTCTGTAGGACATAAGGTGCAGAAAGAAAGCTGAGTGTGGGCTGAGGTAGAGACTGAAGTTGTTAAGTGAGCCAGTTTAATGGTACACAATTGATGACGATCGTTCAGGTACTTCCAACTTTTTTGTTGCTGTTTTTGTTGGCATTGCATGTTTAACTTATGTACTCTTGTTGTTCTTACATTTCTTGAGCTGGCTTACTTTCCCTTTGTCTCTTTCAAAAATAATTTTAATATTGTTTGTGACCAATGAATTCTGATGAAAGGATGCTGTCAGTCACTCTTGTTGTAATGGAAATAATGGCAAATTCAGTGGAGAAAACTCCTGTGTCTCATTGAGTTAAAGTAGGTTTGTTCAGCTTGCGGGAAGATTATCAGCTGATATTTGTGTGCAGTTAGGCTGCCCCAGGGCAGGAGGAGAAGAGAAATCACAGATTACTCCTGTGTACTCTTAGGATGCTCTGAAGGTACATGGGGAATCTGAGTTCCTAAGTCTTGTGTATCAGTGAAGTTCCTAATGTCAAGTGATGTAAAAGTCCATCCAGTTCAAGTGAATATTGCTATTGTAGAAGTTGTGTCTTCCACAATATGGACTCTTCTATAAGTGTCCAATGTTGTTAGTCATTTTGCGTTTGCAGAGGATATGTACATCCTGATCTTTGATCTGTCCTGCGTATTTAATGTCTAAACCCTGCCATGCAATCGCGGCTGTAGCGTTGTTCTTGGAAGCATGCAGCCCATGCTAGACAATTCCAGTAGCAGAAGGTTTACTTGCATGGCTTCCTCAGTGCCACTGCTCATGGTGGTGGAAGAGCGCTGCGTCTTTGTCTTCTGGACAGAGCTCCATCTTGTCCCACCCTGCTGCTGGGCATCAAAGGAACAGCAGAAGACCAGGAGGCGGTCAGCATCTTGGAGCACAACATGGTCACAGCAGAGACTGAAAGATCTCTTGGGAGGCTCTTGTGGCATGTAGCCGAGGGGAGCGGAGATGTTGCAGCAAAATTGCTGGGTAATGCTGCAAGCAGCGGAACCGATGTTGGCGTTTGTGTGATTCCTTCCAGAGAACCTACGTGTCTTTTGCTTCTCCTTAAGTCTGTTCCATGAAGGCTTTTGCACCCACTAATCTAGCCTTTATTTAGATGTCTTCCTGTGACATTTCGCAGTAACTTGTGGGTAGGTGGAAGCTTTGAGTTTCTGAAGTTTAACTTGGCTAGTCTAAGTGCAGGTAAGCTCCCTGTCCTTTGGTGTTTTGCCTAGGGTTTACAGCCAGCTTCCATTTTATCCCTGGAAAAATACCTAGTTTAACTTTCAGCGTGAAGCTTTGCTGATCAATATGGTATAAGCATAGCTGAGTTCAAGAAATTGCCTTCATTACTATCTTGAGATGAGAAATTGATTTAGTTGCATTCTCTCTGTACTAATTCGTTGGTACTTTACATTCCCATAAAAGGTATTATGTGCTGCTTATTTTCCAGCAGTGTCATCAATCCTAATGAGGAGAGGAGAACAAGGATTTACAGTGTGTGTATGGGATAGCTGATCTCTGACTTCGCTCTTCATTTGTAAATGTTGCTGAAGACTTTGCTTCTCTTCTCATTACTGTGCTTAGTTTATATCTAGAATCTACGGGCTGGAATAGGAACAAAACCAAAGAATATGGCAAAGGAATATTAACTGAGACTGTTTTTAGATTTGAGCTTCAAAAAATGAGATGCTGATGAAAATTTAATGGAAGCTGTTGTTAAGGAATTAAAACGTTATTTGTAAATTTTATGTACTTTTGCAGCATTTGGATTGGTTCTGCATTAATTACGTTGGGACTGTTTTCAGTATTTCTCAGTATTTACCCCTGGCTCTGAAATGCCCACAGTTTTGTTCTTTACCTGTGGTATTATGCAGAAGATCTTTTCATGTGCCTGCTAATTTACATACAACTGCATGTGGGTATTGTAGCTCTGCTGGTGGAGGTGAATGACTCAGCAGCATAAATGAACATAATGAAACAAATGAGCAAAAAGTTGGTGTAGTGGGAAAAGCAGCGAAAAGAAGTAAAAAGTAAGGAAAGGAATTTCATGGGCATTCCTGTTGTTGCTTTTCCTGCTGTCTCTGCTCTTGATATAGCAGTTATTTTTTAACGATGTTTAAACAGATCTTTTTCCTCTTGAACTGAGGAAAAAAAAAAAAGTCTTGTCTTTTGTCTCTACCGAAGTTAATGTTGTGTTTTCTGTATGTTTCTGAATATTTCCTATGACAAACATAAGCAATGTTAGTCAGTCATCTGGAAGGTGCCTGTTGTACATCTAAAGGTCTTAAATACCAGTATAAAAAGCAAGTTGGATAAAGCTGTAAGTAGATGTGACCTTACAAAATCCTGTCTGATTTCAATGTGTAGGCAAATTCATTAAAGAAGTTATGCTTAAAAGGTGGGATTTACTGAGAAAAGCTGTCAGCAGACAGGATGCAAGCAGGTAACGAACAATTTGCTTTCTCGGACATCTGTAGCATTTCAGCTCATATTCGTAGTGAGGTATGGGCATGCACAAATTGTAGTTAACTGTGACCCAACACAAGAACTTCATAAGCAAAAACGTGGTTCTATCCAAGGATATCCACGTGTCCCAGTGCGACGCTATCAGCATTTACTATCAGCCAAGGCGTTCTTTAAAACAGAGACATTTGGGGCAGGTTTGGCTCCATAAGGAGCTCTGTTTTCTCCAGCAGTGTGTATTTTGATCGGATGTTTTTGGACTGTGCTGTGAACCCCTCTCTTTCCTTTGGCTCTCTTGGGGAAGACATGGTGAGCCGCAGAGGTTAGTTCACTTTGGGTTCATTCCCCCTGCCTTGGGAGGCTGAGGGGGAGAGCTGTGCTGCTCTGTGTGTGTGGTTGGAGGTTCTTCTTGCTGCATGCAGTCACGTTATGATGCTTGGGATCTGTTAGCAGAGATCTTTAGAGAGTAATTTCAGCAGATGGATCTGGCACAAAGGTGACAAACAGCCAGTGGGTGAGAGGAAGAATGGAGCTCCCAGAGGTTACCTGTGCCCTTCTTCTGTGAGCCGTTGTTTAAACGGTTGCCTTTTAGGGCTGGAGTGTCTTTCCGAAACCCGCTAGCGGGGCCTGATGCTAGTGGAAAGGTTCCCACTGACATCAGCAAGCAGTGAAGCGCAACTCTTGGCTCCTAGGCTGGCTTCATTCAGGGCCTTCCCTAAAAGCCATCTTGGCAGCGGCACCTACAAAACAAATGCTTTGCTTTCATTTAAATAATTTAAGATGCCATGCCTAGATAGCTTTTCTGAGCTGGGTGACAGCCTGATTGTATCTCCTGCAACTTTGACTTTCATGAATCCCTCCCTTCCTGAATGCTACACCTTCTTGCTTGTGTTACACTTGTCATCAGGCTGCAAGCCATGGACCAGCAAGGTCTCCTCTCTGCGAGAGCATCCAACCTGCCTTTGGGTTCTGTCAGAGAAGCGTAAGGTGCTGTGAAATCTTTACAGTCTCTGCAGCAGAAGCACAACCTTGTTTTATTTATTGAGTCAGCATGACCTGCTCCTCATTTTGCTGTAGACGCCAAGCTGAGTAAGAAGAAAAGATGAATTTACTCATATTTCAGTCTGTAATTTGAAGGACCATGAATGTATCGGTCCCAGAAATCTGACAACAAAGCAGTCTCTCACTATCAATATGGAAAAGAGGTTCTTTGCTGTTTTTTAAGGGAGTTACCATGCTGATAGATGTCCTCTGCAATAGTGAGAGTAGCACGAAGATACAATATTGAATAGAAGTTAATATTTGGTTGTGTTACAATAGAATGCTCATTCTTACGGCTTTGCTGATGGTTTGTGGTGAGTTGGTGATATTTTATAAGGTAATCATTCAGGGAAAAAATGATTTTCCGTTCTTTTGCTTTATGTTTAGATACATCACTTCGAGATCACAGAATGAAAATGGCATGAAATGTTATGGCGAGGACAGCACAACAAGATACAGCCTCACAAATAATCACAGATCAGGTAACGTTGCAGCGTCATGTGTCCATTTTCTATGAGGCTGGCTTGCTTTATGAGACTTGGTGCTTTTTGACCATTTCCCCAAATTTGCAGTTCTGAGTCTCTGTAGTTCTACTGATGGACTTCTCAAATACAAGTAGCTGTGTTGGCTTTGTCCTGTAAGACATTTTCTTATGTACCCCAGTATGCATGGCACAGGAGATCCCCATGCATTTAAATCTTTCTTAAAGATCTACATTGGCTGTGTTGTCTGGTACAAGCAAAATGGGCACAACCATAATTAAAAGAAAAGAAGCTATGATGCTTAGTTCTGCATAGCCATTCAGTTTTTTCTGGCCCCATTGCTAGGAACCAGCGTGCCAACATGATGTCTTTTAGAGGGATTGACTTTTCAGAGGGTCCTGCATTTCAGAAACGTTGGTCTCCTTTGAGGGAGGTGCTAGCTCAAAATAACTGTTACCTCCCTGTTGAAAGCTTAGCCATATGCTCTTTCCCACATGCTACTTTTTTTTTTTTTTCTCTAATTGTTTATCTGTCACAGGATGTTTCCTTCTTGCCTGTTTTTGCAAATCCTGGCATATGTTCTATGACTGTTTCACATAATTTGCAATTACAGGAAAAGTCAATCACCTCACAAACTTCAGAGTGTAAACACGGTAGAGACCGGGAAGTTACTGTTAAAGTGTATCGTAAGGGTGCTCACCTTATGCTAAAATACTGCTTGCCACTGCTGTGCCACAGCAATAATTGGTGGGTTGATGTTTGAGTGGGAAGACATGAAGTTTCCCCGTTCTGTCCCAATTCATCAGTAGTGACCAGAGATTGCACTGTACCTGTGTGTGGTAGTGGGCAAAGTCTAACCTATCTGTGCTTATGATCTTTGTGCCGGGGTCCTGTTGAGTCTACAGAACTAGAGTCTTGCTGGGGAAAAACAGATCAGTCAGTTCAGTAATACAAGTAAACTAAAATATGAAATGAGGGCAATAGGGATAATAGGACATGTTTATCTTCCAGGAGGCGCATGGAAGTATTGCCCTTGATGTAGCAGTAGGAGCTGCTACAATTTCCTTCATGTAAGCAGTCAATAAACCTAGATTGGCTGAAGACATTTCAAATAAAGTTTCATAGACAGCTTCAGCCTTGATCAAATACGCAGAATGTATTGGTGAATATTAAAAAATCATTGTGTTTTTATCAGAGGTGATCAGCTCCTTTAATAAATCCTGTCTTCTGTAAGCTTTTTAGTCGCTTAGTCTTGGTGTATGCAATTCCAATGCCTTTCTGGCCTCCGTCAAGGTTTTTAGTTTTATTTTTCATCAGTATTGTGAGGTGATCACACCATCTTATGTTTGCCATTTTTATGAACTGAAGTGCTACCTACTTCAGACACAGTTCTGAGAACCCTTCAAAGTAGCTTGAAACTGTAGCGCTGCTTAGCTGACAACAAAGATGAGCAGGGTTGCTGAAGCAGCCTTCTTACTTCATTGGGACTCGTGGAACTTTATCTTCCTTAAACTAAATCGAGTTACAGGCTTTATTTAGAAATCAGCCTCCTCTTCTTGAATAACAAGAATGCTGTTAGTTTTAGGGAAAAAGTTTTCATTAAATTACCAGTGCCTCAGAGTGCATTTTCTACTTATAACTTAGATCAAAAGGAGAGGGAAATTGTTTGTCTTCCTCTCTCCTCCCCTTTTCTAGAAGCTTTCCTGAGATGATCAACTGTTGTTTTTGCTGTTGTTTTTTTTTCGTAGTATTTTTAAACTTCGTTGAAGTGGAGAAACTGCTCGGTTCCCCTCCCAATGCCATTGTTGCTTTCCCCTCCCCCAAGTCCAATGTGTTCTTTATTAAACTGAATTAGGACATTCTAGTTTTCTCTTAAGAGTGGAAATGGGAACAGCTCAAATGAGCAGCCACATGAGACTCACCAGCCTTTCCAGCTGCACTGCAGAAGGAGCTCAGCTGCAAAGGGAATGATAATTTTTGAAGGATTTGTGCAACTGTAGAAGATTTACCAGCATTAATATTAACAAGCGGCTAATCTGATTTTCCTTTTCCATTTTAGGAGGGTATAGCTTTCCTACTATGCTTTCTACAAAATCAGTTTACTAAATATTTTGATACCTTTCCATCTTCTTTTTGCTTTTGCAGTTATTATATTCATATTTGCTCTCCTACAGTCGAGTGCTTTTGTGGTGGTGGTTTTCCCTAACAACTCCAACCCTTGCACTCATATGCAGATAAGGGCGTGGATTTGAGATCTCTGGCATTCAAAGAAAGTCAGAAGTGAAGTGCAGTGCAAAACATACAAGCAGTTTTATCCAGGACTGGGATGAAAAGGTTTTCAGCCCGAAGTATTTGTCCTTGAGATAGCTATATAAACTATTGTTTGTCCTTGAAATCCATATTGTGATTTTGCTATTTATTCTAGCCAATGTAGCCATGATCCTGTGTCTTTTCACCCTTATTTTCAGTCTCTGCTTCTCTTCGTTGTTACGTGTGATGCACCTTCAGAATTTCTGAAAGAAAAAAGTTAAATTTTTGAGTTACATCTTCCCGCCTCTCTTTCTCCTTTTCTCTCTGCTAATTCTCCCAACCACCTTGTTTGGCATTAGAAATTATTCATGCTGTTTCAGTACTGTGCTGCTTTTCTCACATGCTTGTTTCCTCTCCCAAAAAACAAAAAATGGAGCTGGGGCTTGAACTGTGGCTAAGCAAAGAGCTGTGGAGGCAAACATGATACCTCAGCAGACTTCAAAAGCTCAGGGGTCTCTGAAACTTACCACTCTTCTTCTCCCATTGCTGTGCTTCTCAGCCATCCAGCGTTTATTGGAGTTAAGACATCTGAAGGCAAAGGGTTGTAGTGCCAGCTCTGCTCCTGGAAGCTGGGTTTTGAGTAGAGCAGGTGTGTCCCTCCTCACATAACTCTGTCCTGGTTTTTAAAGCTGCTCTCTTTTGATGGGCTCTTAGTAGCGGTCGTACATTGGTAGTGCTCATCTGTGCCTATCTGTGCCCGTCTGTGCTGCCACTTACATGAGGGCTGGGTTATAGGTAGCCTGGTGCTCAGTGTTAGCAGAAGAAAGTGCATCAGGGAAGGAACTGTTATATATTTGTGTGTCTGTCCTAAAAGAAACCAGAGAGAGAGATGATGTGAATGATGACTGG
>VXAV01005959.1:14572-45343 GCA_013399715.1 Alectura lathami | reverse complement strand
AGGAAGAGCGTAGCAGAAGATCTCGCAGTTCTGGATTGCAAAGTAGTTCAGTAAAAACATTCTGATAAAAAGGCTAAAAATCAAATAAGGTAAATGCTGGTTTGTTTCTGTTTAAGCTAGGTGGTAGAAAAAAAGTTGGAAGGAGGGAAAGGAACGAACAATTTCTGGTTTTGGATTTTGACTTATGCATGGTTAAAAATGAAGCTTATGTTCTAACAGCAAAAAGACGGCCACTTGAGAAAGCCCTGTCTCAGCCTGTCTGATTAAAGGGTGGTAAGGCATGATTAAAACATGTCTCTAGTGTTGGGAGAACACAAAGTAGTGGCACATTTCTGTAAGCATGCGTGCCTTGACTTAAGTATTACTCAAATTAAAAAAAAAAAAAAAACACACACACACAACAATACAGAACTGTTTACATTGCTGAAAGTGCTAGTTAAACTTATTTCAACTGATGTGTTACAGACCCTGGCAACATTGCGCCCCAGCAAATTAGCATCTCCCAATGCTATTGCTTGTGAGTAGCTGCAAGTGCTCTGTCCTGCAGAAGCCAGAAGAACGTGGAGGAGTCATTTAGGAATTTTTACTTCTATCTTCTTCCCTAGTCTTATTTTTTCAGGCTAACTAGTAGTTCATCTGTAAAAGCATGTAGATTTTTTGATTAATGTAACTGCTGAAAATTTTGAAAGAAGTTGGACAGACTATAGAATCCAATTCCATTTTGATTCACAGCCATGCAGCATACTGGGATCGCTTAGATCAGTGCCATAATAATTTGACAGCCTATTAATGAGTCAGCTTTCTTCAGCATGTGCTCTCCTACAGCCTTTTGTCATCCCTCTCCATTAACATAGTTCCAAAACTGGAATTGGCTGGCATTCAGTCCTGGTTTTGCAGCCTGCACCCCGAGTGCAACATTCGAGTATTGACTGATTTGGTGTGGATGTGTCACTCAAATTCATGTGGATTTAAGGGAGTACAAAAAAGTGACTCTGACTTGATGCACTNACTAAGTTACAATTACTGTCTCCTTTATATTTTGCTGCCTGTCTTCTCTAAGATTTTCTGACTCTCCAGTGATGTAATTTATGAAGGATGTAAAATCAGATCATCTTTATTGAAGACTGATAACATTGAAATATTCTTCCACTTTATGTATACCAGAATTAAGTTATGGCATGCTTCCAGGAGCAACCATTATTTGTATTGCCTTAGAGTTGACTGTATTTGAAGAGGGAGACAGTTGGAGTGTGTAAAGGCATTTCAGCAAGCTTGGTGTGTGTGTGGCATTCACTCTGGAGAATGAAGCTGTGCTACTTGCAGGGACCACACTGAAATGAAAGCAGTTGGACTGGAACCTTGTCTGTGTTAAAATCAGTTGAACTTCCATTAGTTTAGGTCCAGATTCCACACATAATATCAACTAGGGTATTTCTGTTTCTAGGCAGTCTGCAGAAATGTTTGTCCTTTCACATTGGTTTTCATGTTTCTTTATAATGATTGCATAATTGGGATGTATCTGCCATGTCAGAAATGTAATAGGTTAAGTAGCGTAAGTGACTGTTTGAAAGAAAAGAAACATACAACTGCAGAACCATTGTTGTTTTAAAACTGCTGCTTTCAGCAGTTGAGTTGTTTGACTTAACCATTTAGTAGTAATAGTTGTTGTGATAAATTGCAATTAGAGGTGTTTAGCCATGAATGCTTGGAGGAAAAAAAAAAAAAAAAACAGGGAAAAACAGCCTTTTCTTCCTGTCATTGAAAGAAAGAGAAATACACGGCCAATGGCTTCTCAGTTGGCCAAAGAAAAACTTTTGTGTCCATAAGGCCTTAACTGTATTTTGTACAGCATTGAAATATTCTTTGTTAGGTTTTAATCCAATAAGCAATGTATTCTGTTGGCATTTTGTTAAAGTTTATTGCAGTTGCTCAGCATATACAGCATCATGCTCTTGAATTTAAGCCTATTCAAATACTAAAAAAAAACCTGTTATCTCACTGACCATGAAGTAGTTGAGTTTGAAGTCTTTGATGATAGGAGGAAACTGCCCCCAAAAGTTCAACCCTGGGTATGGGGAGAGCAGACTTCAGGCTGTTCAGGGAACCATTAAGCAAGGTCCCCTGGGAAGCTGCTTTTGAAGTATGGCAGTCCATCAGTGCTAGTCACTTTGTAAGCACCACCTCTTAAGTGCAGGCAATTCCAAAATGTTGGAAGTCGTGCAGGTGGGGCAGAAGGCCAACTTGGCTGAGCAGGGATCTTCTTCCTGAGCTTGGGCAGAAAAAAAAAAGTGCCTGGCCACTGGAAGTGAGATTGGATGACATGGAAGGACTACAGAGATGCTGTTCATCATTGTAAGGAGAAAATTTGTGCAGCCAAAGCTCAGTTAGAGTTGAGGCTCACCAGTACTGTGGGGGACAACAAAAAGGGCATTTTCAAATATGTTAACAGTGAAAGGAGGGCCAGAGAAAACATTGGTCCATTATTTGATGAGGATGGTCAGCTGGTAAGTAGGAACACAGACAAAGCAGAGATGTTTAATGCCTTCTCTGCCTCTCTCCAACACTGATGATGGGATCTGGATCCTCAGGAGACTGGAGTTGGAGGACTGTGACAGTGGTAATGATAAACTCCCAGCCAACCTCAAATTATGTGGGATTTGCTGCTCCAGCAGAGTGCATACAAGTCTATTGGGCCCAATGAGATGCATCCCAGGGTACTTAGAGAGTTGGCTGATGTCATGGCGAGACCTCTCTCAATTATTTTTCAGTGGTCTTGGGAATCTGGAGAGGTCCAAATCAGCTGGAAGCTTGCAAGCATTGTCCTGATTTTCAAGAAGGGCAAGAAGACTGCAGGCCTGTCAGTAACTGCAGGCCTGTCAGTTTCACTTGGGTGCCTGGCAAAATTATGAGATTATTCTGGGAGTTATTGAAAAACACCTGAAAGACAAACAGAGTCACTGGTCACAGCCAACATGTGTTCATGAGGGGAAGTCCTATTTAATGAACTTAATCTCCTTTTATGACGAGGTTACCTACCTCATTGACCAAAGGAAGCCAGCTGATGTAATCTTTTTGGATTTCAGCAAAGCTTTCAATATTGTTTCTCACAGTATCCTTCTGGACAAGATGTCCAGCGTTCAGCTAGACAGAAATACAGTGTGATGGGTGAACAGTTGGCTGATGGGTCGGGCTCAAAGGGTTGTGGTAACTGGGGTTCCATCAGGCCGGTGGCCAGTCACTAGTGGGGTTCTGCAGGGCTCCATTTTAGGGCCAGTTCTCTTTAACGTTTTTTTAACTGGTGTGCATGACTTGAAGGTATACTATGTTTGTGGACAACACTAAATTGGGAGGAGCTGTTGACTCCCTTGAGGGCAGAGAGGCCTTGCAGAGAGATCATGACAAATTGGAGGGCTGGGCAATCACCAACTGCATGAAGTTTAACAAGAACAAGTGCTGGATTCTGCACCTGGGACAGGGCCATGAGAGGCTGCAGAGCAGCTCTGTGGGAAAGGGATCTGGGGGTTCTGGCTGATGGCAAGTTGAACCTGAGCCAGCAGTGTGCCCTGGCAGCCCAAAGGGCCAACTGTGCCCTGGGGTGCACCAGGCCCAGCACCACCAGCCGGGCGAGGGAAGGGAGTGTCGCGCTCTGCTCTGCCTGGTGCGGCCTCACCTCGAGCACTGGATGCAGGTTTGGGTGCCACAATATCAGAAGGAAATAAAACTATGAGAGAGCATCCAAAGGAGGGCTACAAAGATGGCAAAGGGTCTGGAGGGCAAGACATGAGAGGAGTGGCTGAGGCCCCTTGGTCTGCTCAGCCCAGAGCAGAGGAGGCTGAGGGGAGGCCTCATGGCAGCCTACAGCTCCCTCCCAGGGGAGCGGAGGGGCAGGCGCTGATCTCTGCTCTGGGACAGCGACAGGACCCGAGGGAACGGCATGGAGCTGCGTCAGGGGAGGGTCAGGCTGGGGGTTAGGAGAAGGTTCTGCCCCAGGGGGTGGTGGGCATGGACCAGGCTCCCCAGGGCAGCGGGCACGACCCCAAGCTGTCAGAGCTCAAGGAGCGTTTGGACACCGCTGTCAGACACAGGGCTTGGGTTTGGGTGGTGCTGTGTGGGGCCAGGTGTTGGGCACTTGATCCTCGTGGATGCCTTCCAACTCAGGATATTCTGTGATTCTAAGAAATCATGTTATTTTCTGCCTTAGGAGTAAGTGCTTCTACTGTCCTACCCCTGAAAGTCTTGTGGTCTTTTAATTTTCTCCTGGAGATATTTATTCTCATTCACTGGTTTATGTCAGTATTAATTCTTGTCCTATGACTAATACTTGTCACTTCAAACAAAGGAGAAGAATGGCCAAAACCAAAAGAAGTAATTGTAGATTATAATACTACCAGTAAGTGAAAATAGGACATACATCCTCTGGAAAAGGTGGGTAGACAGAGCCACTAGTTCCCTGTTCTCATGGAAAGGTATTCAGAGTCTCAGCTTTGTGAACTTGGTGGGCATGAAAAGAGATGCATATTCCTTTGTAGGATACCCCTCTTCGTGTAAAAGTTGGTGGCCTTTGAGTGAGACATATGACACAGTGTTTATTTTTATGCACTTTGAATGCTCAGTGCAGGCTTTGTTTAGTTGTTCTTCATAACTTTTATTAGGAAGTCTTTGAAGTTGGGTTGTGGCTAAAAAACCATGTTAGCAACCTGACCATTCATTGACTCCCCTGGAAGGGAGTATACTCAGACAAAATAGGAAGCAATGTATATTTCTAGAAGGGGAAATAAGCTTGCAGTTATTCTCTGCCATTTTTTGTCACATGAAAACACTATATGCTAATGGTTGCAGATTGCTTACACAAAAACTGTACGCACTGAAAGCCTTCTTCATTGGGATCTATGGTTTTCTCTCATACATTATGCTAGAATGGCAAAGATTTTTTTGTGCCCGCAGCTATATATTACCCTTATTTGCTGTTGCTAGCACAGAACTTATTAATGTACATCTGGCAACAGTTAAAATTTTCTTTATCAGTGACCTCACATTTATTCATCCAGATCAAGGATTCTCCCAAGTTTAAGAAGGTAAGGACATCAGTACAAAGGAGCCTTTGAAGGAAAGCATTACATTTAGAAAGGCAAATGTGAAAGGGGCAGGGTTATGGTTGTGGTCTAATATTTTTGAGTTCTTGTTGAAGTTCAGAATCACATTTTGTATTGAAACGTACTTGTGTGTGCGTAGGCGTATTGTGCCTCTGTGCGTGTGTGTGATTGTAGACAAAGCCATCCCTTCCTACTGTGGAAGAGGGAAACAACCTTGTAAAGTGCCTATAGTTTTTGGTTGTTTTATTCGTTGAAAACAGTACAGGCATTTGTGAAGTGTTGCTTTGTAGTTTCTATGGTAAGAATGATAAATGGTTGCATTTGGTGTAAATTAATCTGAAATAGTGCAAACCCCCTTCTTCAGAAGGGTAAGAGGGGAGAACAGACGTTGGAATTCAGTGCTCCTGGTGTAAGGTGAGTGACCGTAACAGATTTCCATGGATTTATTTGGTCTTAGCATTGGTTGGATTCCAAACAGAACAGCAATGAAATCTACAAGCACAGATACATTTGAGTAGCTACACTTGTGATTTTTGGTTGTAGCTTGGGGTGTTTTTTTTTTTGTTTTTTTTTTTGGTTACAGCAATAAGTGTTAGTCTTGCGTCTTATTCCTTAGTGACTCCCTATTTTCATACCACTAGTGGATGCCTCATCTAAGTGCCTTGGAAACTGGGAGAAGCTCTGGAATTCTCTGTGCAAATTCTGGACAGCAATTCATTTTTTGTATGTCCTTTTAGATACTGATACTCAGAGTACTGTCAGCTTTATTCAGAGCCCTTTTCTTTTTTTTTTTTTTTTTTTTTTTTTTAACCTGTCTCTCAGGCTTTTGTGGAGGCATCTGTTATTTTATGTTATAAAATGCTTGACAGCCAGCCAACACTAGCAAAGGTGATAGCTGTCTGGCTAAAGGTAGAGAGCAATATGTGGCCAGCTAAAACTGCTTGAATGTTCATATGCTTCAGGAGAAAAAAAAATGCAGTTTTGAAGAATGGGCCTTTATGGGTCTGGCAGAGTGATTTTATCAGAGAACTAGATAAGAAGCAGAATAATGGGATGAGATGAAGTAATCTAACTGTTCCGGAGTAGCCCAGCTGCTACAATTTTGCATATGATTATGTGTTTCATTAGGTGATTTTGGTTTCCTTTGAGGCAATAACAATACTAGTTTATGTAGAAAGCCAGCACTCACTCTGCCTTTCTCTTACCCCACAGGTGCCTGGCACACTGAACCTATTGGTGTATGTAAGATTTGCGCTGTGGTCCATTTTCTGAAGATGTGAAGCAACATTGAGTCTGACGGACTGGAGGAAGTCTTAGTCCTTGTGATGCACATGGGCATGCTGAATTATAAGTAGTCCTAGCTTCTCCTCCCTTCCCCTCCCTCTCCCTCACTCAGCTATCTCAGGGTTCAAAGAGATTCAATGGTTTGTGTGCCTGTAAGTTTGGAACAGAAGTGACCAAAAATGGGGGACCAGCAATTGTATAAAGCTAACCATACTGCCAACAGCAATGAGAACTTGTACTACCAACACCACCAAATGAACTCCCTTCCATCTCTAAATCATAGTTATGGGACATCTGTTATGGATGCTCCCCAGGCGTCCCCCCTCTCCCCGCAGTTTTCCCAGGATTCAAGAGACAGTATAGCTTTGCCTGTAGGTTCAAAAAGTCTTGGGACAATGGATACACCTAGACAAACATGGACACATTCTGGCTCAGGAAACCATGTCCCAGTGAGGAACAGTTTGAGTAATCAGAGCGCAATGTGGAGCCCCCTCGGGCAGGGGGAATCTCATGATGGATACCAATATTCTTATTCTCAGTCCAGTGAAAATCGATCACAAAAAATTACCAGTGGGGTCCTGCATAAACTGGACTCCTTTACACAAGTATTTGCTAACCAAAATCTGAGAATTCAAGTCAACAACATGGCTCAGGTTTTGCACTCCGAGTCTTCAATGGTGGATAGTTCTGGTGACAGTGCGCTCAGGCAGCTGCTGTCCCAGAAGCCAGCAGTTGAGCAACAGCCTGTAACTTCCAGCGTACAAAGATATCAACCAGTGCCACAGCAAACACACCAGAATTTTGCAAGCACACAGCAAAAGCAACAAATGCAAGTCATGCAGCACCAACAGTTGTACTATGACTACCAGCAGCATTTGTCACAAATGCAGATTCATTCTGCATTTCAGCAAGGACAGACACACGTTCAGCAAATGCAGTCCCAGCAGCTCTTACCGCAACAGATGCAGCACTTGCAGCAGACTCAGTACTACGCTCAGCCGCAGCAGGGACATCAGCGGCTCTCAATGCAGGAGATACAACAGCAGCAGCAACAGCCAACTCGGCAGCAGCAGAGGCAGTGCCCAATGCAAATAGCTCAGTATTATCAAACGCAACCTGTGATGCAGCAGTTACAGCAGCAGCAGCAACAGATGCAACTGCAGCTTCCTCCGTATCACAGGGAACACGATCCAAAGGCTATGCATGAACCCCACCAGTACCCTCAGGATCCAAGTCATCCTGTGCAGCTCATCCAGTTGGGAGCGGCGCCTCCGTATTGCTTCCAGGACCCCCACGAACAGTACAGGCATTTGTACCAGCAGGGTTTGCTGCAGCAGCACGACCAGCAGAAGCAATACCCAAGTGAGGGCAGAGCTCCATCTCTGAACTCCCACGTCGGCCTCACTCCACCAGAGACGGCGGAGGATCCTGCGCGGCCGGAGCTCAATTCTGTGGGTAATGCTGTCCCTCATCGAACTCTTTTGCCACCCTCAGGAGCACATCTAAACAGCAAAAGCTCTCAGCAGGACTCTCCCAGTGCTGGGTGGCCTCAGGTAGGTGACATTTCTGATCCCTGTTGAAACTTGTTTCACCAAAGAGCAGCTGGGAATGGAAATGAAACGGCTGTGGGGGAGCTGGGAAGTTAAGATGTAAGCGGTGGGCGTCGCTTGGAGGTTTTGGGGAAATGTGTTAACAGACTTCTACATCGCTGGCTTGGCTTCAGGCCAGGCGGGTGGCAGCATGAAACCGCTGCTGCAGGCGGCTGGTTCCCTTGTGAGAGGGTTTGGGGAACTCACAGCCAATGTGCTCCTGCTCATTTTTCAACGCCCAAGGGCCTGAATGTGCCTGAAGATTTAGCTCCTGTTTCCGAAGTATTACTGTTTCCAAAAGTAATACTGCTGCGTCGGCGGGAAGGCTTCCAACTGCAGGTGAGTATAAGAAAGCTTGCACCAGCCACGCTCATGGAGGCACTGATTTGCTGGAGAAATGTGAGGCCCTCAATTCAGAGGCATGTGGTATTAGTAAAAGCAAATGCAAACTGCAAGCATAAAGCTTTGAGAACCTTCATTTCTATATCAATATTTCCTGAAAAATTCTTTTTGTTTTTTTTTTTCCCCCTTTTCCCCTCTCCTTCTGTGATGGCAGGTGCAGATGTCAGATGGCAGACTGCAGCCACTGTCCCCAGAACAAAGGTATTAAATTTTTTGTCCTTTTAGTTTAAATATGAGAAATACAAAGGAGTGCTGCAGTTTAAAGGGGGGTTATGCACACTGTGTAGGTCATAGATGTCGCTCTTCTAGAAGCGTCTATATCCTTGTGGATATAAGGTTGTGTGATTTCCACTCCCTACCCCTCCAGCAATATAATCAAGTGCTTTGTCTTCACCTACAAAAAACAAACAACAAACAAACAAAAAGGGGAACCAGGCAGTGGAGCAGTCCCTGCTCAACATTGCTGGTGATACAAGGTTTACATTTGTACCTTCAGCAGCAGGGACCTTCTGTTTTCCTTAAGGTCTCCCTCCTGCAGGGCTGAGGTGTCCCCCAGCGCTGTTGTCTGCCCTGTAGGGACATTACATCCAAGTGCTCCTTAACTGCTGTCACGGGTGGGGAGATGGAGGTCTGTCACAACAGATCTGGATTCTTGGACTTCTCCATACCAAGGGTCACATTGTGACAAGTGTGTCCTACTTGAAACTCCTTCTCCCCATCTTGGGAACAGCTGATCTAGGTTATCACCTATGTGTTCTGCAGCACTCACCCAGTGCTTACTTGTGACTTCAGAAACATTTAGCTGTAAAACTTCATTGACTTCCTTGACAAAAAAGCTTCCTCTGTAGTGAAGGGAACATGCCAAACTGATGTCTCTTCTTCTGTTCCATGTAAAAATAACAACAGTGGCCAGAACAGAGAAACACTTCCTGAGAGAGCTGATGCGAAGATCAAGCTAACGTGTTCAGTGTGCTTGAAGGAGTTTAAGAGTTTGCCTGCTCTAAACGGTCACATGAGGTCTCATGGAGGAGTAAGAGCATCTCCTAACTTCAAACAGGTAGCGGTTCATTTTCCTTCAGTATTTGGCTCTCTTCTCTCTGTGTTGATGTTTGCTTGCTTTGCCACGCTTTGCTTTGCTGTAAGAACCTGTTCTCCTCGGCGCTGTTTTGTGTCACACTCTGGTTCAGTAGAAGCACACACAATTCTGCTAATTTACAGTCTCGCTTGAAAGTGAGAGACAGTGGAGGACAGAGCAATGTTTGTGCCTCTTCATGTCTCTGCACATTACAAAAACACCCTACAAAGTCATGGCACAAGCTTCTGAATTTTTTCCCCTCGTCTTTGTTTATTATATCAGAAATATCAGGAACATCAAGTCTTCCTTATTTTCATTCGGACTACTTAGATGACTAAGGGATGTTTATTGGAAACATTCCCAGGCTTTAATTGAAGGAGAAGGATTGTTGAATCTTTGACAGCTTTCTTCCGAAGTGTTGTAGTTCTATAGATATCAACAAATGCCAAGCAAAAAATGTGGGTTTGAATTGTTCTGAGTAAAAATAACTCACCCAGTCAATCAGTTTCTCAGTGTCCTGATATTTTAAAAATTATGTCTTGGTGGGGAGTGCTACAGGAAGGCAAAGAGCTACTGGAGTTGCACCATCTGTGTGTTTTTGGTTTTAGGTGGGTGATGGGGAATTCTGCCTTTATAGTGATACAAAAGAACATGTGTTTATTGCCCCTTCTGCAAAAATGCTTGATGGGGTTGCTTATCACTGAGACTAAATCCTGTATAGGAGTCACAAGTTATCTGCCAACACCCTTCAAGGCAAATGCAGAGTCCAAGAAACAAGGCTATTGTATGTTTTGGAATCCGAACCACCACTTCTCAGCCTCAGCACACACATTTTGTAGTGTATCAGTCCAGAAGCGGCCCTCCCTCACTCAGGCTGAAAGCCTTTAATTGTCTGTACAGGAAGAAGGAGAGAAACCACCACAGCAGCCGCTGCCTAAAGAGGTGGATAGCCTCGCGCCCATCGTCATGCCAGTGTCTGTCCCTGTAAAGCTTCTGTCACCTGAGCCCAGCACGCAGCCCTCTGCCAGCACTGCCACAGTCAAAGACAAGCCTGCCAGCTCTGTGTCAGATGATGAGATGCCTGTTCTCGTGAAGATGACTTACTCTCCACCGTGCAGCCCAAAAGTGGCCAACCCCTGCTCATCCTCTGTGAGTGCTGCATTTCTTGCTGCTAACTGTGCTGTGCCTGTTAAATCCCTTTGCTTATAGTGCTGCTGTGTTCTAAAATGTCCGTATTTTAGAGTATTTTCTGGAATCTTAATGATGCCTAATAAACAAGAAAGGCTGTGGCTCCATATCATTTCTTCCTCAGTCCTTTGAAAATATTAATTTTCTCTTTACTGGGGAATCGAGACTTCAGCTGAAAATAAGCCATTTGAAATTGGAATGTGATATTTTTTTATCCCACTAGAACAAAGGGATTTAGTATCTTGTTACTGTTTTTGTTTTTTCCTTTTCAGGCTGCTTTGTTTTTATGTTATTGCTTAAATTCAGCAGTTTTATTTCTTCCTGTTTTTTTAAGTCAGATGTATGTGTTTCTCATTTCAGCTGTAAGTAGGAAAGCACCGTTCAGTACTTAATGTGTGCTCTAGGCCAGTATGAAGCTTGCGGATGCTGAGATTTACAGTGAAGTCGTTTTTCCCTTTCTCTGCATGCATCAGATCTAAGGGTTAATCACTGGGAATTCTGACATGGGAAAAGTAGTTATGCTTTCTGCTTTCATGTGGCTCATACAACTGAGATTGTCGGGCGGCACAAGGAACTGATGAACCCTTGAATGAGATGTGAGAATGCTCCTTATTGATTTCCCGAAGAGTCCTGGAGCAAGCAGCATGATTTCTTCCCTGTTCCAGTGCAGGAACAGATGCTGCTTGTTCCTTCAAATCCATGCTTGCAGACTTCATCATGATAAGGGATTATTGGGGAGTATAAGTACGGTGTAGGATTATCTCTGTAACGTAGAGAAAGACTCTCATTTTTTTTTCCTCCTCCTCACGAGTCTGATGGTTAAATGAGGTAACAACATATACCATCGTGGGCAACTCTTTATAGTATCTGTGTATTTATCACCTTCTCCTGACCCTCCACTCAGACGTGCAGGGGAATTTAAGTGCACAGAAAGTGGAGGTTTTATACTGTAACTTCCATTCTGCAGTGGGAGCCAGTATCTCACAGTACTTAGCTTGTAGCTCGGCAGTGCAGCTTCTCTTTTCTATTTCTAGTTTCTGGAGAGGAAAGGGACCATCTTTTCTGAATCCATGATATCTGAGTGGGAGATTTCTAGAGACACCAGAGTAGGTGGCTTGGGCTTGTATATTTCTGCAGCGTTTATAAAGCAACTGTGATTAAATCTGCCAGTGTCTGGCTAAATGCACATTCATTCACTCAGAATTATGCTTCCAAGGCTTTGTTATTGCCCAAGCAAACTGAATTTGCACGGTTTCCTCTCTAGATCCTATCTTTTATGTAAGCAGTAGCACTGGGAACATTCAAAGATCAAAAGATCTCCAGTTCCGTTTT
The DNA here is from genome assembly GCA_013399715.1 of Alectura lathami. Lineage (NCBI taxonomy): Eukaryota > Metazoa > Chordata > Aves > Galliformes > Megapodiidae > Alectura > Alectura lathami. The sequence goes on along the minus strand of VXAV01005959.1, from coordinate 33,380 downwards.
CTTCTATAAAGGGATTGTGCTATTGGATGGAGGTTCTAATTTTTTTGTACCAAAGAACTGGAGCCGTGTTGCATTTGTACTGTGCTCACAAATTCATGCAGTCAGTAAAAGTCAAACAGCAGAAGGAAGTAAACATTCAGCAAGGCTACAGGATAGCGAGGTGTTAGATCCTGACTTGACTGAACCTATCCAGAGTGGATTTGTCGAGGTGGGGCAGAAGGGCCCAGGTGGATGCATGAACTCTTGAATAATGGACACCAGCTCCTGGAGCTTCAGAAAAGTATTGGGGTGATTCTGCATTGAAAACCTGTGGACATCAAGATCTCCTTTAATATTCAGTGTTAGTTTGTTGATGTTTTCTTAAGTTCAGGGGTTTTCCCTTTTCACCTCCGTGAACACTAAATGTTCACCATGATGATGGACTGGTCCTCACCCTCATGCTGTTCTGCATGCTTATCATCTGCGAAATCCTCTTTAAAGCTGCGCTTTTTTTTTTCCTACAAAAGGAAGAATTTTCTGAAACTTAACTTTTGGAGAGCAAAAATGTCAACAGCTGTTGGAGAGGATACAGCCATGATCTAACAGAGAGGACAGGACCTCTGTAATCAAAAACATTTCCACAAGCTGGAATGCATTAGTATGTAAGGGATAAAGGGTGACAGTGCTAATGGTCCTCTGACATGAGTTTTATTGGGTGAATGTGATTCCCCGGAACCACCCATGGTGTAAAGATATATAATGTCTAAACATACATTGTAATTTACTTTTATAAGGTAATAGTATTAGTAAATGATGCAGACATCATTTGTAACATCTGGAGTAACCAGTCACAAATTTTCTTCTCCTTTCTTAGTTAATCATAAGTCTGAACACCTGAAGGCGGTATACATACTGCTGTGTTCACCTTCCAGCTTCTGTACATTGTGAAAGCACAACCTGAAAGTGTTTTTCTTACCCCCCCCCCTCAGAAAACCCAGGTTCTAGGTTTGCACAACTTCTGTACCTTCTGCTTTCTGTGATTTCTAGGGCTTTAGTGTTAAATGTTTTTAACCTTCAAATTCTAGAGTGCTAGAGTGCCTGAATTTCCAAAATGGGCATCTGCTACCCTTTTTTCTTCCAAGAAAAGAGGAGAGAGTTAAGTTTAGGATTTGTTGCAGCTGGACTGTACTCAAACTGATGGGAATGCAGTGATAAGAGGCGAAGAATTTGAATTTATTACATTTTTCTTCCTTCCCTGCTGCTGAGTGCTGCAGTAATTTCACTGAGCTCATATGTCCTTCCTAGTCAAACAAAATAAATGTGTTGGAAAACAGCTCATATAAATTGGGACTGGATAGTGAAGCGACTTCCAACAGCCTCTGTGTGCCCAGTGCAAATGGAAGTGCCTGGGCTGTGTTCAGGTGGGGCTGAAGGCTTGTGGCCTGGAAGGGGTTTTTTTTGTTGTTGTTGTTTTTGCACCTTTATCAGCTGGCGGTGGCCTCACCAGGTCTGTGTCTGAGGCTCCGCCCTGCCTTGACCCAGGGCAATCCCTGTGGGAGAGGAGGGTAATTCTCCCTGGCTGGGCTTTGTCCCCTGTGGTTTCTGGGTAGGACCAGATACTGCCCTGACCAGGCTTATTGTGGTAGTACCCGAATAACTGCCTGCTGGTAGCAGCTTTTCTGTGTCTGTATTCTGTGCCCTGACCATAGGGCATTGTGTGCAATGCAAACCAGGCTTCAGCATAGCTACGTATTAATGTTCTGTATGTTTTCATTTAGGAAATTAGCAAAAAACCTCATCAAAATGCTGCAAAATTGGAAGAAAACTTCAAACCATTGCCGGACAAGAAGAAGTACCGGCACAGGCCCGAACCTCTCTTCATACCTCCTCCTTCCTTCAACTTCAGCACGTCCCACTCTGGTGCCATGCTGTACCAGAGTCAGCTTCGCTCTCCCCGTGTTCTCGGGGACCACCTGCTAGACAGGACACACGAGCTTCCCCCCTACACTCCACCGCCGATGCTTAGCCCCGTTCGGCAAGGCTCCGGGCTCTTCAGCAGTGTTATCACGTCGTCCCATGGCACCGTGCACCCTCAGCTACCGCTTACCCCACTGACGCCAACTCCACGGGTGCTGCTGTGTCGGTCCAGTAAGTGTTTAAGTTTAGAGAGTGGCTCTGCTCTTCCCTAATCACCACATCGATGATCTTGTGTGTGCACAGCTCATTGTGTTACATCACGAGAAAAATCCACCTTGTGGGTTTTTTTTTTTTTTTTGGCATTGGATTTTGTAGAGGTGGCATTAAAAGCATAAAGTGAGTGCCATGACCTTTCAGTGTGGTCTGGAAGGACCACTCTGACCCTCTTTACATCAGGGCCTTCTGAAGCGAGGGGAGGAGATCTGGTTTGAGAAGTGGGGTTAATTTTATGTTTTTGTTCAGAGCTTCACGAGGAAAGGTGCCTAACCATATTTGATTGTGGTAGTAGAAACCTGTGCAAATTAGGAAATTTTTGATACCATAGAACAATTCAGATTGTTCCTCTATCTAAATACTGCGAAAGGGTGGTTTTTCCTTAATAGAATGGATGAATCCTCCTGGTAGAAAGGAGGTGGTAGCAGCACTCGGGGTCACTTCAGACATGGTCACCAGAGGCTTGTCTGTTTTGTGATGTAAGTGCCTGTGCTGTTATAGCAATGCCTTTGTTATCACAGCATTGCCTTAGAGCTGCCATTGCCATTCTCTTAACTCATTCCTAGCATTGTAGAATGAGCGGGTTATTAGTGTGGAAGCTTAAGGAACAAGTTAAAAATCTTACTCACCACCACCTGTGTCCTGTAATCCAAACATTATGTACGAAATCATTTAAACTCACGAAAGACGTTCTCGATGCTTCAATGAAAGACTGTGCACAGAACAGTTAGAACTGTTGGTACTTCTGACTTGCAGAGGTTATAGTTCTAAGTCAAATGGAACAAAATTGTAGGTCAGGTAAAAGAGAGCTGAGGAAGAGTTACAGCAATGGGTTTTTTGAAAAGCGGGGAAAGACTGTGGTGAACAAGCCCAGCAGCGCTGCAGCTATGACTGAAGGTACAACAGGGATGTGACATTGTTGGGTGCAGTCAGAGGTGGGGGTGGGGCTCTGCAGAGAAGCCTTACGGCGATATAATCGCATAGCCGTGTAAACTTACAGCATACTGGCAGAAAAGCACCTCTTTCATGATACAGGTAGGAAAAAAGAGCTCAGGTTATGTTCCAGAGAGAAATATATGCAACTGATTTCTGTATTTGCAGTTACAGATCCAAATGCCAAAATAAGGATTGCTTTAAGGTACCTAAAGCATTGTGTGTGGTCTTTATATTCAAGCTTTTTCATTGCCTGACTAATGCAGACTAGCAGAGCACAGAAAACTTTATTCGTTGTTGATGGTATGAGCTTTGAAGTGAACTTCTTTTAACCCCTCAGCTGTTTCTTAACCCCATGTATTGTGCCTGATTGCTCTTTTACATAAGAAATACACCTGATTATGCAGGAACAAAGTAATTTTGAGCCAAACACGTCCCAGATGCTGCTAGCTGTCCCAGATGTACCCTGATGTCTCACTGATTTCTGCAGGCTGTTAATAGGAAGGTGGCAATGTAGCCTGGGAGGTGGAGCACCAGCAGGGATACAGTTGTTACCAAAATCTCTTGTGAAGGCAGGAACTCCATTCTCTGTTTCAGACAGTATTGATGGAAGTGTCATTCCAGTGACGCCTGGACCCGGAGAACAGACTGTTGAACCGTAAGAAAAACAACATTGCTTCTGTCACTGCTTTTACAGACTAGCTGCAGCCTAGAACGTATGCCTACAATGTTTTGGACTGGGCAGGTAGCGTTCGGCTGCCTGGAAGTGTTGGACTGGGTGTGTTTGAGGGTACTCTGTGTGGTGGCTGAGGGCTCAGGGGGCAGTGCCTGTGGGAGGCATGGGTATCCTGGTTCTGAAATGCTAGGAGAGGCTTTGTGGGAGCCACTGAAGGTGGAAAGTGGTTAGTGATGGCCAGGAAAGGGCCACAAGGAGAATGTGTGCTGCTCCAGTGCTTTTGCTTTTATATATATTCTCTGTGGAGCTTTGGAGAGCAGTGTTGGCTGGTGGGTTCCCCAGGGCAGTCTGCAGACAAGGTTGCCCCTTCAGCAGTGATGTCTTCCTGCTCTTTACCACGGAGTCCCACTCTATGGAACAGAAAATTGGTGTTCCCTGCATGTAGCCTCTTCGCTAGTCAGCATGTGTACAGGCTAGCTTGGGTTACCCGCAAGGTACCATGTCTCAATATGGTTTAAAATGTGTATTGAAATTTCAGTTTCCCTGCAAGAGATCAGTTCTCTCTGATATTCAAAATACTTATCCTACTGAGAGTAAAGCATTGCATAAAGCAATCTGACACAACTTCCGGCCACTCCAGTGTAATAAAAGATTTTTGGGAACAAAGTGAACACCAATGTGACTTGCGTTTTTTCTACACGTTGCGAAGTTGAATACTTGTTTGTTTGTTACTACAGACGAATCAATATTGGGTCCAGGTTCCAGGCTGATATTCCTGAGCTGCAGGACAGGTTGCTAATGGAGAAAGATGTGCACAAGGCTACTTTGGTCTGGAAACCATGGCCAGAACTGGAGAACAAAGTCTTCCAACAAAGAGGTATGATGACTTGCTGGTTTGGAAGCTCATGCATGCTGAAGAAGTTCCCATTGGTTTCTCATTTGTTTGGTGTACAAAACACTAAAGAGAGCATTAATTACTGAGAGCAAGAGACCAGAACTGTATGTTACGGATTCAGAGTAACATTACAGGCCTTTGAAGTGAAGTGTGGGTAAAGTGTTTTCTGACAGCCAGCGGGGAAAGGTCATTGCTGAGAAGAGGTTTTTGGGCGGGGAACTGCCTGGTAAGAGCAGAGGTCACAGATGAGAGGCAGATAATGGCTCCTGAGCCCTGTCCTGGGACCAGAACAGAGATGAAATTTGATGGTCTTAGTGACTCCTACCAGACCTGAGCAGCATTTGTTCCTGCTCTGAGTGCAGCTTATTTCTGTTTCTCTGCCCTGGCTGGAGCCTTCTTGGAGCAGCAGCGTCGCTGACCATACATACCTGTGCAAGCCACTGCTCACATCCAGATCTCTGCCTCTGGCTCTCTGATGCCCCATCACACCCCAGGGAAGCGCTCTGCAAATCCAGGCACACCCCTCCTCAGAGAGTGATCCTAAAACCAGGAGATTGGTGCTGGGGAGGGAGAATATGAATGCTGCCGCCCTGAACTACGTTGTCTGTGGGTGACACTACGGGATGCTTGGCTCAGGTTGACAGGTGCTGTGTTGGCAGTAACGTGTTGCCTTGTTTCTGACAGTGGAAGACCTCTTAAATATGAGCTGTTCCAGTGTGTTACCTGGAGGAGGAACTAACTCGGAATATGCTTTGCACTCTCTCTTTGAGGCAAATGGAGATATTATGGTAAGATAAGCTGAAAAGGGAGAGATGAGCCTCTTTGCAGATAAGTTAGCATGCTTTATTAAATGGATTTAGATACAGTTATATAAAGAAGAGATTTCTGATTGATTAGCAGTGATGCTTTAAACATCCTGTAACATTTTTGGGGAATGACTTTTCCCTTTCATTCTTTAATAAATGTAAATTTCAAAGCAATGCCTCTCTGAAGGCTTACTGTATATTTCAGATAGATAAGATTACTCGGTTTATAGCCTTGGGGCTTTGAATGTCTCCCAGTGCTTTTCCCAGATTTGATATTTCACGAGCTTTATATTTGGTCACAGAGAATGTAGACCTCTTCTAGCCCTTATAAAAAGTGTTTTTTTTTTTTTTTTTGTAGCAGCAATCATATCTACTTATTTATTCAGAACTATGAGGTAATTGCATACGGTTCTCATATAAATAATGCATTTCAAATATTTGCATTAGCTTTGTGATGGGAACGTTACAAACTAAGGCAAAACCTCCATTTTGCCCAGTGTTCAGGAAAGACAAGGTCTTGCCCCAGCTCCTAGAAAGCCAATTTAAAACAAAATGCAACAGAACACAGGGCTGGAATGAACCTCACAAGGCTTGGCTGATCCAGTGTTCTTTAGCTCGAATCCCAGTTTCTTCAGGCTCCATTAGCTGTATCTGAGGGCTCAGAGGCAGGGGATTGAGCTTACTATCAGGACTTGAAACTTCCTGCTTGGGGATGTGCATCATCAGGGGAGAGAGAGAAAAAAAAAAAAAAAAACAAAACACAGAAATCCCCAAACCATCTTTCATCCAAATGAGAATTAACTATGCTTGGTGTCATTCTGACAGATGTTGACTTAAGCAGATGTTCTAAACAATGCTACCAAATCAGCCATTAAATATTAGGATTAGTTAATACTATCAAATTGAACACTATAATCATACTTGTTTGTGGCAAACAGAAGGGAGGGTATTGCTGGAAGTCACCAAGTAACCATGTTTGTGCTAATTAAGAATGAACAGGTGGGCACTAATTGCTTGTAAGTGAGCTACAGTGTTCATGGGCCTTTGAGTGATTTGTTGTGGTTTTTGTATGACCAAAAAAAAAAGACAAAATTATTCCATGTCATCCTACCAGATAGTCTTCTAAATGCAATTCTATGCAGCAACTGACTGCATTTGCTAATTCTGATTGTTTGTATGTTTGTTTGTTTTTCATTCATGTAGGTTGCTCTTGAGAAGCTGCTGTTAAGAAAGCCAGTGAGATTGAAGTGTCATCCTTTGGCAAATTACCACTACGCCGGTAGGTTTCCTTATGATCCCTGTACCTGCTGGTATGCAGAGTCCAAGGCTGGCATCCCAGACTGGTGTGTGGGATCGCGCTGCACTCTCTGCTGTCTGCTGCGGGGATGGCAGCCTCTCACAGAGGGTGATGTGGACAGGGCTGAGTGGTACCTCCAGAGCCTTTTGTTTACAAGTTTGGCAGTTTTGTCTGACTAGTGATGCACAGAAACCCTGTATTCGTGTTGCTGTGTAGGGTTTTGCAGGTTTAAAACTGCCTTGAGTAATTTTTCTTTTAACTAAAATATAAGTTGTTGATCTCCTTTTAAAACTGCTGCTGTTTGTAGGTGATTGATTTACTATCAGTAAGCTCTTCTTTCTCTGGTGTGTCAATGCCTGCTGTAATGCTTTTCTGATGTGGCGGTGCATTAGAAGTAAATATGGTAATCATGAGCATTCATCAGAAGAGACAGTGCTATAACTCTCTTGTGTCTTACTGCTGGATACAGAGCCGCCCCTTGTGTGGATCTAGGCTAAAAACACAGGTTTGGGATGGTGACAACTTCAACAAATGCAGCAAGAACCTCATTTTGGTTGTGAAGCAGAAATGCTCTGCAAAATGCATAGGGTGGTGTTAAGCTATCGGATGTGAGTTTCATCACCGAAGCATAGCTCGAGGTTGCAAACGCAGCCCTCCGTGTTACTGCTCAAAGCTTTGTAGCAACTAACAGCTGCTTTGACACACAGAGTAGAGTTTCACGTAAGGGACTTCAGGCTTTATCTTCAGCCTAGGCTCAGTTGGGAACAAGCCAAGAATCTTGTGGTGGTCAGTCAGACAATTGCAATACTCAGGGTCATACACTCATTTCCAGTTAGAGTCATTGTGCCACTTAAGTATAGAATCAAGTTTCTTGCTGGCTGTAGCAGCTCACTGCAGAGATTCCCAAGTAACAAGGACTCTTTTGTGAAGAACTCCTAGCCAGGGCCTGAGAACAAGAACAGAAACATGTCTGATGGCAGCTGATAAGCAGAATGAATAAAGGTGAAGATCAGATTTGAGTCTTGGCTGGGGGAGATGCCTAGTGCCTTTGAAAACAACTCCATTGCAGTCTAAAGGATGGACATGGGGCTGGATTGAAAATGAGGGCAGCCAGGAGCTGCAGCCAGAGTCCCTGGGAGTTCTTGTCAGAAGAAGTAACACCAAGGCGTGTGTGTGAGGTGGTCCAGGTGAGGAGAGCAGGGAAATTAAGTGAGATCTCAGCAACCTCATCCTCAGTGAGAGACCAAACTGGCAGAGCAGATGAGAAATTTCTGCTCGTGTGGCAGAGGAGGGATAGTCTTTGCTGAAGCAAACTCGCAGCAGTTTCAAAGAGTGTTTTATTGTGATGCTGGGAGGAGCCAGGAGGGACTGTTTCATCTCATCTTGCACAGGAGATGACTGCGATCCTTGTAACTACCACTGAGACCTGTGGACGTTAGAGTAACCCTGTTTCTTAAGAAGGAAAAGGAATTTGTTTGCTTATTGCAGCACAAAACAGAATCTCACCAGTGTGGATTTAAGCACCATAAAACAACAAGACAAAGCATTACTTACTAACGCTCTTGAATGCAACTTGTGATTGCAACTTGCATTGACAGCTGTGCTCCAGCACCACGAAGCTCTTGAATTATTGTGGCTGATAAGCAGCCACTCAAGGCATAAGGGAACTTCTCAAAATCTGGTGCTGAATACCTTAATACAATAACGTCAAGTGGGGTTTGTTTCAGTTAAATCTTTGGGCTTCCTGCTCTGTGTTCAGAAATAACTGCTGTTGAGGACAGCCATGGTTAAAGCTGGAGTAGACCAAAACAGAGCATAGCACTGGCTGATGGGAATCAACTGATACCCCACACAGTAAATACCCAGGCTCATCCTAAGCATTACCCTCAATCAACGGTATTGTAGCTTGTCCTTGAAACCTGTTGCTTTGTGAGGGGAAGCAAGAAGTAAAACTACAGAGCTTTCTGTTGTCCACCAAAAGAGCTGGGCATGTTGACGTAGGGCTACGTGGAAGAACACCCTAATCTCTACACCCTAACGCTTTGCCATCTGTGAGGATGTCTATTAGGGAAGAGAAAGCGAGCACACACCTAAAACAAGAGGAGTGCTTCTGCGGATGCTTGAGTTTTTCATTTGAGCAGTGGAATTTCTTGGGTTTGAAGTTCACCTGCAGTGGGAATCACAGGAGAGGTGGTCTCTGAAATAACGTGCTTCAGGCAGTCTGAAAACTTCTGATGGACACTGCGACAGCGTGCGGGTCAGCCCCAGCACATGCTGGATGTGGTGGATTTGAGCAGCCTCTCAAGGGGGGCTCCCTGGCTGGAGGTGCAGTTCTCTTGCAACCCACAAATTGGGCCCAAAGCCCCCAGATCCATAGAAGATATTTATTGTGAGTTAATCAGTGCAAAAGTAATATCTTGGTACGAGAGATAAAACGAAATGTGTAATAAATGTCTAAGCATAACGATCAGCTTTAAAATTTGATCTGTATTCCAAAGTCCAAATTCTTTCTTGCTGCATTGCAGATCTCTCTATACACGTTCTGTATGTCTCCCTCAAGCTAACAAGAGCAAAAGTGGTTTCCCAGCAACCAGAGTTAAAAACAGCTTTTCTTCTGTTTCTTTTCCTAATGCAGGATTTATTCTATTAATTAGGTTACTTCCAATTAACCCTCATAATCTTATAAGGGTCTCTGCTAATAGCATAGCTATAGGGGGAAACTCTGCAAGGCCTGAATCTTCCATATTTTACAGTAGAATTCATTCAAAGAAGCGATTTTTATTGTTGTTATTATTATTTCAGGTAAGTGGGGTAGAGGATGACTGGAGAGGTCTGCTGAAAACTAAAATCCATCCTTGGGTGTTTTTTAATTTTTTTTAAATTTTTTTTTTTTTTTTTTTTTTTTTTTTGCATAGTAGATCAGGCTCCTGGACTGAATCAGTGCATTTAGCCCTGCTCAGAGGGAGGATAAAAGCAAATGACTGGCAGGCGATGTAAAAAGGGAGTGACACTGGTTCAGGATGGGAAAGATGGCACGGCAGTGTGTCAGCAAAAAGGTCTTCGAGTGGTAACAATAAACACAATTTGCAGTTTAAAGCCAGTGCCTTTCTCTGACACTTAGATACAGAGCTTTAGTGGAAATCCCTGTGGAAATGGCTAATGCACGCTTGTAGCCAGTACTGGAAAAGTCTACAGAAAACAGGTTGCAGAGAAATTAATTTTGTAGTTTTCAGTGTGCAACACAGTGGCGAGTTACCTGCTGCAGGCTTGTGAGCCTGGGAATTGACTCTGAAAAGCAAAACATTTGCAGTTAATAAAAAATGTGTATGTTCCATACAGACTTAAGGAGCCTGCAGAGCTGAATAGACACGTGGTGCCAAGGCCAGGTTAACTGAGTTCGGCGCAGAGGCAAGCATTTCTGTGGAGAATGGCAACATCGACAGGAGTATTAGGGATTTCTTTTAATGATAAAAGTTTCCGATACTCGCAGACAGGCTGTAGCGGTGTCTTCTCAGAGTCATTTCAAAGGCATCTGCGTTATGGCTTCCTGCATATCCTTCCTTTAATGTATGTAATGCCTGCTTTTGCAATCAGGACGCTGGTATGTGATGCAGTGGAGCGGTTCCGTGTTCCTTCTGTTTGACCGATACTGAGGAAGCACAAATTCATTTCAATTTAAATGTTGATTTCACATTTTCATGGGCAGTTAGGCTGCTGAAGCAAACAGAATAATAATATTTGAAAGCTTTATATACAGCTTCCATTCACTGATCAGAAAGCACTTTGCGTGTTCCTCACACTGCTATACCATCTCTTTCTTCTTGTGGCCTCGATCCCAAAGAATTTGTATCTTACCTCAAGCCATTTGGGTGAACAGCTGCAAAAGGACCTTCGAAGAGTTTCTGTCTGGATAACTGAATGACTTCTGTGTAGCTGAAGATAAAGTGACATACATGGGAGTAGGCAGTACAAGCATTAGGTATAAAACAATGAGCTCTGTGGTGATACTTGTCCATTAGCGTGAGACCTTGGCATTATGATGGCAGCACCATGTAAACATCAGCTTTGTGTTGTAGAACAGCTTAGAAAAAAACACACAAGGCAGATGTTAAGAGAGCAGAGAGCATGGTGATGCCGCTGTGCAAGTCTGGATGGAGTACTGTCTGCCTTTCTGGGCCCTGCATCTCTAAAGGGACGTTCTAGTACTGAAGAAGGTTCAGAGAGGGACAACAGTCATGACCAAAGGTGATGGTAGCGAATGGGCTCGTTTTCTTTTCCACGTGAAGAAGGAGGGGTCACCCAGTGAAGCTACCTGGGAGCCAGGAATCAAAGGAGAGGTGGGTTCTTCATGCCGAGGGCCTGCTGATCTGCAAAACTCCTTGGCAAAGGATGTTGTGGGTGCAAGAGGTTTATTTAACTGGAAGGAAGAGTGGGTCAGCGCTTAGAAGGATGGTTTCTAAATAAGTGAATTGCAATTGCAACAGACTCAGGAAATCCCCTGAACTGCAAGTGGTCAGTGGATAGGAAAAAGTAGGGAGAGGCGTGGTATTTGCTTGCTCTGATTTTACCGTTTCCTAGGCAATTGCCAGTGATGGCGGCTGCTGGAGGCAGAGAGCTGGTGAGGTGGACCTGAGGCCTGGGCCAGTGCAGCCGTGCTTGCATTTGTGTAGCAGCAGTCACAAGCATGTGCTTGAGGTTTCTCATTTTTGTTCTAGGCCCCACATCAAGATAAAGGTGGTAGGTTTGCATTGTTTATAATGAATTCACTGTGTGTGTTGTCGCCTTTTTAAGGCTCTGACAAATGGACACATCAAGAAAGGCGGCTGTTCAAAGAGGCATTGTCCACCTACAGCAAAGATTTTATATTTGTACAGAAAATGGTAAGGTTCTTTCTGTTCTGTCAACCATTTTTTCCATTTGCTGTGTTCTGTTCCCCCTCATTTTCCTTCCAGCGACAGACCAGTTGATTGCAAGCATAGAACCAGTAGCAGATAGAAGGGTGTCAGTAGGAGTGGTATTTTCTGTTTGGTGTACCTCAGTATGCAACTGCAGGACCAGTAAAAAGATAGAAATAATCTGGTCCTCTTGTTATTCCATGTAAAAGCTGGCACAGCTGGAATCCCAGTCGTGGGACACGTGTGGTGCCCCTCTAATGCCTTCGTGCTCTCCGGCATTTGTTTGTTAAAAGTCACCTGGGTCACAGGCGTTGCGCCTTGCAACAGAAAGGGTCAAAATGTCTTCAGAAAGTGGGAATGTGTTTGGGTTTAATTTTTATGTTCTGTCACAAAGCAAAAAAGTCAGGATGCGTGTGTCTCAGGGCAGAATTAAATACCTTCGTTGTTAGCTGAAATGTTGGAAAACATTTGAGTTTATGACAATCAGATCATAATTGTCAGTGGTATTGTACTCTTGAGCTATAAGTGTACATCCTCAGTCATTATCTGACTAGAGTTTAGAGAAACGTGCTGAAGCTGAAACAGTCAACACCTTTGACTGAAAAACAGTAATTAAATTATTCTGCAGGAGTATTTATGTTGTATTTGAATTGTCTTTATCTCTGCATTTGAATGTTTGATAAATAAAACCTCCCTCTCAGAATATGTTGAAGTTGTGTTGCATTAAAATGAATATTTGAGGCTGGGCTGTTTCTGCAATTGCTTAACTACAGGTTAAGTCTAAGACAGTCGCACAGTGTGTGGAATACTACTATACCTGGAAGAAAATCCTGCGTTTGGGACGGAAACACAGAACGCGTTTAGAGAAGAAAAGAGAGGAATGCATGGTAAGTCTAGAAGAATATAAAATTAACAGATGATAGTTTTGAAGTCTGTCCTGTCTAGAGCAGGAGGTTGGGCTAGATAACATAGGTCTCTTCTGACCTAAATTATTCCATATTTTTAAATTATGTTCCATGTGAGCATCCTGTGTGACCTCAGCTACATGAAGATTTTTTGTTCCTGGAATGTAGTTGGATTAAAGTGTTTTGACCAGTGCATTAGCTACCTCTAGTCCAACAGTTATGGCTTTGCTACTGACTAAACAGATAGTCAGCTATAAATTAATCCTCAGTGTGTGCGTGTGCGTGCCTGAAGAGTGCTCCGCCACTGTGATGCACTGAGCAGTACAGAGACTGGCAGTGAATTCTTGGTGTGCAAGGACTGAGCCGCAGGTAGTCTGGGCACTCTTAAGAGACGTGTTTGTGTTGTGTTTTAAGTAAATGATGTAATTCCGCTGTGACTGTGGTGTACATCACCATTCTAAAAGGGGGGTGGAGTATTGTGCCTTGCATCCCCAGACTTTTGGAGCCATGGCTCCGTACTGCAGCTGGAGGGCATTCTGAGTGCTGCAGTGAGGCTTTGTGACCTGTAGGTCGTCCATTAAGGGGTGGTAGCTCCAGCAAGACCAGAACTGCCGCCAGGATGGGAAAAAGTGCTGAATCCTGGAAGTAGACTTGGCGATGTGCTCCTATCCAGTCCTGTCTGTATTGGGCCGTATTTGCAGTATTTCTTAAATGCAGCATCTATTTCAGACAAGTGGAGAAGAGGAAGGGCTGGAGGAAGAAGAGGAGATTGAAGAAGACAGAAAGGAAGAAGGGGAAATGCAAAAGTCTCCTGAGCCACCAGCTATCCCTCTTGTTGGACCTATAGACCTGCCTACCCTTCAGAGTCTTTCGCTTTCTTCATCCTCCTTCATCTGTGAAATGCCAAACTGCGGCGCAGTACGTGTGTTTTGTGTCTTTAAATAATAGCAGGACCTTTGTATATTAATGAATAGGGACTTTGGGAAGTCCAGTGATTAGACTGTTCCTGGCAAGTGATGCCTCCTGAATATCTTTGGACAAATCCTTTTGTCTGCTTTGAAGTCCATTACCATTAAATACAGGCAATGTGATCATCTGTACATAAAACTGTATCCTGATATGATGTAGGGATGAGAAGCACTGGACAGTAACAGCTCTGATTGCTTTTTTTGTTACACAGCTGCAATAGTGAAGTAGCTCGTTGGTTTTATTTCACTATGACTAAGTTGGTGTAACTCTGTGGGATATATCTGAAAGCAAGCAACATTTCACCAGGAAGATTGTTCGTGTGTGCATCTGACGTGTACCGTTGTTTTTTATAATATGCGTTCAGCATACTTTGTTCTGTAGTCTCTGCTCCAGCGCAGTCTGTCTTGATTTCTTTTTTTAATTCCCTTCACCCTGCTCCCCGTCAGGTGTTCAGTTCCCGACAAGCGCTCAATGGCCACGCTCGCATTCATGGAGGCACCAATCCGGTGACGAAGCCACGGTGCGCCGTTCCAGGCACTAAGCAGAAATCTGGTACGCAGAGCGGGTACTGCTCCATCAAGAGCTCACCTGCCCACAGCACAACAAGTGGTGAGACCGACCCAACAACAATTTTTCCTTGTAAGGAGTGTGGCAAGTAAGTGAACCTGACTGTCTGCAGCACTGCACCATGCTTGCCTATGTACATTCCACATGGATGGTGTTGCAGCAAACTGTTTCTTTCGCTGTCATGGTCTCAAAAGAACAGTTTCCCCCTAAGATGGCATGTTCCCTTACCAAAACCTTCAGAGGTTGGTTTGCATGACTTTGGATGCTTGCCCTGCAGCATTTGATCTAATTTTCCTGAGTTCACTTCTCTGCTAGAGTTCCTATGTGTGACGCTGCACTTTCCTGTTTCATTGCAGACTTGCACGTGACCATGGGCACCTTTTTCTTTTTCTGTGCTTGAGTTTGCCCATCCTAATGTGGGATTCCTTCACTTTCTGCCTTTTCTGCAAGAATGTGGTGAAACTAAGTACAGGCGGAATTAGGATGTGCGTAGATACGGAAGCAATTGTGGGAGCTGCAAAATAGCTTGAGCAGAGTCTGAGTAGGCCATTTTGGTACTGACAGGATGCACAAATCTGGTAGTCTGTCCCTGAAATTCTCACCACGGCGCTGCAGGCTTCACTGACTTCTATTTTGGGACAAGGAAGCAAATGTACTGATAGGTTGTTGAGTGGTTTTTGGCTCCCTTCATCAAAAGCAATGCACTTTTATCTGATTTCTTTTTTTTTCTTTAAAATTTTAGAGTATTTTTCAAAATCAAAAGCCGCAATGCTCACATGAAGACTCACAGACAACAGGAAGAACAGCAACGGCAGAAGGCTCAGAAAGCTGCAGTGGCAGCCGAAATGGCGGCTACTATTGCGAGAACTACTGGGCCAGCTGGGCATAGTTTGATCCCTCTGGATCATATGAGTTTGGTTAAACACGTAGAAAATGTCGGCGACATTGATGACGATGTTGTTCAGGAGCTAGGTGGCGTCATGGGAGAGAATGAAGTCATGGATGCTGACCTTTTGCTGGATGACGAAGATGCAGATCTCCTGCAGGACGATGCTGAGCTGTAAATAAAGTTGTTTGATAAGGACAGCGACTGAGCACACCCTGGACGCGTCGATCAGGCAACCCGGACTGTTTGTTTGTTCCCCACTGATTGTAAACTACCTGTTGAAAAATGGTAATTCTTTTATCCAGGTCTAGAAAAGAAATCTGCTTTTTCCCCTTTTTTATTGATTTGTGTTTTGGGGGGGAAATAAATAATTGGTACAAATATTCTTATAAGGTGTTTTTATCTGGGCTCATTTTCCTGGTATCTTCCAAGGCCACCAGTGAGAGAAGCTCACGGTTCTGCTGTCATTTCCCTCCAGACACTCATGGTAGGAGACGTAGTCTGTAACCCTTCCAAGTTTCACTTTACCCCACTTACAAGGATATCTTCACACACTTCTGGTGGAATATTTTTCTTGCCTGCACTGGATCGCTTCCAGCATCTTCTAGAAAGTAAATGCCATCTTCATTAAGGAGATGATTATATTCTTTTTCTTTGTGCTGTCATTCTAAGGGAGGTAGAGGAAAAAAACTGCTTTTACTGTGAATTAAAGACAGGGGTGACTGCATCATCTGTGGTATCACAGTACTTTTTCAGTTCTGTCTTGCCTTAATGCGTATATGTTAGGCAGCTCATAAAAGCTTTGGTTACACTGTACATTTTTAGAGCTTCCTTTCTAACAAGGCTTTGATCTGCTGGGTTTAAAATGACCTAATTCAAGGGTTGAAGAAAGGAGATGATTGTGCTGTGGTTCACATCATCTGATGGGAACACTGAATCAAGAACGCTGCCTTGGTAATCAGATTGCACTGGAGATATATTTTGCTGTGACAATAAATCACACTGTTGAATAGCTGTCTCGGCAGCTTTAGGAACGTATTTTCGAGCAATGCGGGAGCTCACTCTTACTAGGCAAATACAGGGAGACGCTCTTGCCTGTGGAGCAGATTGATGGCGTATATGCCTCTAGCGCATGTTAGTTATTATTCCTACGCATGAAATGTTGTTCTTGTGCCATTTTCAGTCCTCCTCATAGCGTCAGATTAAAACGTTTGCTTAGTGGAACGTACCCCAAAGGTGGGGCGACGTTGCTGTTTAGTTACTGTTTAGTTACTGTTTCTCCTCCCTCAGGCTCAGATCTACACGCCAGATGTCTAACTCCATTTAAATGAAGTGGGATTTGGTTCTCTATTATTAAATAAGATTTCAAAATAATTGTACCTTGCAGAACCTTTAGCAAGTCTAGAACCACAGGAAGAATTTGAGTTGGGTTGAGTGGGCCTTTAATTTCAGAACAGGAGCACTGATTTTAGAACTTTGACAGGTAGTAGCACTGATTTTCTTGTGAATCTTGCACAACGGAGGAGTATTGCTAATTTTATAGAATATTTTGTAAGACTGATCTCAGATCTTCCAGTTTCCAGTTTTTTTATGGGTTGGGTTTTGGTTTTTGTTGAGGTCTTTTTGCCACGTTTCTAACATTTTAAGCAGACTCAGAGAGATGGAGGATCTTATTGTCTACTGTCTGTCTTTTTGTGTAACTATGCAAAATGAGGGTAAGCCACGGTACCTTTGTGTAGGAGCACTGGACCACGGTTTCAAAACCAGTGGGACTCACTAGCAGAGAGGCAATGCTCTGTCAAAGCCAAATATGTGAAGCCAAATGACCTGAAGTTTTTACTTCAAGTCAGATGTTCTGATACTAACGAGCAACCCTTCAGGAGAACGGCAATCAGTCACTTCTGTTTCAGGTTAGTGAAGCTCCTGTCTACGTGGTTTGTTTTAGTGTCTTGGGGGTTGTTGCAGAGGCTTTCTAGTTGGTTTTGACCGGTGGAATTGTGCTCCTGTTGCTACAGAATGGATGATGTTCTCAGTCGCTGTACCTGTGGGTGTCAGGAGATCAGGCAGCAGCCAATTTTCTTTCCTGAGCTGCCGGTCAGCGCGCTCCCAAGCAGTTCCTGTCCGTGCCTGGACACATCGCTTACACAGGGCCCGTGCAGCCCAGGTTCAGCTGGCTGAGTGCTCAGCTACATGTGGCCAGCTAAATCCCCCGACGATGAATTTTGTAGGCTGCACAAATCTCAGCGTTTGCAAAGTGGGGGCTTTTGTGTGAGGGCCTGTGGCAGAAACAATGCAGTAGAGTCTACTTCCTCTTCCAAACGTGTATCATTCTGAACTTCAAGGACCTTTCTGAAAAAGGCTGCTACACTGGGAAAACCAAAACATTTTCAGATTGCCCTGTTGGTGATGGGAAGAAAACTAAGTGTGTAAGCAAAATGGTAATGGAAGGCAGTGAGAGTTCTGCTTGAAGAACAAAGTGAAGTGCAGTAGGAGCTTGTGGGCTTGATTCTGAGGAGCAGCTCTGTGTTGCTGTGAATCTGCAGTGAAACTTTCCTGGCAGCAACTGGACAGGTATCCGTGCTAAGCCTAGTGTGTACATACAGATACTTGCATATATATGTGCCTGGTTCTGTTACGCTGATCAGGTGCTGGTTTGTTGTACAGCCAGGAAGATCCTAGAACAACAATAACCAAAGAAACCGTGCATAAAGAAAAAAAAAAATCTTTCTTACGCAGTACGCATTTTAGGCCTCAGACGTTGACTTTGTTAAGTGTTGCTTTGGCTGATGTTGAACAGATGTTGTTCTGCCTATTTGTACATATCTCGGACAGTTTTATTTTGGAGAAGTTTTCTTACTGATGGTTGATGGAAAACTGTTCACTGTTGAACTTGGTCCTCTTTGCTAAAACCTGTACATACAGAAAACATATTTTATGAGAAAAATCTTATTTTCAATATTTAACTGTTATTTTATTAGAAGATGGTTGTAAATATTTTAGGTGCTTCAGTGTAAAAAGCAGACTGTTAACTTTAGGTGGCAGAGGAAGTAACAAAATAAAAAATCTATGCGTTTCATATGGCCTGTGATCTCTGCTGGTTTCAGGTCCTGCTGTTAGCATTTAGCTCGCACACAGCTTCGCTGCAGGTGACGGCCTGCCTGGGCACGCTGGGGTGCCTCAGTGGCATGAACCAGGCACGGGTGTGCATCCCCTCCGCCCTCAGCGTTTGGTACAGATCAGAGCCTGCGTAAAGACTGCCCGCTGCCTTTCTGTGTGTGAAAAAGGCTTTATGTGACACTTGCAGTCGGTGTTATACTGTAGTTTACTATACAGTTGGCTGGGTTTTTCTAAAAGGTTGTATGGAATTTGGGGGTATTTTTAAGAGAGGGAGAAGGTCAAAAACCAAGTTCATGTGTAATTGTTTTTTCCATGGTTTCTTAAATTGTTCCAGGGAAAAAAAAAAAAAAAATCGTATTCACCTGTATACACGTGGGTGGGCATGAGCATTCTTAGTGAAAACGAGATGCAGTAGAAAGTGTTATCCTTGGGTGCAGGGAGAAAATTGATGAAGCCTCATCTACCCTCACCTTTAGGGGAAAAAGAAAAAGAAAAAAAAAAAAAAAGAGCCTCCTATCCTGGCTTGGGGACGGAGAAGTGTCAGATTCCCTCTCTCTCCCCTCGGGCCTCAGCACCTGCCGCCCTGGAAAACGGCGGAGAGCGTGAGAGGAGCGGGAGCGGCGGCTGAGGAGCAGCGCTTTGGGCGCGCGCGAGGGCGGCGGACCCCGGCGCTGGGGTCAGGCCGGCTCGGCG
>VXAV01005959.1:2569-14443 GCA_013399715.1 Alectura lathami | reverse complement strand
CGGGGCGGTGGAGGGGAGCGGGGTGGCGGATGAGGCCGCTCTCCGCGTCCGGGTCGCGCTGCTCTGGCCGGAGGCAAGATGGCGGCGGGCTGCGTGTGGCGGCGGCTCTGGCAGGTGGGGAGCGCGGCGGGAGAGGGGATGCGTGGCCCCTTCTCCTCCTCCTCCTCCTCCTCCCCTTTGTCCTTTTCTTCGCCGTTTTCCCTCCGGAGGGGAGAGGAAAAGGGGGGCTCGGCCCTTGCAAGCCCCGGGGAGCTTCCACCGGCGCCCGCAGCGGGATCGAGTCTGTCAGTGCGAGCTGTCCGGCCCGGCCCCGCTCGGCGGTTTCCCTGTGGCTGCGGGCCGGGCGCGGCTCTGAGGCGCGGGGCTGTGCCTCTGCCCGCCGTCCCCTCTGTCGGGGCTCCTGAGCGCTGCTTCTTTCGGTGCTGTTGTCGCAGCCGTCGCTCTGGGGCGATGGGGCGCAGGTAACGGGGGCTTGGAGGTCTCGCGCCAACCTTGTTTCTCGTCTTAGAGCTTCTGATCTTGAAGCTGCCGTGTGAAAAGCGGGAAGACATTTCAGCTTTAAAGTAGCAGCGTTTCTGCTGTTGCTGACTTTTAAAAGCAGTTGCCTTCTCACAAGCTGAGAGAAGTTCGATGTTGCACGTTTTCCCGCTGGGTTTCTGGCTGCCCAGCCTCTCGTATGTGCGGCGTTGTGGGCTCGCTCCCCTGGCAGGCATCCATCTCCTGCACGCGACGGGATCCCCAAACAACCAGCGGCTGCTTTGCATTGAGAGGGGGAACTTTGTGCGAGGGGTTGTTTCAGACAGGGAACTGAGTTCTGCTGCTTGTCTCTGCCACCTTCTGTCATAGCCACTGGCAAGAGGACATGGAGTATTTAAGTCAGAGGGTGAAGGGTGCTGTTAGATCAGATGTTGATGCTGAACTTCACGTGCTCTGAGTATCGCCTTATAAAAATTTGCTCAGACCACCTTTAATTTTAATTTTGAGAAATGTCGGACTCAATGCACAGTGGCACTGCTAGTGACAGAAGGGAGCCGCGTGCGGTGGGGGTGATGTGCACAGTCACGTGTTGCTGTAAAGGCTGTGGGGTTCAGTGCATGGGTAGAGCTCCGCTGTGCCATGCTTTGTATTACTTGTCTCTGTCATACAAGGGCTGTCATTTCCGTATCCAAAAGAACAGGACGTGATATATGGTACACCTGCTGTAAGTGTAGGGATCTTTGCATGCAAATAATAAACTTGGACTACAAGCTCAAGCAGATACAGTAACAGACTACAGCAGGGACTGCATGCACATATACACACCAAAGTGAACAAAGCACTGATGAAACCTCCAGTTACTCTCTTTATGCCCTCCTATAGTAGCATTTTACTTACCTGGTGACCGCCCCATCCCCTTTGTCACCTGGGGCAGCGTTCTGTGGAGCCCTGCACTGAGCACAAACTGTCAGGCTTAGGGGCGTCTCTTCTCTGGCGTGATTGAAGCAGTGGTGGCAGCGTGCTGCATACTGCCTCTGAGTGGAAGCAAGGTGGTATTCTGATTTCAGGCACAGAGAGTGGAGCTGCAGGGATCAGGGTAATTTCATTAGATGGCCTTCTTTCATTTTGAGCCCTGGGTCTCAAGGAGGTTGAACTTTGAAACATTTTGATGGGCACCAGCTACAGTGGCAAAGGCGCGCTGCTCCATGACTTGCATCCTGTGCTTGAGGTGCAGCAACAGTGCTCGTCTGTGAGCATCTGGATTTGCCTAGCAGGTGTTCAGCTCTGTTCTTCAGAAGACAATGAGCTTTGTAAGCAGGAAGTGTCCTGCCCCATCTTGCAGTCACTTGCTCTACTGAATGCAGGCAGTGTTGGGTAAGCAGTGAACGAAGCAGAATTACTTCAGCAAGCAGCTTCGTTCGCTGCTGATCTGTAATTAACACGTCACACGTACTGGAGAAAGCATCATACAGCTAGAGTTACGCAGATCCATGTGCCGCTGCATTAAGATTACCTGGAGGAGTGTGAATTCTGGCAGGTGTGGGGGGGATCTACCTCCTCTCTCCAAAAGCTGTGTCTCCAGCACCAGTTAAATAAGAAGGTCGGGAGGCTGGGCAAGGAGGCTTAGCTCAGAGTGCTCCAGCATTCTGCTGCAGTCCAGAGTCTCTCTAAAGCAAGTGAGAGTTCTGGTTCCGTCCTCCCTGAGGAGCCTGTAACTTGCAAAAATGGAGAGCTGGTGGTAGGAAGCTAGAAGCAATGTACCAGTCAGAAGGAAGGGATGTTTCTGGTGTGGTACAGCCTGGTTAACAGTTGGATTTGCTTTTTAACACAGAAAAAAAAGCTTTTACAGCAGCAAGTCCTGCCTGGGTTTGTCTCTTGACAACTAATAGGTACTGTACTGTGAAAGTGGAACTAAAGAGAAAATGTTATTATATGCAGAAATGGTATCTGATGCCTCTCAGAAGATATTTCTCTAATAAAAAATTGCTTTGTGATTGTTGTGGAGGTGCCTGGTTAATAGTAGCTGTGTCCTATTACATTGTTTCCTGAATGTGTTGGTTTGGTTTTCTTTTTTTGGTTGGTGATTGATTGTTTATTCTATGTTGTGTGTGTGTCCAGGGGGTTTGTTGTTTTTACAGCCCTGTTGTATGCTAAAGTACAATTCCATGTTCCTTTTCTCCTGTGTTTTCTAGTTTGGCGTATCAGCGTCCAGGAATGCGGTGTGCTCTGCTGCACATAAAAGTAACCGTTAATAAACCAATGTTATTAGCTGGCTGCTTTCCAGTTTGGAATAAAAGCCATTTGACTGTTTGTTTCGTACAGGGATCAGCTTTTCCTGTCACCTATGCAAGCAGAGTTATGCAAAAGCCCTGTTATCTTCTGTAAGTTTTGAAGACCCTCCCCCTCCTTTCCACTTTTCCCCCATTCTCCCTAAAAAAAAAAAATCTAACACTTGTTTAACACTTTCCCCTTTACTATGTACCTAGAAACCATGATGTGATGGGAGTACGGTTCGCTGGATCCCATGTTCCTACTCAGGAGCCTAAGACTAATGCTCTGGTAAGTGTTTCATAGAGCAGCATTTGTCATGTCATCTTAACAATAAAGAGATACAGAGAAGTCACATCCCTCCCTCTATTTCAACTTAAGTCCTAGTGGTGTCAAATTTGTCTTAGAGAAACAAACAGTTTAGATTTTTGGTATTAGAGAAGTTCAGCAAGATTCCTGGAGCTCACAGTTGCCTCTTTCTCACTTTCCTCCTTCTCTGTGCAGCTTTTTGGCCACATTCCGCTGAGCATTTAGAGCAGTTTAGCCAGCTGAAGGACCAGGGCCTGTGGGGTGCAAAGTCCATGAAAGCAAGAGGTGTACATCTTGCACTGAGAACCTGGATGCCTTGATCTTGAGTAGGACTTCAGAGACACGTGTTGAATTTCTCTAACATGCAAACCTCATGGGCAGTATTTGATCCACTGTGCAAGGCTGTTGATCGAGATTACTACAGTTAGCCTCTTGCAGGGGAATTAAAATGAGCAGCTAACTGTGTGGATTTTTTTGCTCTTTTACAAATGGGGCACACAGGCTAAGAAGATGCATAGTGCGTGGATGAACTAAGGAGAACATGGTGTGGTGACTCATATCCTTTCTTACAAAATACAGGTGTCTATTTCAGATGAGCCAGATACGCTGTACAAGAGATTGTCTCTTCTAGTTAAGGGCCACGATAAAGCTGTGTTGGACAGCTACGAGTATTTTGCAGTGCTTGCAGCTAAAGAACTTGGCATCTCTGTTGAAAAAATGTAAGTAGCTGATCTCTGGCATGGTGTGATGTCGCGGTGTGATGCATTTACATCATCTACTGTAACTCAAGTTCTGTCCTTACAACTATTTCCTTTTTCAGAAGGAATGGGTGTAACCTGACATTCCTTCTCAGACTGTGAGTCCGACAGGTTTAGGTGGGAGCGCAGTGGTGAGGAAGCAGCAGCATTTTAACTGCACGAAGGGTGCCAGCATGTCTCTTGTTACAGTGGTCAGTGCTGGAGCTTCCTTGAACTGGTGCTGGTTTAGACCTGCGTGTTGACTGTGCCCATGTCGCTTAATACTGAACTGTGCTCGTGGATCTTCTGAATAAGAACAGGATTTCTCCATGATCTCAGATAATTTATATCAGCTTCCGTTATATAAAATTCATAAAATTATAGCATTTTTTGTTTGTGCTTCGTTCAGACATAGACCTCCAAAGAAGATAGAACGATTGACACTGCTAAAATCTGTACACATTTACAAGAAGCACAGAGTTCAGTATGAAATGAGAACACATTACACATGTTTGGAGGTAAGAAAGGTGTAGCGGGAAGAAATATTAATTTAATTAGGCTGGGGACGTGAGTGCTGGGGATACAGTGGAAAAGAGCTGACCTAGGCACATCAAATAAAGCGCAAGTCATTCTGAATGTAGGCTGAAAGGCCAATTTTGACCACAATGTGAAAGAGTGATTTAAAAATAAGGTAGATACCAGAGTTACTTCTATATGTTTTATGCTCTTCATTCCCAGTAATCTGTGGGGTAAGAACTTTCTCAGGAAGGGAAGAAGATGCAGGTAAATCGTTGTCACTACCAGTCGCTGAGGGTTCTGTTCTCCAGGAGTTTCCCTGATACTTTGAACGCCGTTGCCCTATGCAACATCATGTGGCAACCTAAAACTGCAAGGGGGAAGTACAAGAAGGGAAGTGTGTACAAACCACTGGCTCTGTGGCTGATGACGCAGACTTAAGTATGGTTTAGAATGCAGCTGTGGTTGACTTTCTTAGAAGAAAGCCTTACTGCCAGCGTTTTATGGCCTCTGGGTCTCTTGCAGTATATGAAATGGCTCTCTGCCTTCAGTCCCGAGACAGCAGAGCAGTGCTGATGGCTGCCCACAGACCACAAGCACAACTTCTGCTGCCCAGGAGGAACTAGAACATCAAGAATGCAGTAGAATTGTGGTGGTGCAGGATTTGTAGCCAGCTTGAACTTTGAGGGTATAGAAAACGTGTGAGTTCCTGCATAACCTGCAGTTTGGTCTGATACCTGCAGGTCCACCCCTTCTACCATAATCGGTGCATGTGAGCATGGGCAGAATGCACATTCCTGCGGTGTGAAATTGCTATTTTACACTTGGATAAGAGTTACATACAGCTTAGCTGCCTCTGTTGGACACTATGGAAGCTGGCCTAGTGTAAGATGCTTGGACCCACTGCAAGAACTAGAGAAGCGAGAGCAAACTCTTTTTATGTATTTATTTATTTATCTATTTTCCATATTCTAGAGTGTTAGTAATAGCCCTTCATTTAAAAAGCATTCCTTCTGTTGTAGTTAAAACACCTAACGGGCAGTACTGCTGCAGTGTACTTGGAGTATGTTGAACGGAACTTACCTGAAGGGGTTGCCATGGAAGTGAAAAAGGTAAGCTGCCATCTGCCATTATGAACTGCTGCGGGATTAAGTCCAGGGCAAATGCCAATAATTACTGAGATCTTTGGGGAGCCAGTAGAGGAAATGCGTGTAGTTTGTGAAGGCAGTTTTTTCAAGGTGTTGAAGGGTGGAGAGGCTGTATTACTGGAGAACGCCACTAGGTGGCATTTTTAATCCGCTAAATGCCTGAAACCAAAATGAAGCGCAGCAGTTGGATGTTAACTGGTTGGTATAGTAAATTGTTTCCATGCTTCCCTTTTAGACAAAGATAGAGAAAATACCTGAACACATCCAGGAACCAGTCTGGGATACACTACCTCAAGCAGAAGAAACAGAAGTCAAATCATGAACTCAGCAGGTACTTGGCTGTTGGTGCTGGACCTAGTTGCTCCTATCAGCCTAATTTACTGAGACACCCTACTGATAAATAAAAGCCCCGTTTTATAAAGTAATCACATAAACTCTTGTTTTACTGAGTTCTTTTTGATAGCTCCAGAACTTGTGGACTGAATATCTTTAAAAGGGAGAAGTTTGCACTCTGTGATCATTAACTATGATCATCTGTAATGTTTGTCAGAAGTTAATTTATATGTAATCTTGATCCCTGTTTGGAACTAATGGCTCCTGAATTCTGAAATGCTTGCAAAATCCTGCTCATGTTTGGGTAATGTTTAAGGTAAAGGATGCCAGACTGTTAGACTTTTTTATTATTATTATTATTATTGCTGCGTTGAGCTAACTGAATCCCAGCTGTGTACACAGCTTGCACATGAACTTCTAGTAGGTCAGAAAATGCGATCTTAGGGGACACTGAGGCGTAATGACACTACAGTCCAGTGGCCTCGTTCCCAGTATCACTAACTGCTCACTAACAGAAGAAGACATTGATTCCAGTACACAGCTGCGCTTTCCACGGCTGTAAGTCTCTCATTTCTATGAAGTGGCTGTAGGACCATGTTGCAAAGCAGAAGGATAGTAGAAAGTGTCATTGAGGACAGGACAAACAGTGCATTAAATGCTTGGTTTCACTGCAGGGAAACTCCGGTTCTGTAGTGACTACTGTTAAAATAACTTACAGAAGGAATACCCAGGACCAGACAACCAGAGAGGCTGGATCATACTCACCAACAGCACTCCAAGTCTCACACAATCACAAAAGGAAAGGAGCTCAGTGTTGTTATCAGACAGAAGTGCATAACCAGGGGAATAGCTGAAAGACAAGAAAGCAAGCTTGTGCTTGAAGATCAGCTGTGCTTTCCAGCTGTGGAGAGGCCCAGCACAGTTTGAGGAGGGGAATTTCAAGACAGTCAGTAGAACTGGTATCATTCCTGACAGAAGGGAAGCTCCTTGAGTATCGTCTGCAATATGCCCCAGAAGACAAGTAATGTAGTTAATCAAATCCCTTATGAGAAAAGATACTGCCTAGATATCCCTTCAAAGTGTTTGCTTTCCTCAATTTTAAGCTGTTCCTCCTTTCTCTTATTCCTAGTATTCAGTCATTATAGCATTTCTTAACGTCACATCAAGTGTTATGTAACAGGAAGGAAGACATTGTGAGCTGGCCTGGTTAAATAACACTGGTGCTTCAGAGGAACAGCTTCTTTCAAGTCGGTATGATATTTTCTTCCGATTTGTCATGTCTTAGTTCTGCATAACCTCCTGCCAAACCCAGGCTGTCTGTAGTGTTGAAGCACGATTGTGCTCGATACTAAGCCTTCCGCCTCTTAGTGTGATGCACAGGGAGGTTAAAGGGTTGGCCTCTGCTGTCTTTGATGTTCTATTCTGGGCCTGCAGGTTCTGGCTAAATGGCCAGGCAGCGGGGCTTCCAGCTGCCTGATGGTTTCAGTTACCAGACCTTAATGGGATCAGACTGGAGTGACAGCTGCAGAAAACACTAACTGATGTACACAGCCCTGGCAGGAAGGGATGCTTTAACTTTGGAAAGGTGTATTGCTGGAGAATTTCTTGCCTACAGCCTCACCATACCCTAGGGAAAGCCAGCCTACTTTTAAAGTGATCTCTGGACCGTAAGGATGTGGCAGAGCTGTAGCCAACTGCTGTCACAGGCCACCTGCACCCCGAGGCAGCAGAGTTACCTGTGCGGGGTCTGACTTACAGACCAATGTTTAACAGCACTGCTGTGTAGGCCACACTCCTCATCCTTATTTTTCCCTGTAGGAATCTTCCTCCTTTTTAAGATTGAGATCCTTCTTTACCTGTTTAGTCTCCCTTCCATGTTAGGGGATTTCCTAAGGCATAGCAACACCTTTAGTTAGCATTTGCGTAACATGATAACTGCAGTAGGCTCTGATCATCTTCTTACATCTACTGATGTGGCTTCTAACTTCCACAGCAAGTTCCTGATCCTCAGTTAAGAACTTTGGACGAACTATATTGTTGGTAACCCTTTCCATTCTTTACTCATTTTCCTGTTCTTTGACTACATATTTCTCCAGGTTTGCAGTTTGCTACTTTCTTAGCAAGTGCCAAGAGCAGTGCTCCAGTCATTGATTGTTTAGGTCTTCTCTCCAGTCATCTTTCTACCTACTGAACATCTCCTCTGATTTTCCATCCAAAAAATTTAGCTGACTTTTAGAGGAAGTTAATAGAATGCCCTGGGTTCACACGGTTTATAGACATTAGTATTTGGGCATGCTGTATTGCTTTCTTACAAGTTAGACATCCAAAGCTCAAATGACACCCAGGCAGACGTGTAGTCAGTCTGAAGCACCTGCTCTTGCATTCGTACAGCCAAATCCCCAGGATCACCAATTTCACGCCCTGAAGTAAGGGCAGCGTACGCCACGCAGGGTTTTCTGTGCATCGCAGCCAAGTAGTCCTGCCTTCCGAGAACTCCAGTTTGAATCTGAGGGAGTCGGGCCACTGTCAGTGTGGCTAAATCAGCACTTCCCCCCTTCAGAGGTTTCCAG
Source organism: Alectura lathami (assembly GCA_013399715.1). Classification (NCBI taxonomy): domain Eukaryota; kingdom Metazoa; phylum Chordata; class Aves; order Galliformes; family Megapodiidae; genus Alectura; species Alectura lathami. Next base: position 6,085 of record VXAV01005959.1, on the reverse strand, counting down.
ACTTGGAACTGAACTAAATCCTTAGCATCAGCTCAGTATCACTGCGCTTTTTGTGAAGGAACGATGAGGTGGGAAGACTTGATACCATCCCGTGGCAACCATCCCTTGGCCGTCGGTACCCAGTAGCCCGCAGTTTCACCCTGTAATCAGGACAGATCCTTAATCCTGCTACTCCGCCTCTGGCTGATACTTCATTAGTCTGTCTAACAAACAGGGATTAGCCCAGGTCAGTCATTCAGAGGGACAGATTTTAAAGTGTTTGTTTAAGCCAGTGCATTTTTTTCTCTCTCGTTTTGCTATTTATGAACGTAAGCAACAATAAACCTTCAGACCAATTGCCTTTGTGTTCCCCCCAGTTCAGGTTTCCCCATACTCTGGCATTTGAGGATAGATGCTTCTAGTCTGAAAATCGAGTTCCTTCTGCCCCTTTACACATAGCTATTCCATTCCAGCCTGCTAGTGTGCTCTCACTGAGCAGTTTAGAACTCTAATCTTTGATACAAGAGAACTGAAAACGCCCAAGAATGCAGACAGTTGCACAATGAACAAATATCTGATACAGTTCGCCCGTACTTTAGAAGCTAAGGCAGACAACCCAAACTATTGCATTAACAGAAAGAAAACAGCAGTGTCTTTTTTTAATTTATTGTATTTTTTTTTTTAAATATAGTTCCTTGCTGTCAGAAGACTGCTTTATGACCTTCACCAAGCTTGTCCAGCACATGTCTAGCAATATCTGCCATTGTAAGCAAACAGTTTTCCACAGGTCAGAAGAGAGATGCCAGTATAAAGCTGTTTTGGAGACCCAAACCGTGGTAGCAGGTAACAAGGAAAGTATCAGGAGAGCAGTTCCTGACATGGCAGAGAGCTTCAGCATTCTCTCAGTCAGACCGAGCCTACGCGGGGGCAGTACCGAGTCTGGCGCTGTGGGTAGACACGTTTTCAGGTCTTGTCAGCACATACGTTTTTGTCACTCAGTTTTCATTACCTCGTCACTCAGTTTTCATTACCTCCTTACATGTAACTATGAGCTCTTTGCGTTAGTATTACAAAAAGTTTCTGGTTAAAAACAGTAGCTTTTTGTATTTGTTGCTGAAAACACTCATAGCGGTTTTTCCCTAAGCCGTCAGAGTACCGACGTTTCACCTTTTGTTCAGAGACAGCTCAAGTATCTGCATTACGGAGACACAGCAACATCAGGTACGTCCCAAACGTGGACAGCAGCTGCAGGTACCCAGAACTGGGTGAAGGCCCTTCAGCCTGCCCTGGTCACGCTAAGAAATTCCAGACCAGAGGGCTCAGTTGGCCATCAGAAATGAGGCGCGGTGATGTAAGCTGCAGAGCAAAACAATCATTCTCTGTTATCCAAGAGGGAATACAAAAACAAAACCAATGTTCTATAGGTAGACTAATTCAGTACCTACCTGGCAGGAAAAAATGAACTCTGCTGTTTTGAACAGGGCAAATTTTCAGCTGATACCTCTTCCGTAACACGAGCACCCACCAAAAAGCGAAGAAGTCGTAATACAGATTTCTTTACGCTTTTCTCTAGCTTGTAGTTCAGTCTGTACCTCTGCTTCTCTTTCCAGCGTTTGATGACCTTACCCAGTGCAGGGTAACTGGGGGTGAAAAATCTGGCCTTAAACACTCTCTTCAAACTGTTCTCAGCAAACTGGACATGGACGTACCGCAGACCTGGTTTGAAACGGTGAAAAGAACACCCGCTCTGTTTCCCTTGGTGTCCACAGGCTTGGGGCTGTTCCCATTCACTTCTTTCGCGTTGAGTTTTCCACGTCCAGCAGGCAAGCTGGAAGGCTTATTTCTGGGTAGCCAGGTGTCAGTGAAGGTGTCTCCTGCATTACGTATGCATGCTTCTGCAGGTGTCAGTGGGCTTTGTCTGTTGTGGAGCTGATGTTGCCGTACAAAACACATGGGTTCAGGTACCTTAGGTGGTTACTGTACCTTTGGTCTCTCTAAAAAGCTTGGATTGGTTCAAAACAAAGAGTAAAACTAGAGGAGATGCAGCATTTAGGAGGCCATCTTATTCTGCACGTTTTGTGTTTTGGTGGGTGTTCTTTAACAATATGTTGTAGTAACGGCAGCGTAAGGCATGAGTGCCAGCACACATCAGCTGTGTGCTTCTTGAAAAAGAATTGCAGCTTGATTTTTTTAAACACCATCACTTGGAATGCAGGTCGCACTGAAAAAGCATAGCAAAGCTGAACTTCTGAACTCAGTTCCTACCAGCAAAATAAGAGTATTAGGCCAGATGTGGCTGAGAGCAGATGTTCCAGACAGATGCATCCAAGCAGATCTATTCTTGGCTAAGTTAGTTTTGCTTAAGAAAAAAAGAAAAAACAAGCAAGTTGCTCTGCTCTTTCCCTGCCTCCTCCAATTAGCCTCAAAGGGCAATTTTGTTACCCTTTAGAAAATGGTAATAGTATCTTAGGTCGGGAGAGGTTCTCCTCCCCCTCTACTCTGCCCTGGTGAGACCGCATCTGGAGTATTGTGTCCAGTTCTGGGCCCCTCAGTTCAAGAAGGACAGGGAACTGCTGGAGAGGGTCCAGCGCAGAGCCACCAAGATGACGAAGGGAGTGGAGCATCTCCCTTGTGAGGAAAGGCTGAGGGAGCTGGGTCTCTTCAGCTTGGAGAAGAGGAGACTGAGGGGTGGCCTAATTAATGTTTATAAATATGTAAAGGGTGGGTGTCAGGAGGATGGAGCCAGGCTCTTCACTGTGACATCCAGTGACAGGACAAGGGGCAATGGGTGCAAGCTGGAACATAGGAGGTTCCGCTTAAATATGCGGAGAAATTTCTTCACAGTGAGGGTGACAGAGCACTGGAACAGGCTGCCCAGAGAGGTTGTGGGGTCTCCTCCTCTGGAGACATTCAGAACCCGCCTGGATGCGTTCCTGTGCGATCTGCTCTAGGTGTTCCTGCTTCGGCAGGGGGATTGGACTAGATGATCTTTCGAGGTCCCTTCCAATCTCTAACATTCTGTGATTCTTAATTTCAGGATAAAACAGATTTAAAAGAAAATGTTGCTTGGTTTTGTAAGTGTAATTTTTAATAAAATATGTGAGAATATATTTAGTTGTTAATGCCAAAGAAGCAAAAGATGCTGGTAACATGCTGCTGTTTCCCACACCACAAATGTTTAAGGGCCATGCTGCTAAGGATTTACCACTTGTAGAGCGAAAGGACAAGTCACCCAGCTTGTGACACGGCAGGACAAGAGAATTACTAACAAAGGAAACGTAAGGTTTCGTGGATGGTTTTGGTGGCCGGCATCTATTCTCTCCTTTTCTTTTTTGACCTTTGCACCCAAACATTGGACTTAATAAATCAGAGGGATATTTGAGGGCAGCCTGTACCCTACGGTTTGCCCTTTTACCCGTATTTATCCCTATTATTTATGACAAACAGCAGCTCAAGACGGCGGCCCCTGGCCGTTCTCTCCCGGCGCGGGGACCGCGGCCCGCCGCCGCCGCCGCCGTCCCGTAGCGCGAGCGGGCC
>VXAV01005958.1:115133-126159 GCA_013399715.1 Alectura lathami | reverse complement strand
TTTTTTTTTAGTGTTTCTCTCAACTGATCTTTTCTTTGGAGTTTTGGGATGTTTTGTCACCTAGTTGCTGAGACAATCTGTATTTTCAACTACCCTAAATGTTTTCTTTCTCACTTCCACACTTATTGTTATTGTAATTTTTTCCCTTCACCTTGAAAATCTCTCTCACTGGGCTATTCATTCCCCCAGAAATATTTGCATTTTTTGATGCTTTGTTCCCCCAGCTTAACTCAAGAAATCCACAGCCTCACTAACCAACTTCTTTCTCTTCATGCGTTTGTAAAATCATTTATTATTTATCTTTTAACCTTGTGCTTTACTTTTCATTCACTTTCATTCATAGCATTCTTAATCCTGGTCATTTATTATTTTACTCTATTCATTTTTAAAACCTTCTTTGAAGAAAAAATACTTGTTGCTGCAGTTCTTTCATTTACTTTTATTGTTTCTATTTACTAGGTAGTCCATGGTGGTCACTTATTTACTGCAGCTCATCAAGTTTTTTCTAATCTGTGCTTGATATGACATGCAGGATTCCACCTGTTTTTAGAGTATGCATATGTATTTGTGACTTACATGTGTCTTGTATTTATTTCCCACAAAAATATATAAAACTAAGTATAAATATATGTGTTTCCAAAATATATTAGAAATATTGCAATGTAAAGCTCATTTGAAAGTTCATGTTGTGATCTTGGTTATTTTTGAAAGTATTACACAAAAAATCATGTCTTGGACCCTTCCAAGGATATATTAAATTTCAGAGTGCTTATCTCAGCTTCCTATGAGAATTTATACTGAAAATACTTTCAAGGCTTCCTATTGCATATCCAGTATTTTCTGTTGTGTAGATTTTTTTTTTCATTTAAAATGTGCTTATTTCTCCATAATACATACATGTTTTTGTCAAATTGATATCTTGCTGTTCACTCGTACAGAGCCAAATAAAATTTATGGGAATCCTCTGCATTAAACTTCTACTCCTACCTCAAAATGAATGTGCCACCTGGCATGGTTAAGGTTATTTGCTCATTTAGAGCCCCAGGCAAAATAGCAGGTGGTTGGGATGAGCATGATACTTGGCAGAACTGCCTGGAAAACTTTCATATCGCTAATGTTACACTGCACTTAGCTCTAGCTGGTAGTTTTACAGTTTCAAGCAAAGCCCAGTTAATTTAAATCAAACTTGCTGGGAATTTATACAAAGGCTAGGTGTAATGAAAAGATAACCAGATGGCTAACACATTTTGCATCATGTGCAAGCTAGTAACTGCATGTTTCTGTAAGTAAAACACAACTGTGAGATTCAGAGTTATTCAGAGAATAATTGTCTCTGAATTTTACAGGAATGGGAAAAAAAAAGTGTATTTTATCAGCCTTTATGACCAGTCTGAATAGTCCTAAAGAAAATACTTCAACATGATACAGTATATCTGTATTTCATTTGTACTAGGAACAGAAAAATGATTTACTGACAACAGCAAACTATACCTCAAGAGAATCAGATGACTTTCTTGGCTCAGTTGCTGAGAGTGGCAGCTTCGGAGCCAGCCCAGCCAGAACTGGAGCAACAGATCTCAAGGTACAGGAGGGTTTTGGGGGTTTCTTTTGCCAGGGAAACACCAGGAGAGTGGTGACACCTGATAGCAGTGGGCAGCTCTCACATGAGAGGCTGACAAGGCGTGGGCATTACTTGGACAAAAATGATTACACCCTTGTCCTTAAAATATCCTCACGGAGGGCACTGGGCACATGGTGGGCAGTGTATGGGTGCCATCTGTAGAGTGCTGTAACAGCTTGCACCTTGCGTGGCAGGGCATTGAAGCTCTGCCAGCTCCAGAAGTGATGGTGCTCATTGCAACTGACCCTCGAGGTAGAATAGTGAACAGTTGACATGGAGCAAAGAATGCAGCTCTGGCAGGGGTGTATGCACCATCCACCCTGGAGATGACTAGTGCCTCCAACCAGACAGAGCTGCTAAGGGGAGAGGCAACTGTGCATACCCTGAGCTGTGGGAAGTGCCTAGAACACTCTCCTAGTGCAGAGATGGGTGGCAACTTGGCTGCAAAAGTGTGCCCAGTTGGAGGACATTCTGCAGCAGGCCGCTGAGCTGTGGGAGACCGGTGAAAAGGCTCCGGAGTATCAGGGAGGGAGAAATGGAGACGGGTAGATGGACTTTAATGCAATCTGCACAAAATCCACAGCCTGTAGCCAAACAGCCCCAAACTCCCCCACTAGCATATCCAGGTAGAGGGGAAAAGAGAAGTGGTGAGGAATGGTAAATTGCAAGAGCAAGAATTAGCAGGAGGAAGAAACCTCCCTCAAAGCCTGAAGTGCCATTGAAGAACTGCTTCACAGCACTGCAGATGGAGGAGGAAAAACAGCTTGCATCAGGTAAGTCCTCAGGTACAAGTAAGGCAGCTAGACCAGCTCCCTGTCATATAACAACTGCAGCAACCAAGAAACAGTGATGGGTGATAGTAGTGGTGACTTTCTTCTGAGAGGTATGGAGGAACCCATCTGTCATCCTGACCTGCTGCCTAGGTAGGTCTGCTGCCTGCCAGGGGCCTGCATCAGGGATGTAATTGGGAGGTTGCCTCACCTTGTGCATCCCACGAACTGCTACCAGTTGCTGCTGTTTCATGTGGGCACTTATGACACAGCAGTGAGCAATATGAAGAATATCAAAAGGCACTACAAGGCACTAGGAGCAGCAATGAAGGACTCTGGAGCACATGTGGTATTTTCATCAGTCCTCCTGGTTAGAGAGAAGGGGAGTGAGAGGGCTAATTAAAGTGAGAAAATCAACAAATGGTTAAGGGAGTGGTGTCACAGACAGGGCTTTGGCTATTCAAGCCATGGGAAACATTTGAGAAATCCAGTCTCTTGGGGCTTAATGGGGTCTGTCTTTCAGACGAGGGGAAAAACTCCTTTGAACACAAGCTCCCAGTTTAGTCAAGAGGGCTCTAAACTAGAGTTGTTGAGGGAGGGTGTCCTCAATCCATCCCACCTAGAGGCCTGTGACGGTAATGGAGTCCCTGGGCCCGAAGTAGGTTCACAGTCCAGGAAAAGAGCATCTGAAATGCATGATAAGTGAATCTCAGTGGGAACCCATCTTCAGTGGGGGCCCAACATGTCTCTATACTACCACATGGAGTATGGGGAACAAGGAAGGTGAGTTACAGATGTGCACATGCCTACAGGGCTACGAGGTCATTGGCATCACTGATACGTGGTGGGATGGCTGGAGTGTAGGAACAGATAGATATAAACAGGAAGAGAAGAAGCAGAGGGGGTGTTGCCCTCTATGCCAATGACCAGCTGGAGTCCATGGAGCTCCACCTGGGAATGGAAGAGGAACTGCCAGAAATCGTATGGGTCAGGGTTAGGGGGAAGGCAGGGGAAGGAGACATCATAGTGGGGGTCTGCTGCAGGCCACCTGACTAGGATGATCTAGTGGATGTGGCCCTCTACAGACAGATAAGAGCAGCTTCACATTCACAAACCATGATCCTCATGGGGGACAGCAATCACCCCGATATCTGCGGCAAGGACAACACAGCAGGGCACCAGCAATCAAGAAGTTCCTGGATTGCATCAATGATAATTTCCTCTTCCTAGTGGTAGAGGAACCCACAAGAAAAGGTGCTATGCTGGACCTTGTCCTCATCAACAAAGAGAGGCTAGTGAGTAATGTGAAGTTCAAGGGTAGCCTTAGATGCAGTGATCGTGGAATGGTAGAGTTCAGGATCCTTAGGGAGTCAAAGAGGGTGCACAGCAAGGTTGCTACACTGGACTTCAAGAGAGAAAACTACAACCTCTTCAGGGATCTGCTTGGTGGAGTGTCATGGGATAAAGCCCTGGAGGAAAGAAGGTGCCCAAGGAAGCTGATCAGTATTCAAGGACCATCTCCTCCAGGCCCAGGAGCAGTGCATGAAAATGGCTGGAGAGCAGCCCTGAAGTGAAGGACTTGGGGTTGTTGGCTGATGAAAACCTCAACATGAGCTGACAATGTGTGCTGGCAGCCAGAAGGCCAACTGCATCCTGAGCTGCGTCAAGAGAAGTGTGACCAGCAGGGTGAGGGAGATGATTCTGCCCCTCTGCTCTGCTCTCGTGAGACCCCACCTGGAGTGCTGTGTCCCGTTCTGGGGCCCTCAACACAAGAAGGACATCGAGCTGTTGGAGGGGGTCCAGAGAAGGGCCACAAAGATGATCAGAGGCTGGAGCACCTCCCATGTGAAGGCAACCTGAGGGAGCTGGGGTTGTCCAGCCTGGAGAAGGGAAGGCTCCGGGGGGACGTGATAGCAGCCTTCCAGTACATGAAGGGGGCCTACGGGAGAGCTGGGGAGGGACTCTTTAGAAGGGCATGGAGCGACAGGACAAGGGGTAATGGCCATAAACTGGAAGAGGGGAGATTTAGGTTAGATATTAGGAAGAAATTCTTTCCTGTGAGGGTGGCGAGACACTGGAACAGGTTGCCCAGGGAGGTTATGGATGCCCCCTCCCTGGCAGTGTTCAAGGCCAGGCTGGATGGGGCTCTGAGCAACCTGGTCTGTGGGAGGTGTCCCTGTCCACGGCCAGGGGGTTTGGAACTAGATGATCTTTAAGGTCCCTTCCAACCCAAAACATTCTATGATTCTATGACTTTCAGAAATAATAAAGCGACTGTGTAAAGTCGGTGGAGGAAAGAGAGTGTGAACAGAAGGAGCCTTTGCTTCCAATTAACTCTCATGAAGGTTGAATAACATACTTATGGCAATGCTGGATCATCTGCACTGTATATACATGTTTCTAATCTCAATAATACAGCTACCCAGGATTTCTCATCTCGTGAATTTACATAATCCAAGTTTCATATACACTGGCCAAAAGTTTGTGATATCACTTTTAAAGGAGTCTATGAAATAATCTAGTGAGATATCGCTAAAAATGTACTGAAACAACACTGTTTTTTTTTTTTTTTTCAATCACAAGAAAGTTCCAGATTTTTCACTGAAGATGGCTAGATTTTATTTTTTTTTCTTTCCTCATTTTTTAAAATAGTTGTACCTTTAGATATGTGTAGTCTCTATCATGTACTTTCTGTGCTCTTTGGTACAGTGCTAGGCCTTCCCAAAGGTGTGTGGCTATGAATCTTCCACTGTTACCCCACTGTAATGAAGATTGTCATGAGGCTGGTATCTAGTGGCAGAGCATGTCAGAGTGCTTTGTGCAGGATATTGCTGCTAATTGGTGTGCTACCATGTCCCAAGTGGCCACAATGAATATCACAGCTTATGACTGGAAAAATTACCCAGCTGTAGATTTACTACTGGAAGCTGTGAACAGGTTCTATTTACACAAAATTTTTCAGAAAGATATTTCTAACTTATTCCTTTAATTTTTTTTTTTTTTTTCCGTCTTCTGTAATTAGAACCATAGCTATAGATTAGCTATTCCTACAATAAACACCTGCATCACAAACCTGATGAGGCTCTTTTGTTCATATTATTTGCAAAGCACTATTTCTGTTTATTTCAGTCAAGAACAAGATCCATTCATTTTAGAAGTCCGAGTGAAAGCTACAGGACTGGCACTGCATTTTGAAAAGGTGTTGCTAATATTTTATTTTCTTCTGTAGGATAACATCCTATTTGTATAGAACAGGAAAAAATTTCAAGTGTTGAAATGTTTGCCAAAGTTGATGACATGCTGAAAAAGGAAGTAGTAATTATACCTTGGACTTAGTATATAAAACCTGCTAAATGAACAAGGTGGAACAGTCTTGCTCCAGTACCGACTGCAACAGTGAAAATGCATTTAGCATGAGAGGTAATTCTACTGAACTGGATGAAACTGACAAGAGTTTCTTCGCTGACAAGTGAATAGTATGTTGACGTGCCCATTCCTACGTTTACTGAAGAACCTTGAAAGTAAAGTCAGAGAAGCCTCATATGTTGCCTCAAAATATGTTTATTATAATAATCTCATTTTGTGAGTGTATATGAACACGATAAAATGAAAATTCAATATAGCCACAAATGTAGTGCTATTGTCGTCTACCTGGACTTGTGCAAGGCCTGGGACATGGTCCTGCACCATATCCTTATCTCTAAACTGTAGAGATATGGATTTGATGGGTGGACTGTTTGCTGGATAAAGAACTGGCTGGAGGGTCGCAGCCAAAGGGTTGTAGTCAATGGCTCTACGTCCAGGTGGGGGCCGGTCACAAGCGGTGTCCCCCAGGGGTCCATGTTGGGACCGGTGCTCTTCAACATCTTTATTGATGACTTAGACTGTGGGATCGAGTGCACCCTCAGCAAGTTTGCTGATGACACCAAGCTGAGTGGTGCAGTTGATACCCCTGAAGGAAGGGATGGCATCCAGAGGGACCTGGACAGGCTGGAAAAGTGGGCCCACGAGAACCTGGTGAGGTTCAACAAGGCCAAGTGCAAGGTGTTGCACTTGGGTCGGGGCAATCCCAGGTGTGTGTACAGACTGGGAGAAGAACTCCTTGAGAGCAGCCCTGCAGAGAAGGGCTAGGGGACTCTGGTGGACAAAACTCTTGGCACGAGCCAGAAGTGTGTGCCTGCAGCCCAGAAGGCCAACTGTGTCCTGGGCTGCATCAAGAGAGGGATGGCCAGCAGGGAGAGGGAGGTGATCATCCCCCTCTACTCTGCCCTTGTAAGGCCTCACCTGGAGTGCTGTGTCTAGGCCTGAATCTCCCAGTACACAAATGTTGTGGAGTTGCTGGAGTAGGTCTAGAGGAGGGCCACCAAAATGGTCAGTATTAGGCTTATTGTATAGCGCCGCCTCTTTTCATGTCTTCTTAAACCAGAAATGTCATGTCGGTTATATTTTTCTCTGTGTTTGTTTTGTATTCTGTTTTTATTTCATATTCAGGACAAGTTTTAAACCAATACGTTTACCTTTTATTTCTTTTTGTTCTTTTCCTCTCCTAGTGACCTGTAAACATTATTCATTTACTTTCACTGACTACAGAAACGTCTGAGTTTCACATGCATTTCCAAGGTGGGATTCTGTGCAAGTTCAGACCAACAGTGCAATCTGATTGAATGCAGATGTGCAGGTTCTTGCTCTTAACTTTTGGAAGTTCAAAGATGGAACTCTGATCTTTTGCTTGGGGAAGACCAGTGTGGTTGGTTGGTAATGTCTGGATTTACAGCAAACTTCTCTTCAGTTTTTATAACCTGTCATCAAGGTAGGCTTTTACTACTCTACATTGAAAACTGTATTGCTTATTTTTTCAAAGGACGTTTTAAAATACACAGCCTGAATGTAATGTTGCAAGGAAGAAATCTACTTTTATATTACCAACAAAAGGATATCTTATTTATACGACAACTGAAAAAATTGGTGCTGATTGGTAAATGTATATACAGCATCACATAGGAAAAGGAACCAAACACCTGTTTTCAGTGTATTGACTAAAGACATCCAGAAGATGTAAAAGAACAAAACATGTTGACTGGAAATAGCTTATTTCTACTTAGTAACATCATACATAAATGTTACTATGCAGGAACTGCTCCAGTATGGATGGGATGTAAGGGTGAAAAAGATGAAGGAATAGGTTATGTATTGTATCAGTAATGCAAACAGGCTCTACTATTCTCTTCAGAGTCATTTTTCCATACCCAGAGGGAAACTGACACCTTGTAGAACTGTTCCCAAACACTTGGTAGGAAAATGTTTGTTAGATTTCAATATTTTAAAGCATTTTTTAAATTTTGACAAGGTTTTGTAAAATCTGTTGATTTTTAAAATCTAGTTTTCACTTTTTTCACCTTATTTTACTTAGTATCTTAGCAATTTTATCTGACATAATGTTCTGATATAAATGAGAGACATAATAGATCAGATCTTGAAGTAAATAATGTAAGAATGCTATTAATTACAATTATAATGCAGTGAGTTATAAACTAAGCTTTCCTTCTGGCTAATAAAGAGGCATTATTCCACTGTAACCACAGTATCTTTCTCTCTCAAAAGACATGATCCCTTGAGCAAGACACTACTTCACAGGAGACTTGAGTGAAAAGCTAACTGAATCCACTGTTCTATTTCTTAAAAGTATACCTGTATATCATGGTTCTGGATTTCTGGCAGACTTTTTAGTGCTGAACTCCTGCCATATCTTAATGTGTAGTGTGTCTGGGTGGTCCTTCCGCATCCGTCAACATATGAAATTACTACTCATCGAATGTGGCTAATTTCTTTCCATGCTCATGAGAGATAAAAAGTAATTTTAAAGTTAAATTGACCAGTAAGACATGGAAAAAACTTACTACTCACTTTTTAGATAGAGATTAATATTTGCAATTACAATAATATGTATATTACATATACATATTATTACATTATACATATTATATATATTATTACATATGCATATTATTACATTACATATATTATGTATATAATATGTATAATAATATGTATATTACATGCATAGTTTGAATTTATAAGGCAAGCAGTGTGATTTTAAGTGTTAGAATTTTTAGAATCAGAAACATAAACTCCATGAATTCAGTGAGTTGTGCCTCAGAAGTTATGTGCCTTTGAAAATATGAATATTGAAATTAAACTACCAGAAGATAAACAAAAATGTAATTAGTTGTATCCTTAGCCTGAATGTAAGATCACACACTAAACACAGGAAAATTGACATACAGATGTCTGTATACTTTTGATACTTTTTGATACTCCTCAGGATCAAACTGAGAGAGATGACAGTATGGGTTAGATGCTACCAGGTATGATGGATTTAGTTAATCTTACTTCCTTAATTTCTAAATCTTTTTTGAAGTTTTCCTTAGTCTGTTTCTAATTTTGGCAGATCCTCATAAAGTTATGAAATAAGTAAATTCTTGAACTTGCTCAGAAAAATTTCTGAGGCCACAGAACTCCCTGACAGAAGGAATTTATCTTTCAGGATTTTTGTGATATGTTTGTATAAATGGCTCACTTTTTGAGGGTGTTTGAAGGAGCATAAGCTTGCAAGAAATGTTTCTATTTCTAAACAGTAAAATACATGTTTATTTTACTTTAGTATTATCCAGTATCAGACAGAAAATTACCCACTAGACTATTTGCTCAAAGTAATCACAAAAGGAATCTTAATACATCTACATTTGTTCTTATTTAAAAAGAGGATGATTTTTTTAACTCTAAAATTAAATCTTGTGACACACTTTTGAGTGTTATAAGGAAATTCCTTGAAATACATATTTACGTGTAGTTTTACAAAATGTATCTACTATGTTTAATGAGTTATATTTGTTTTTTACTTTTGCTAATGCAATGAAATGTAATAGAGAAATTATGTGTTAGCAAAACTATAAACAAATTACAGAATATATTTTGTGACCACTTTTTTGAGTGTGTATATATACTCATTCTAACTAGTAAAGATGGATTTGAAGCACATCTCTAACATGGAAAAGGCTTTATGTATTACAAGTACATATGTGTACTTACCATAGATTTAAATTTATTGACTGCCCAAGTGGTTCAATTGGACACAACATCATTCTCTAAGTGGCAAAATGGATATACGTGGTTATTTGACTGGTTTCCTGTGGACTGGCATTAGCATCCTGTCACTAAGAATAGTGAAGATCAAAAATGATGTCAGAAAATACCAGCAATATTTCTCTGACTTTTACCTGTTAACTGTTCACAGATTTCCTCCTGTCTGCTCAAATATGTGAACAGCTGGCTTCTGAGCATAATCTGTCACTTGCAGCATTTTGCAGACTGTCCATCTAAGCTAAACATCATTTGGAACCTGAGTGCTAGAGGGAAAAGAATGTGTGAGCAGGCATAATGCCAATGAAAAACATGGTCATGAGTGGAGGCTGCCAGAAGACCATTACATGGTCAATGAGCATCAAGTATTATTAGTGAAGGCCAAAGTCCCAACAGGGAATACCCACTCTGATGTCCAATTTCAGGTTATGACACTATGTAGGCAGTCCAATACATGTGTGCATGCATGTTTTTAGATACATTAAGTTCCACTGAGGGTCACAACACCATCTAGAGTATGCTTTAACACTTCTGCTCTCCATAACACTGATAGTGCATTCATTATGACCCTTGATAAGAATGCCATTGATTATTATCATAAATTTTATTTATTGATGATTATTTTATAATTTATTATTAAGCAATTTAAGGCAAATCAATATGAAAAAACAGAAATAATAGCATAGCAACCAATGTATCTGTAAATCACTGATGTGTATGGAATACAGTGTATAACTCTATGATATTTTGGCTAGAGATATTAAGAATTAATGGTTAATTAGTAATTCAGGAACATAAAAAACAAACAAACAAACAAAAATTTCCTCAGAGATATGTACTTTGGCCTTTCAAAAAATCGTGCTCCCAACCTCTTTGCTCTTTTTTTACTTTACTCTAAGATGTCTGTCAATTCGTCAGGAAGATACTATTGATACTATCTAAATTAATCCACTTCCAATCCATCAGTCAAAGTTTTCAGGCTGTCTCTTCTTGTTGTAATGGAAAGAGTGTCATTTGAATTGATCAACAAACTGGGAAACTAATAAAATATGGCCTGCTTTCATTCACCGTTCAATTTATTAATAAGCTGTCTGATTTCTTTTCTCCATTCCTCTGCTCTCTTCCTCCTCCAAGCTTTCCTTGATATATAGTACATTANCTCAAATGTTTTTCTTTTACATTTTATGTTCTTGTTCTGCTTTATTATTATTATTATTATTATTATTGGATTAGACGTACAAAAATAATGTGAATTGCCATACTGGATCAGATCGGTGATTCATCTCTTCTGGTATCATCTCACTGGCAGTGACAGATGCAAGACAAGAATATATCAAACCTATTTATTCTTCCAGCATTCTCTGAAAAATGTAGCAAAATAATCTTTCTGCTTTATTTCTCTTCAGTTTTATCCAGTATTACCAATGTTTTCATAATAGTTATAAACATCTAAAAATTTAGTTTTAATTCTACTAAGCTTTTGGTCTTAATAATT
>VXAV01005958.1:90643-106995 GCA_013399715.1 Alectura lathami | reverse complement strand
GAGAGAGTCATCCACTTTCTTGTTTAAAGCATGAAACTGCTTTCTAGGGACTTAGATTATTTCATAAGACTGACTTTTTCTCTTGTAAATTTGATTTTTATGACACTGCTTTTACCTAACTTTAGGACAAAAGTATCTTTGTTTTTATTTTTTTTAGAAGCATATAAGAAGAATTTATTCAAATGTTTGCGGAGGATAAAGAGGGAGAAAAAATCCTTTTATTTAGGAAAAAAGTTACCATGCACAAAGTTAATTGCTGCTGGCAGAGACCTCATTTGAACTGGCAGTCCTTTTGCTCATCTTATGTAGTGTTCTGTTCCATTACTGTAGCTGAGTCCATTTAATCAGAAAACAATGTTTTCATGCTTCACACAATGGTTATTTTATAGCAATTCTGGAAATAAAGTGGACATTTTCTGAAAAAATTTACTCAGATAAGACTGTGATAATTGGGGTCATTATTTATCTGACGGGTTGCTCTTTGTGTGGGGCTGCATGCCAGTCAAGAAAAGTATTTAGTACTTTATATTTCTAAGTATGTTCAGCATGGTACATTTGGCTTTGGCCTTAAGCTAGTCCATCTTTGATTGGATAGTAATTATGTAAGCAATTACATGTACAGTAATAATTATAGTCTAATAAATAGACTTCATGAACATCTGAGAGTATTAATTTAGCAAATTGCAGAACTGAGGTTTATTTCTGGTACTGTTTTTCCTTAAACAGTTTTAGTGCTAGTGATTATTAAAAAAAAAAAAAAAATCACTCTAGATGTTTACAGATGGGCCTGAGTACACTGAGATATCTAAAGTGGAAATATGCAGAGGAAAAATGTAAATATGTTCCATAGATGGAGTGCACATTTTCTTGTTCCTTTTCACTTTTACTTAAACTCCAGGTTTGTCTGCTTATGGGAATGCAGACTAAATTCAGACTATGTATAGAAGAAAATTTACTTCTAGGAAATGCATACAAATAGATTATTTTCTCTACGTATTTATGTTTGTCCATTCTTAAAGATGCCTTAAGCAATCTTTATATGATATTGTCCCATTTCCTCTGGTGTTTCAGTCTGCTTTTCTTTGGTGGTTGCACCTCAGGCAATAAATCATGTTTTTCACAGAGTACATTAGACAACAAAATCTTCATTAGTTTTGCATTATTTGCTGGCTGAAATCTCTAGTGAATGGGTTCTGAATCCCTCTTTTGCTGCTAGTTAAAAGATGGTCTTCCTGGCTTTTTAGAACAGGTGGGAGAAGTATTTAAGCAGCGAGTATCCTTACTCAGCATAGCCTCAAAAAATAGTATATTTTCCCTTACTTCTCTAAGAGAGTTTATGTGCAATCCAACTATGTTAAAAAAGCATGATTTTTCAGTATCAGCTGCAGGTATGACACCACTATCTGCCTGTTGAGGATGTGCCCACATTTAGCCAAAAAAAGCTAAAAATGAAAACTTTCTAAACCAGTTATCTCAGTTTGCAAAGTCTTGATGACTCACACAGGTGATTTCAGAATTTCTGCTAATTAGGCATGAAATTAAAATATTCATAAATCTGGAGGAGGTTTATGACAATAATCAAAGATATAATAAAAACCTAGAAGCAAGACTTTAACTTTGTACAATAATAATTTTCCCTTATCTCCTCTCTCTTCCGCCTCTTCACTGTTGCTACCCAAAAGAATCTGTAAGAAAACTGCTGATGGAGTTTTTACATTTGAACTCAGAGATAAGCTGAGAGTCATGGACAAAGCCCAGGACTTCACCAGAATACTTAATAAGAGGTAAACATAGGAGACCTTTATTTTTTTTTTAATTTTATATGTAGTCCTATGTAGAGTATGTGCCTCCTTAAACTTTAAAAATGTATTCCACTCAGCTGAATCTGTTATTAAATAATGCACAGTTAGGTGTGAATTGCTCGCTGTTTCTTTGAGTCAGCTCTTGATAGGAGTGTTGGATACTAGGTTAGGTGAAGAAACACACAAAACTTAAAAAATCATAGAATGGCCAGGGTTGAAAAGGGCCTTAAACATAATCTAGTTCCAATCCCCCCTGCCGTGGACAGGGCTGCCAGCCACTAGCTCACTACTTCAAACTGCCCAGGAACCCATCCAGCCTGGCCTTGAGCACAGCCAGGGATGGGGCAGCCACAGCTCCTCTGGGCAGCCTGTGCCAGCGCCTCAGCACCTTCTGAGTGAAAACTATTCTTCTAATATCTAACCTAAATCTCCCCTGTCTTAGTTTAAAACCATTCTCCCTTGTCCTATCACTGTCTGCCTGCAAAAAAGTCACTCCCCCTCCTCTTTATAAGCTCAGTTCAAGTACTGGAGGGCTGCAATGTGTTTCCCTCGTGGCCTTCTCTTCTTCCAGCTAAACATGCCCTGTTTCCTTCAACCTTTCTTCATAGGCGAGGTGCTCCAGCCCTCTGAGCATCTTCGTGGCTCTCCCCTGGACCTGTTCCAAGAGCTACACGTCTTTCTCATGCTGTGGGCCCCAGGCCTGCATGCAGTAGTCCAGATGGGGTCTCACAAGGGCAGAGTAGAGGGAGACAATCACCTCTCTCTCCCTGCTGGCCACTCCTCTCTTGAGTAACTAACACAAGTGACTAAAAGGCAGAAAGGTTTGTAATTGTTACCTGGTGTCCCTTCAAATCCAGGAATAGAGTCTGTGACTGAATATTCTGTCAAATACATAGGTAAGATTAAATGGCTTCAAAATTTGAAAAAAAAAAAAAAAAAAAAAAAAAGTACNNNNATAGAAAAAAAAAAAAAAAAAAAAAAAGCAGAAATCATTGGTACTGATATGGAGAGAATTGCATGTTCTGCCTCCAACATCTATGCAAGTAGTACATTCCCAGTATTTGTACTCTACAGGTGCTAGAATTTTCATCTGTCATTTCCAAGGCCAAACTGAACTTGTGTTTGAAAGTCTTGAATTTTACTGAGTGGCTGTGGAAATAAAACCATGTATCATGTGTATAGAAAGGCAAGATATATAAATATCATTGCAACCTACAAAGTGCATAAAAGGATAGTAATGTAAAATCAGCATATGACATTCACTGATGTTTAAATGAGACATTCAGAGCTTAATAAATTCTGCTATACCTGCATCATATGTTGTTGATTATTTTTCTCCTGAGCCATAATGATGGGAGTGGACCATCTGTATTGAAACAGCTTAAATATTAATGAAGAAGGATATTCCAACTACAACTGAGTGCACGAGACAGAGGAGATAGGCTGGACTCGATAATCTCAAGATGTCCCTTCTAAGCTTAACTCTTCCATGATTTTATAACACCATCATATTCTACACAAACATCTTCCCAACATGTATATATGTCTAGGGTTCCTGTTTGCTGTTTAGCTATTTGATTCTTAGTGGATTCTAGTCTACTGTTTCTCTGTTTTTTGAATTATTAACCTAGCTTACAAGCAGGGATTAAATAGGGCGAAGTATTCAGTTCTTGTCAGATGTAAATATATATATATAAATCAGTCTTCTTCCTTGAGTAAAAATGCATATTGCGTCCATGTTTGCTCTATTGATTTCACTTGCCAGCATTATTTACTCTTTTCCTATCTTATTTCGTAGTTCCTTCTCAGTATTTGTGTGATATGTGCAATACCTGCAGTCTGCTGTGTGATCATAACTAAAGAGTGGCATTTCATAATTATTATTTCATAGTATTTTTTTTCTCTGGGTCTCACTTTTTGTTGTATAAAGTTCCGTGTTGATTTAGTGACAGTGGTCATGTAGATTGTTAGTAAGTGCCAAAAGGCATGCTTGTGTCTGTCTAGCTCAGCTTACCCCTTTTGTTTTTTCAGTACAACCTGCTAAATATTGTGATTGGTATATATACACAAACAGTTCACAAATTCTACAGTTTTCCCATTGCTGAATTCCTTGATGCTTTAGAGCCTGAAATCCTTGTTCTATCTTCACAATGCAGGTTTTTCAGGAAGGCTAGAATGTCTATACTATTCAATTCTAAGTCTCAAGTGGAATTCTATATGAAGGACTCGATGACCATGGCATGCTTAGCTGAAAAGATTATTTTATTTAATGCCAGAATTTTGAGGGAAAATTTTGATGTTCAGTGCTCAAAAAAAATAATTATGAAATAAAACTAAATTAATAATATATATATTCATGTCTGATCCAAAAAAAAAACTGTATTTGTGTTGCAAAGTGTTATTTATGTACATTTTGTCAACGTGATCTTTTCATTTTTCTTGAATTATCTGCTGTCATTATCATCTGTTTTTAAACAGGAACATTGTCTGTGTTTTACCATGTTTGTGGTACCTGAGAGATTAAAGGCAAATAGTAAATAACCTTGCACAGTACTTTAGGATATGTGACTTTTAGCATTATGTATTAGAATCTCAAATACTAATGAAAAGGTAAACTCTGTAAGGGAAATGAAATTGAAATTTTCATGGGGTATGAGACACTGCAAATACCACAGCCTTCTCAGAAAAACCTCTTTTAAGGACCTGTTCACAGAATGAAGATTCATTCTTTGCTGTAATTTACATTCTTAGGCCTATAAAAGTTTTATGGCCTCCCCCTACAAGCACTCACAGTAAAAAGGAGGTAATGCAAAATTGATCTGTGTATTAAAACTGCTGAGGCAAGCAGCCTGCTCAGAATTACAGTGATTGTGCATTGGTGATTCAGCTGGCCTTCACAGAAATATTATTTGCAAAAAATATCTGTTAGTTTAAATGTGAGTTTCCAACATACTCTACTAGCTTTCAGGTCTTTCAGCACTTTGCATGTGAAATATCCAGACTGGGTTATCATGGGGAAACTTTTGCTTTTCTATAATGATGTTTTCCAGTTTGGAAGTAAGTTCACACCAGTACCATTACTAGGTAGTGAGTTAGATGTATCACCAGTGATTTTCATTTTTAGTTATTTTTATAAACTCTTTCAAGCATCACAGTCACAGTATTGAGATAGAGTTGTACACAGCAACAAAATATTGTAGCATAATTCAGCCTGATTATTTTTGAACTTGGTACCATTTCATTACATGTTGTTTCATAAAAAAGGATAATTGTCAACAAGAGTGTAATTTTTTTTGTGTGTTATAAGTACATCTTCCATTATTATACAGCAGAAAATTCCTATGTTTTTTTTTTTTTGGGTTACATTTGAGGTAACTTTTTTTTATTTTCCAGTAAGTAAATTAAAAAACAACAACAAAAAAAAAAAAAAAAAAACACTACATCATGTCTGGTTTAATACTTGAAAAAACCTGGAGATTTACATTAGCATTAGTAAACCCATGATCATTAACTTTTCTGTCTTTTCTACTTTCTAAATGCTCAACAATAAGTTGTGTAGTGCTCAACACAATATACAGCCGGTAGCTTTTATGTCATATAAGATTTTTCTCAATAGTTTTGCATTGCTTATGTGTGATACAGCATTTGTGTTGTGTTACATCTAATATTATATAGGAAATATATATATGTATAAATATATTTTCATATATATGCATATAATGCTACAAATAGTATTTTTATGTAACCTCTAGGAGAAACATTAGGCCCCAAAATACTTACTGGCAAATTAGTTTGTTACAGTCATGAATCCAAAATCATGACTGTAACAAACTGATGTTTGAGGATTCATAGTTTAATAGATTTTTTTTTTTTATATGTGTGATGAGGACTCTAATAATTTGATTAATTTTTTTGAAGAAAATTCTTCTACGATACTACATTTGTTTGTTTGTTTTCATTCAGCTGTATGCAGGTACATTCTATTATCAGAAAAGATCAAAAAGTTTTTAACCACATCAGGTGGTAGAAAATATAAATCCACCTCTGAACAACTTACCGCCAAAATCTGAGAAATGCTGCAGCTATTTGGTTAAGATTCAGCACCAAACTACTCAATGCTAACGGCACTGTGGTAATTATACAGTTTTCAAACAAAGTAAACATTCAGATTTTTCTCCCCTGTGACAGAAAATCTTCCTTTTTGCCCATAATGGATTCAAGGCAAGATGTTAAACATCTAAAGTTCCTTTAAAAGTTATAATTTTTTTCATATATTTTACTGTTTACACAGTTTTTATGGGACAGAATGTCTTTGGCATATCATATAATAAACATATTTCAACAGATAATAAATCATTTGTCTGGGAAGTATTGTTTTGCAGAGAACAAATTGTCAGTGCTATCTTGATTTTTATGTACTGTGGTGGCCTTTTAATGTACAGGAGAATACAAATATGTATTACTCATAGAAATTTTTAAAATTTCATCCAAGAAAATCTCAGTCTTGTGAACAGTTATGGATTATGTATTGAATACTCCCATGTTAATAATCTTATTTGCATGAGTAAAACCTACCTGTGATTTTGGATTATGTTGTGATGCATTCTAAAGTCTCTTATCTTGGAAACTTTGCTTGTTGCTCAGGAAAAGACTCTTTGATTACTTTAGAAAAAAGAAGCTGGACTGAGAAGAAGAAAACTTGAGATAGATTGAATTTGAAGATTTCTCCTTTCTAGTCTAAGGCAAAAAGGGCTCTGTATAGAAGGACTACAGCATCAGACAAAATACTCCCCATTCTTTTAAACTATATTCTCAATTAAATTAACCTGTTTCATGTAAACTATGTCACTCACTCTTCAATGAATATTAGTATACATTTAATTCAGAAACAAATTTTCATTAACCGATATAGAACATAAAAATATATAGAAATAGATCTTGTTTTCAATGTTGAAAACATACAACCGCGTGTTTTACAAGAAAGGATTAGTAATTTGTATAATTATCATTGGACTATAGGTATGATAAAAATGTCTTTCTCAGAAAGACTTACAGGTAAGAAGCAGGGATACTGGTGGGTGACAAGCTGGACATGAGCCAGCAGTGTGCCCTCGCAGACCAGAAACACAATCGTATCCTGGGCTGCACCCAAAGCAGCGTGGCCAGGAGGGCAAGGGAGGTGATCCTGCCCCTCTGCTCTGCGCTGGTGAGACACCACCTGGAGTGCTGCGTCCAGATGTGGAGTGCTCAGTGCAGAAGGGACATGGAGCGGTTGGAGTGCATCCAGGGGAGGGCCACAAAAATGATGCAAGGGATGGAACACCTCCCCTGTTACGACAGGCTGAGAGAGTTGGAGCTGTTCAGCCTGGAGAAGGGAAGGCTCTGGGGAGACCTGATAGCGGCCTTTCAGTATCTAAAGGGGGGATACAAGAAAGAAGGGGACAGACTCTTTAGCAGGGCCTGTTGTGATGGGACATGGGGAAATTGTTTCAAATTGAGAGAGGGGAGATTTAGCTTTGGTAAAAAAGATTTTTCACAATAAGGGTGGTGAAGCACTGGCACAGGTTGCCCAGAGATGTGGTGGATGCCCCCATCCCTGGACCCCTTCAAGGTCAGACTGGATGGGGCTCTGAGCAACCTGATTCATCTGTAGGTGTCCCTGTTCATTGCAGGCGAGCTGGACTAGATGGCCTTTAAAGGTCCCTTCTGACTCAGATTCCATGATTCTGTGATTCTATACAAACACTTCCATTATTGAATATGAACATTAAACAACAATTAAATATCAGAGAAAACTTACTCAGTGCTCAGTCAGTTTGCTTTCATTTCTGCTAAGGATTTTAAACTCATTATCGCTCTATATCTTCTGTATGTAGGCTTTTCTGTTGTAAATCAAAGAACTAGAAACTAGTATGAGGAACAAACTCGTTCCACAGGGAGTTCTCTGAAGTTCTTATCACAGTACCTGGAGATGAAAGGCTTGCTTTTTCTATTAACTGTGGAGTATTGGTCTCCATATAGGCACTTAAATTAGATGCCTAAAGTTAGTAAGAATACATTTATTACTGACCTAAGCCAAATTGATTTGAGCTACTTTTACTCCACAAATATCTATATGGAGGTCCATTCCAATTACATTAAAATTGATTTTAGGATCTTGGTTAGTTACCGGTATTCAAGCCCATGTGTGGACCAGGATCTTTTTAAATTAAAGGGACAAAATATTTCCTATTCTCTGGAGAGTAAAATATGCACATTTTTTTTTGAACAGTTTTGTCTATTTAGCAAATATTCCAATAATATATATTCAAAGTCTTTCTGGAGGTTTTTGGCAAGTTAAACTTCTACTGAGACTCTTTCTCTCTGTGTCTATAGCTTGAAAGTTAGGTAACGATTTTGTTTAATAAAGAAAATTGTCAACTAAAAATATGTTTAAAGGCTTATCTTTTTAAAGGCACAGTAATTTTTTTTCTATGCAAACAATGATAATTGTTATGAATTGAGTGTCACATATTATAAAGGAAATCAAATGATAAAGTATTTAGAGGAGCAATTCCTACATCTTTTAACACCTGAGGCCTCCAAATAATGATCAAGTTGATCTTTACTTTGTGTATGTCCATTGTTAAATGAAATGTGTTCGTCAGCTTGCAGAACAGCATGTGAAGGGCCAGCATTGTAGTCACTGTGGAGTGGTACAAGAAGTTATTTTAAGGTGATTTCCAGGTGTGTTAAATTACATTCAGATTTGGTATTTCTTGGATTTCAATGTTTTGTTCTTGATGGGTTTTTGGTGTCTCCTTGCCAATACTTTATACTCCTCTGTGACCACTCACATCTAATAAAACACAGCAGACTTAGAACTTAATAGAATCATAGAGTGGCTTGGGGTTGGAAGGGACCTTACAGTTCATCCAGTTCCTCTGCAGTGGGTAGGGTTGGCACCAACTACATCAGGCTGCCCAGGGCCCACCCAACCGGGCTGCTTCTCCAAGGATGGGGCACCCACAGGTTCTCCAGGCAGCCTGAGCCAGCGCTTCACCATACTCTGAGTAAAAAGCTTCCTGCTAATATTTAATCATACAATCATAGAATTATCCAAGTTGGAAGGGACTGTAAAAGGTCATCTAGTCCAACTCCTCTGCAGTGAACAGGGACAAATACAAATGGATAAGGTTGCTCGGAGCCCCGTCCAGACTGACCTTGAATGTTTTCAGGGATGGGGCATCCACCACATCTCTGGGCAACCTGTGCCAGTGCTTCACCACCCTTACGGTAAAAGACTTTTTCCTTTCATCTAGTCTAAATCTCCCCTCTCTCAATTTGAAACCATTTCCCCATGTCCTATGACAGCAGGCCCTGCTAAAGAGTCTGTCCCCTTCTTTCTTGTAGGCCCCCTTTAGATACTGAAAGGCCGCTATCAGGTCTCCCCAGAGCCTTCTCTTCTCCAGACTGAACAGCTCCAACTCTCTCAGCCTGTCCTCATGGTGAAGGTGTTCCGCTCCTCGGATCATTTTTGTGGCCCTCCCCTGGATGCACTCCAACAGCTCCATGTCCCTCCTGCACTGAGGACTCCACATCTGGACGCAGCACTCCAGGTGGTGTCTCACCAGCGCAGAGCAGAGGGGCAGGATCACCTCCCTTGCCCTCCTGGCCACGCTGCTTTGGGTGCAGCCCAGGATACGGTTGGCTTTCTGGTCTGCGAGGGCACACTGCTGGCTCATGTCCAGCTTGCCATTCAACAGTACCCCGAAGTCCCTTTCGGCAGGGCTGCTTTCAATCCTTACATTCACCTTGTATTGATAGTGGGGGTTACCATGATCCAGGTGCAAGACTTTACTCCTGCCTTTATTGAACCTTATGAGGTTCTCCTGGGCCCACTGCTCCAGCCTAAGTCCATCTGGATGATGTCCTGTCCCTCAGGAGTGTCAACTGCACCACACAGCTTGATGTCATCAGCAAACTTGCTGAGGGTGCACTCGGTCACGCTGTCGATGTCGATGATGAAGAAGTTAAAGAGGATCAGTCCCAGTACACACCCCTGAGGGACACCACTTGTCGCCAACCTTCATCCAGATATTGAGCCATTGACCAGTACTCTCTGGGTACAATCTTGCAACCAGTCCTTAACCAGTGCTTAATCCAAATATACTTTCTTTCAGTTTTAAACCATTCATCTTTGTACTGTCACTATCACACTGTAAAAAGTTGGTCTCCATCTTGTTTATAAGCCCCTTTAAGTACTGAAAGGCCACAATGTGGGCTCCCCAGAGCCTTCTCTTCTCCATGCCGAAAAACTCCAGCTCCGTCAGCCTTTTTCCATAGTAGAGATGCGCCACAACTCTGAGAAGCTTTGTGGCCTCCTTTGGACCTGCTCAAGCAGCTCCAAGTCTTTCTTGTGCTGGGGCCCAGGCCTGGATGCAGCACTACAGGTGGGGCCTTAGAAGAGCAGAGCAGAGGGGGAAAATCCCCTTCCTGCCCTGAAAAAATTCAACACCTCTGTTGATGCAGCCCAGGATGCAGTTGGCCTTCAGGCTGCAAGTGCACACTGCTGGCTCATGTCAAGCCTCTCATCCACCAGAACTCCCAAGTCCTTCTCCACATGCTCTCAAGGAGTTCTTCTCTCAGTCTGTACACACACCTGGGATTGCCCTGACCCAAGTGCAACACCTTGCACTCGGCCTCATTGAACCTCAGTATGTTTGCATGGGCCTACATCTCAAGAACTTCAGCAACGTTTCCAAAGTCTGCATCAAGCTTTCTGATAACAGACGTAGCTGGTGGGATTTTCTTACACTTTTTTTTTTTTTTTGTTATGATTGAAAGAAACTTTGACATTTTATTATGTTTGTTTCCTTGTTAGTGGTAAAATCGGTGTAAGGCATTTGAAGAATTACTGTATAGATGGGAGGAGTTACAGTTTGTTCTTCTTTATGAAGGTGATAAGAGAGGTTCTGCTTCAAATTACGGTTCTTTCCCTGAATACATTTTTATATCAGGTAAGTTAACTGATTTCAGCTGAAAAAATCAGTCTGTCTAGGGCAGGCTGTCTGGCAACATCACAGGTTAACAGTCTGTCACAAGAGTTCAAAATAGTGGAATTTGTTTAATGCTTGTATTTATTATTATTCCTCACCTTCCTCCTCCTCAACCCCCCACCTCATTACCATTTTACTCCAACAGCTGAGGAGCAAACAGAAGAAAAGAAGTTTTATGGAAGGCCAAAACCATGTTATTGAACGACATAGCTTATAGCTGCCCAGTTCTTTCAGTAGATTAGATGGTGAAAGCAGGCTTACAAATTTTCTGGGGTTCCACAGTAGGCTTCATCTGACCTGTCTGTGAGTTACTGCAGAAAAAGTATTGAGTAGGATGGACTCAATTGTCTTTTCTTCTTTCTCCCATGCTCATTTGCACATTTTCACCTCCCTCCTCAGTTTTACAGTTTCTTTAACAACAGTTCTAGCCTTGTAATTTCACTAATCTAATCCAAATTATCTTTCTGTAGTTTACTTGTCAGCAACATTTTGCCTCATGGTTGGTACAGCTACTTTGAAGGAAGAGTCAAGAGCTTACTGCTGGAAGGAAGGCAAAGAATTATCATGTAAAAGAAGATGGATATACTGTGAAACTGCAAAAATTTTCAAAATTTAACAGGAAAAAGAAAGTACATTCTGTTTTTCTTTCTTCTTTAGTTCTCCCAAATTAAGCATGAAATAAAAATGCAAAACGTTTGTAAAGTTTTGTAAAGTTTGTAAAGTCCCCTTTAGTCATTCTAAAGATGGCTAAGCTTCTGAGACTGTGAAGAAAGCATTGTCTCAAATCAACATGAGTAGTTAAGGCCGGAAAATTCTATAACCAGCAACACTTTGATGACAGTGTTAAAGCACTCCTTGGACAAAGTCAGAAGCTGTTTACGTTCAAATAAGAAAGCCCAATGCAGGAGGTACTGGATGGTGCTTCCTGAAGATTCAAAATGGTAACTTGTTCTGTCTGAAGAGTCTGGCCTGGGAGCAAGTATTTTCAGCTTGGTAAAGGAGGTTAGGAGATGATGCCATTGTGTTCTGTGAAGGCAGGACACAGTCTGGTGTCTACCTGCTTCCTCTTATCTCTGCTGATTCCAATTTGCAAGGCCTGGGAGATAGAAACAAAGGAGATCCCTGCAGAGAACTTGGATGCCAGAAACTGTCACTCCAAGAGTGGCCTGGGACCACTGGACTATAAATAAGGGAGCATGTGTGCTCAGTTTATGGTGGTCAACGTCAGCTCACCATCACACCTTGGATGACCCATCACTACCAAAGACATGGCATCCCCTGACACCAAGACATCATTGGGTTTGTGGAGTGGTGAAATCTCTTTGCTTTGCTGTCAAGATATCTATCTTTCTCTTTCTTACTCTTTCATTATCTGAGCGTCCCTGTCCCAAATTCTTGCTTATTCTTCTACCATACTCTTTTTTCCATTCTGTCTTATCGCTACTCTCTCAATTTTTGGTAATAAAAGCAAGTTTAGTTTATGGCATTTGACCTCATTTGTGTCTTAATTTCATCTCTTGGGATCGTATAGAAACCTCCCCTGACATCGAATAAGGGCACTAAGATCACAAACAGGTTTTCTAATTCTGAACCCAGTTTTAAACTGTACTAATCAACTAATCAACTAATTTACTTTTCCTTCTCCCATTACTTCACTGCATCTACACAAACTTAAATTTAAAACCACTAGTTAAAAGCAGATTTTCATTATTGCTTTTCCTGCTGGTACACAACTAAATACCTTGTTCTGAGAGACAGCAGAACTCATAGTCTTTTTTTTTTTTTTAGATCATAGGTGTTCATTCGTTATGTAGCACACATGCATATGCATAACATTAAGTAACAAAGCAGAGCTGAAGAGAAATGGTCGACTTGACTGTCAGGGAAAAGACTGGACTGTTGAAAAAAACTTTAAGAGATCACTGTTTAACATGTTTGTAGCATCCTTAAATTGAAGGCCAACTGAGTCTTTTAAAATGTGGTCTTCTTTATTTTCAATGGTGTTATTTCTTTTGCTGGGGTCTACATCTAGGATTCTACACCAAGAAGACTACTTGAACATCTGTTGCTAAACTAACCAATGAATTTATCACAAATAGAAACAAAATTGAACATGTTTTATGTTTCTTTTACTTACATCTCTGCCAGCAGAAGCACCAGTCTGCTCAATGAACACAAGATGAGATTCTGTTCCCAAATTTACAATGGAAAGTCAAAAAGAGTCTTTTCATTTAATCATTTTATTCATGAAACAGTCAGCAAGAGATCTCTTCTGTTGTTGCCCACACAATCCTTTTTTGTCAGATATCTTCAAAATGACACGTAAAATCCTAAAACTAAATATGTGTTTTAGTGAGGCAAAATACATATTTTTTTTTCTTCTTACGTTAGAAATTTCTTAACCTTTTTTAATACTTTTAAATATATTTGTCCCAAAACTTTATTTATATATAGGATTGTTTTAGTGTTATTTAAGAAGAAAATGTTTAGATGAGAGAGTAATTCTCAAGTAGTTTTGGCTTTTCCAAAGTTTTCCAGTTGCTTTTATTACTTTTGTTACTGTATTCACCAAAAAAAAAAAAAAAATGCCCAATAAAAGTGGAAATCTGTGATCAAGATAATTTTTTCTAGTGTGGCTGTGGTTCAACAATATATACCGATCCTGAAAGTTGCTGGTAGAATATTTAAAATGCTGTGGCTGTGTAGTTCAGGGTGCTGAACTGGTTGAAACTAATCCTATGGGTTGAAATTTGATCAAAACTTTGTTTGATGGGTCTGCTCTGTAATAATAAGATATCTGCTGGATCATTTATTGTATTTACACATCAGCTGGGTAAACATTATCTGTCAATCTGTGACTTCCATGAAGTCATCTGAAAGCATAAAGCCAATACAGCTTGCACTTAACAAACTGCAGGTTAACTTACCTGAGAAAAGCTGAATGACCCAATCTAGAATGGTGACCTGGTAGTTCATAGATGAGGTAAGATTGTTGCTGGAAACATGTTCTGCTGTTGTGGTTACATAAATACATTTTCCAGTAATTAAAATGTGTTAGTCATTTGTTCACTTCATCAGAACATCAGACCCTCCTAAGGCTAGCTATGGCAGGGTTGATGTGGTAGTTTAATTCTCCATGCATCATCTCTAATACACGACTAACATATCCTGTGTGTTCTCTTTGTTAACTAAAATCCCACCACTTGAGATAACAAACACATTTGGATTTTAACCAAGATCAGAAGTCACACATTTGTAGCAATTTTGGCTATTTAATCAAAGATCATGAGATTTAAAAGTTTTATGCATTTTAGGAAACAGAAAAAAAAATAAGATTTGCCCTTGATAAAATTAAAGAATTAAAAATTAATCTGATTGAGAATCACAAAACTGCAGTGAGTAATTTTTAGTTATCATTTCATCTAGTAAAGAGCAATAGTTCCCTCTGACCTATTCCCTTTCCACGTTGAGAAGCTAGATGGAGTATTTTGATAGAGCCTTGAAATAAAAAGGTAAATCTTGTCAAGATTATCCAGACAGAACTGTTAAGCTAATAGGCTCAAAGGCCAGACAGCCATACATTAATACTCACTTGATTAATATAAATAAATCTGCCTTTCAGTATAAATTTATATAGTTCAAAAATGAAAAAAATTAAATATACACATCGAGACCTGGCCTTCAAAAAACTTGTGTGGTACTCATTTTCCAGTCACCAGGGCTGCCGCTGTACAAAATATGCACCTAGCTGAAACACCACAAGTTAGTATAGGATCAGTCTGAAGACTTATGGCCCACTCCTGCACCAGTTACTTGCTTGTCACAACTACTTTCTCTTCCTTTCTTTTATATTTAGTGCAATGCAATCCCATACAGGTTGCTACTTCTGGAGAAAGAGGGAACACGATCTTCCTCAGATTAATTTATTGTGTTGATCCTCATAGGATGGGGGAGTTTTGGGATCTCTGAGTTCTTCTATCGGAAAAGGTGAACGCAGAATAATTATTCTTCTTGCTGGTTTGTCTTTTTCTCTTTTCCTCTAATATGTCAAAT
The DNA here is from genome assembly GCA_013399715.1 of Alectura lathami. Lineage (NCBI taxonomy): Eukaryota > Metazoa > Chordata > Aves > Galliformes > Megapodiidae > Alectura > Alectura lathami. Next base: position 92,102 of record VXAV01005958.1, on the reverse strand, counting down.
TAAATGCTTGCTAATTTGTTTGTGCTTTTATCCTTGCAAACCTTTGGTTAATGTGAAAGAGGTAGATAATGGCCAAGAAAACACATCTCTACCTGGATATACACATCTCTGTGTTCTGTACTGGGAGCAATATAGAATCACTATGAGTAATAACAAAGATAAATGACAATATTTTATTTAAATTCACAGCAATATTATTTACTGAAAAAGTCTTTAAGTATTCTTTCGATAGTATGTGTGTGTATTGCTAAATATACTACTCAAAAGGTTTTCTGCATTCTCCGTTTTATTTGTCAGCACCAGATGTTTTAAAAAAATTCAAGCAAAAAATGTAAATGCTCAGATATACTGTATAGCCCTTCCTAAAATGCAGAGTGAACAGTCCAATAGTATTTGAGTTAATACTTATGTTTGATTCAGCCATCCATTCATTGTTTGCTTGTATTAATATTCTAGAGGCTAATTTTCCATGTGTAAATATTTTACATTATGTTCCTGTACACACAGTGTAAGTTTTCAAGAATGTGGTGATTACAGCGTATTTTTAGAAAGGATTTGATCTCAAATCCACTAAAATTAATCAAAATAATTTCAGTCTCTTTTGAGCCTGTATTTTTGAAGGTAAAATATCTGCAAGAAATGTAAGAATTTCACTCTATGTTCAGGGGACAATAATTATACGCTGAGGTTACTATCAGCTTTTATTAATTCAATGTTTCTCGTAATGCTTACAACCGTTATATAATTGCTAAGGGAAAGATCCAGTGAAGAACTATTAGTGCTGTTATGTATTCTTAATTTCTCCCTGCAGAACTATAATATAATTCCTTTAAAAATAAACCACCCCATCCAAAATATCTCTACTAAGTAAAAGCACTGAAAGCATTGAAAGCAATAGACTAGTATAGCAGGTTAGGTGGCTTATGATGGGAAAGTTGTGGAAAATAAGATGCAAAAACATAAGTAATAAAACCGTCTAATTTAGATTTCCATATATAAATTATTTATTGTAGAAGAACATCTCCATTAAAAAAATTATTGTCTCAACGTATGGTGTCTTTTTGACTGTTTCTACAACTTTGAACTTGGATGTGGCTACTAAATGAGAAGGCATAGCAGTTCACTCAGCTCAGAGTTGTACTGAGCATTAAGTTACTCCCATAACCAATGTGATAATACTAATGATTTTGTACACAATGCTCTGTGTGGACTTTGATACGTTAAGGAAATCCTCAAGATCAGATTCAGTACAAAGAGTAGGAACCATTTTCTGTATACGTTTATTTCTTCAGAAGATCTAAACAGACTTACAAGGCCATCTGGATTTATATAGAGAAATGCTCTTTTTCACCTTCCTATTTTGAGATTGCAAATATCAGCAATTCCTAGCTCCATAATTTAGAGGTATCAGGATTGCTGTCAGCTTACATGTATCCTGGATGCACATTAAATGAAATTT
>VXAV01005958.1:73547-85962 GCA_013399715.1 Alectura lathami | reverse complement strand
GGAAGAGAAAAAGGGTTGTCTAGTTTATCAGTTCAACTGCACCATAGTGAATATCACCTTTAAAGGGTGTAAAGTTTGCTCTCTAGTCCCCATAACTTTGTTTGTAAAACTGCAGCTGAATTTACAGCCAAATTCTCCTTGTATTAATTCTGGGAATGGCCTTATTGAGGTCCTTTGGTGTCTCAGGCTTCCACACAAAAAATATCATTTATTTTTAAAGCTCATTAAAATGTCTACTTCAAGTGGTATATAAATATTTTGATATTTTTAGTACTTTTTGTGTTGTTTATGATTGATAGAAAATATAAAGTGACCCACCTCACTTTAATTGAATGTAGTAGGCTTCTTGCTACATTATGCACCCACAGTTAATGGTTTTAATTGATTAGAACCTTATCCAGATTCAGAAGATTGAGAGTTACACAGAGGCAAAGAATATGGCTGAGATATGCTACTGCTATTTACTCATGCACATGGAAAATAACTTATCTGCATTTGTAAGTACTGACATTCTGTTCATTTATTAATAGCAAGAAAGGCAAAAGAACATCCCAAAAACTTTCTTCCTAATTCTACTTCCATTTTTCTCTAGATTTTCTGTACAGCTCCTGAGAGCTAGAGACTGTGATATTATGTGCAGTGTGGGAATTTTAGCAGATAAAAGTGTTGAAAAGGAGGGACTGGAAATTTGTCTGTATGTTTGCAGTCCCCACCAGAACAGTCAGCTGCCTAAATAAATCAAATAATCAGATGTCAAACATGCATGTCAGTGTCAGCACAGTGATGTCTCGCAAGTGTGCTCCTAGAAATAACATCACACTGCCAGCATCTTCATACTGCCAACATTAATTCTTTCAGAGGTTGTGTTTCTGGGAAAGGAAATCACGCTGGCCAGCAGATGGGGCAGACAGACAAATAGTATTTGTACATCAGAATTGTTTTTTTTTTTTTTTCCTGTAAGCTAACATGCATATAACTCCTGTCAGTTTATTTTGCATATTACAGATCTCACAAAATTGCTAAATACTTGGAATAACATTCACTGCTTATAAAACCAGGAAGAAAAATACTGTTGTATCATTGGACTTGGCCAGTAGGCATGGGTTCAGCACTTGCTATTTACTAGGACAGGAACTGGCTGGAGGAAGGGGCCCAGGGAGGTGTTGTCTCTCTCCTTGAGATGGGTTGTTTCCAGATCCCATGGGATAAAGTCCTAAGCAATCTTCTGTGAACCCATGCTGAGCGTGCTCTGAGCAGGGCATCAGCCAGGAGACCTCGCAGTGTCTCTGCTGGCCTGTGTTGCCCTAGGGTTGATCCCATGGCCACTTGATTACTTCTAAAGAAGCAAAAATATCTAGGAGAGATATTTTTTTCTAAATTACAACGTTATGGGGAAAAAAAGATGGTTTTAAGCTTTTCTTTAGTTGTGAATTCCACTACAATTACAAATGAGAATCTTTCATTTCCTGTCCAATAGAAAAGATTATATATATGTAAGAAAAATAATATATATATAATTAAATATATATGTCATTTTCCCTTTGATTCACCATTGTTTTTCAGAGCTATTTTCAAGATACACAAGTACACCTTCAAATTGTTCTTTGCAATGAAATAACTTTTACTTTTCTGTTTTTGTAGTGAAATGACACATTTGTTGATTCAGGAATTTTATTGAACTACACTGAAGAGTGACATTGATACATCTGAAACATTTACATTTGAGAAAGGAAGGCTTAAAGATCCATCTGTGTGTAGAATCACGGGTTATGGGTATGTCTGAGACTGTGAAGAAAGCATTGTCTCAAATCAACATGAGCAGTTAAGGCCGGAAAATTCTACAACCAGCAACACTGCTGGCAGTTTTAAAGAACTCCTTGGACAAAGTCAGAAGCTGTTGGCGTTAAAATGAGAAATCCCAATGCAGGAGATACTGGATGGTGCTTCCTGAAGATTCAAAATGGTAACTTGTTCTGTCTGAAGAGTCTGGCCTGGGAGCAAGTATTTTCAGCTTGGTAAAGGAAGTTAGGAGATGATGCCATTGTGTTCTGTGAAGGCAGGACACAGTCTGGTGTCTACCTGCTTCCTCTTATCTCTGCTGATTCCAATTTGCAAGGCCTGGGAGATAGAAACAAAGGAGATCCCTGCAGAGAACTTGGATGCCAGAAACTGTCACTCCAAGAGTGGCCTGGGACCACTGGACTATAAATAAGGGAGCATGTGTGCTCAGTTTATGGTGGTCAACGTCAGCTCACCATCACACCTTGGATGACCCATCACTACCAAAGACATGGCATCCCCTGACACCAAGACATCATTGGGTTTGTGGAGTGGTGAAATCTCTTTGCTTTGCTGTCAAGATATCTATCTTTCTCTTTCTTACTCTTTCATTATCTGAGCGTCCCTGTCCCAAATTCTTGCTTATTCTTCTACCGTTCTCTCTTTTTCCATTCTGTCCAATTGCTACTAGATCCCAATTTTTGGGATCAAAAGCAAGTTTAATTGCATGGCATTTGACCTCATTTGTGTCTTAATTTCATGTCTTGGGGTCATAAAGAATCCTCCCTTGACATTGGATCGGGACAAGGTATTCCAGAGGGCTGAATTTTGAACCCATCTTTTCCTCTTTCTAATGTTTTCTTCATTGTGGATATTTGTGCTTATATTTTTTGATAAACAGCACTGCATGGTTCAGAAATGAATTCACACAAACTATGTAGTGTTAGTGATTAATTTAGGAATCATATAAATAATCATTTTTCATCCTCTGTATTTGTATGTATGTTATAAATTTTTGCACTGTCATTTGCAGATTTTGCTCTTGATGTATTTTTAATTACAGCGGACCGATTATTTATTCCTGGTATAAATCTATCAAAGAAATCTGGGCATTGGTCCATCTGCACTGTGTTCATCCGGTTTCCCCTTCTGTCATCAGTTCAGCTGTGGAGGTTAGATCTGAAGGGCATATTATTCACTGTTTATGTACTCAACAGTCTATCACTGTTGAAGTTATGAAGAGTATGGAAGGAAAGGGAAGAGGACTGAATATTGTGAATGAACTTTGTCTGTGATGAAAAAGAATTTTATTATTTGGCTTTAAATGTACGTATATCAAGTCTGACTTCTTTTTTAGTCATACTGTTTCTTATCTGATAGTGTTTTGCCGTTTTCAAACTTTTTAAAACCAGGTGTAATAACAGAATTCATTGTTCTGAATTTTCTCTAGTAATGCAGTTGAACATAAAGCTATTTACAAGATTAAATTCTACTCTTTTTTCAGCAGAAGGTCACTATATTCCATGTAATGGAGTTGCAGAGATTGTAGATTGTGACATGATTTGCCACAAGATTTAACCTGGGAACTGATAATAGTTAAACTCTGGGGTATACTTCATCTAACAGTAAAAAACAAATCAGTCATTCAATGAAAAAAAACAAACAGGTAGGAACATTGAAAATATACATAAAAATAACTTCCATTTTTTCTTTATTTTTTTTGATATCATATTGGTAAATAGAAAAAGTGATTCTGCAAGTGAAAGAACAAGCAAACTATTTCCTTGAGTCTTCTCTAAAACCTTCTGGTTTAAATTGTAAGGTAAAAGAAGCAAAAGGCTTCAACATTTTGTGTTTAGAGAATTTTGGGTATTTATACTCATCTCTATTGCTAATTGATAGCATAAATCTCCATGCCCAGAATATCAGGCACATTCTCTTTTGTATCACATTCACTAGGCCAACAAAAAGGTACCTGTTCAATGACCTGAAAGAATTATTCTTCAGGACCACTGTGCAATCATCAGTATGCATGTTTTCAGGATGTGAGTAAGAATATTCAAGTCAATATTACTATCCATCCCTGCAGAAATGTACTGAGAAGCATTACCAACATTGCTAATATTCTGCTTTTCATGTCTTTCTTGTGTTTGGAGGAATCAGGACAACATACAGATTTTGGTGTAAAACTATTATGTATGAATGTATTATAAAACACGTCTTCAGTAATTACATGTATGAAATAAAAAGCAATGTAGCTATTAAATAAGATCCTCTTCTTTCAAAATTAAATGGAGGAGAAAGACTGACATCCATCCATGCATGCTAGATTTCATTGGTGCTATGTGGACACTGAAACTCTCTCTTTGTGTTCTCTATTTCTTTCTAAAATTATTCTTCATGTAAGTTCAGAGCAATTCTCAAAATGTAATAGACTCTTGCCCATATATTCATGAGTGTTATGGCATTAAGAAATTATCTAAATCATGTAATAGTACGGTAAGTCTTGGACTAAATTTTGGCTGTTACTCTATCTGAGGCCAAATCAGACTATTGAAACCTATTCAGAGTCCTCTTCATTAAAGGCTAAATAAAATGCTTTCTCATACTTTCTGAGAAACCTTGATGTAGATACTAGTCTTGCTTGGAAGAAAAGGCTTGAGAGAGGTAAGAGAACGGTGTATTCCAGTGAAATAAGATAAAATTGAAGACCTTTATGGAGAAAGAAGACAGTTATACAGAGCCTTTAGACAAAATTGACAGTATTAAAAAATGAATGCTGCCTTTATGAGGGTTTTTCCGCTGGTTTTACCATGCTAAGGAGGAATTGGGAGAGAAAACATCTTGTCAGTTCTTGGTGCAGGAGAAGTTCAGGAACCAGAGACTTCTCTCATCCTCCAGTCACCTCTGTCTGAAAAATGTGCTGTTCCTTCAGGCTGTTGATAAAACTATCATCTAAATCAAGGCTGTTATCAGCCTTGGATCAGATGTATAATTACCTGAGGCAACTTAAGAAAGGTTTTCTAAAGCATCTTGCATCATGACTTCTGGTTCTTTGCCGAGCATCATCTGCAGATTGGCTACACGCAAACCACCTTATGACCTCTGAAGTCAGGGGCAAAAGGAATCAGACAGAATCAGACAGAGTGCACGTTATGAAAATTGTAAGTTTGCCATTGTTAGTACTAAGTTGAACAGTATCAAAGTATTTCTACTGTTTTATCAGGACTCTGTGAAAACATCTCTGTGACATTTGTAATATGCAGTGGTAATGCCCATAGTACTGACATACGTATGTCAGAACCAGTACTGTGTTCTCAGAGACGTCTAAATGCAAAACTATAGTTGTTTCTCTCCCCTGGAGAACAAGCAAACAATGTATCTAGCAAGTGAGTTGACTGAGGAAGGAAAGGGCAAAGAAAGAAACAATACTAATTATCCCTGTGAATCTTCAGTTTTACCCTTTTTTCCCTGTTTTTACATAAAACAATTTTATTAATAATTCTTAATATTGTCAGTTCTCAATGAGATAATACGTTCTTACACATATGTGTCTATATAGTGTGCATATATATATATTTATATATAAACACATATTTCTGGCTATACAAAAGGCCATTTACTTTTCCTCTAGGTAGTTTGGAGCAGTTGGATAGATAGCCCAACATAAAAGCTAACAAATACCAACATTTTTAATAGAGCTTTCCTAATTTTTTTTAATATTTGCTTTCCTAAATTTTACAATTATTTCTGTAGGTTGCTACAGTTAAGTTACACAGATGACAGAAGAGAAATAAAAAATGACATGACTGGAACCTTGAACAGGGCAGAAATATGCCCACATGAATGACGCAGGAAGGCATTGTCATTCTTTGAAGGTGAAAGAGTTGACGGATCTCCACTACCAAGTGAGATGGGAATACATAGAGGAGGGGAAATGAGTGATTGTGACTGCTTTTCTTCCCTCTAGAAAATTCTAAAGCTGTGTTATACTGATGAATCCGATGAAAAGATTTGTTCTTCATAAAAGTCTCTTTGTGTGGGTGGAAGTCTTTTTGCATTCTTCCCTACTTATTTTATACAAATTATGCATAAATTGAGACGGATAGGGTAAATAATAAAATGCCACAAGGACGATATCATCTTGTGTGGATTTTCATCTCAGTTTTGAAAAGGAAAAAACAAACAAACAAACAAAAACAGAGCCTGAAAATGTTTGGAAACCTCAAACTTCAAATAATTTGTATCGGTCTGTACCTACTGCAGGTCATGAAACTGAGCCTATTTCACACTTTGACTTCCAGTTTCTAAAAGCAAAAGCTGAAAAACTTAGGACCTCTGACCCGAGAGAAACCAAAGCATTAATTTCCTTACCTTGATGTGACTTCGTTATTTATTTCTATTTATGGCTTTACAGAGCTTCCTATCAAGATCCTTCAACAAATATGTGAGCAGGTATTTGTGACTTTTATTCTGAAGACTGAGAGAAATTTAGGAAAAAGGAAAGGCTTTGCATACAACTTGCATACAGTCATTTTCTGGTGAAAAGGACATCAAGGCATACACTTTTAGAACTTATATAAATGATGTTCTTCTTTAGTCACATGAGTACCTTAAATGGATAAAGGAACAATTATCCAAGAAATATAACATAAATTTTCTATGCCCATTTCAGAAAATTTACTTAAATTTTGTTCTCTGTGGACTGTCATCTGTTCAGAAAGTCAGTTCCATTTTCTAGCAACTTGCTTACAGGTATGTAGTTGTATAGACAGCTTGGGTAAATCAGTTTGTAGAGTCTGCAGTGCACACTGAGAAAATAGTTCATTCTGCAAATCTGTCTTCTACAGTGGTGAAGCACTGGCACAGGTTGCCCAGAGAGGTGGTGGCTGCCCTGTCCCTGGAGACCTTCAGGGTCAGGCTGGACAGGGCTCTGAGCAACCTGACCCAGCTGTAGGTGTCCCTGCGCACTGCAGGGGAGTTGGACTGGATGGCCTTTAGAGGTCCCTTCCAACTCAGACGATTCTGTGATTCTATGATTTTATACATGATTCAGTAATTCTCCTGTATTGCCTGCTCCAATCTTTACTCTTCTCTGCGCCTTCAGAGTTGAATATCCTACAAATACACACAGCTATTTTGAGGTGAACATTTCTGTCTTCAGAGGAAAGATGATCATCAGTCTATAGCTATTTATGATTTATGACATAATTTAAGGGGAAATGGTGCAGAAGATGTACTTTAACTTTGTAAAGTTTATATGAGAATCAATTGTGTCATTATATATTATATATTACGTTATATATTAGAATCCTGTGGCAAGAATTATAGCAGAATTTTAAAGGCCACTTCTAACAACTCTACATGCTGAAGTCCTGTTCTGTGAGGTGCTCAGGTTCCACGGTTTTTCTTCAATAAACCCAGGATCTATGGAGAATATATTTATTCTGGATACTATCAAGAAAAGTGTATTTTTTTACAGTTAACTTCTGATTGGCTAGTACTTTCATTATCCTTGTTATAAACATGACGTCTTTGGTAGAACAGGACAAAATCAGGACAAGTAAACATGTTAGTATTTGACATTCACAGAACTATACAGGATTTAAACAGCTTAAGGTAACCACAGCAACTGTGTCATAAAAAAGCCAAGATGACAAAATTACTTTTTGGAAACCTTTCATAAGGCAAATGGGTAAAACCTTCATTTTTAGATTCTTGCTTTTGCCAGATCAAAAATATTTGGAAAACAAAGCTAAGGAGGAAAAAGAAGAAGTATCCACTCTGAATTTCCTCACACTTGTTTATTTGCATGGTAAATCATGTTCCACCATGTCTTCTGTCATAATTATGATTGCATGGACTGCTTGTATTACATGACTTTATTATGTTCACGAACAAGAGGAGCACAGCTACCAGGAGGCTCTGTGTTGGGTGCAGAGTATATAGATGTGCAAAGCAGAACACAGCAGTGTGTTCTATAGAACTATAGTTGTTTAAGCCAATACAGTCTTTAGCAATTTCTTTAAGCTTGTGTTTAAGCAGTTTACTCAACCAGGTCAGCAACTGAAGGGTTGCCGAACACATGAATCTGTGCCTGGTATCAGAAGGCACTGCAGAGTTTCTTCACTGGCTCAGCAGTGACAACATTGTGTGCATCCGAGAAGTAAACTGAGGGCTGATGAAAGCCTAGAGAGAAACACTGCATTTCACAGCTGTCAATCAACTTTTCCTGACCCACGTGCTTGTGTGCTTAGAGCACTGTAGGAGCTTTTAGAAATTCTCTGCATTTGTGCAAATGTACACAAACACATGCATATGTATTTTAAAGTCTTGAACCAAAGTCTCTCATCTCTAGACATTTTTTCTCCCTCTCTCTTTCTTGCCTAACTCCTGCACTGTTTGTGTGAGTAATATTGTTCTACTTGTACTGAGTCCCTAGTTCTGGAGGAATGCAGTAGCAAACCAGTTTATTTCATCTAATGTTATTTTTATAGAAATTCCTTTGGAAAAGAAATCTGTTGAAACATCCTTTTCAGGCTGTGAATGTAATAAGATGGGTACCATCTGATGCATTGCATCACTATTGGACTACGGATGGACAAAATAATTTGAATTGTATGAAGTACCTTCTAATTTAAAACAAAACTAAACTAATATAACAAACCAAGGATGAGGAAATTTTAACATACATTGTACACCGTTTCCTTTTAACTGCCAATATTATCTATCAGCTAATTAATTAGGATGAGTAAGTTGCACCAACCACTCACAAAATCCTACTGAGTTTACTGTTAGATGAGTTGTTTGCTGCAATTGCTAGCACATCTAAATTTACTAAAAGGAGAATATTTTGTAATGAATTTTGAGACTTCAGGACTAGTCTTCTTCTGGTTTAGAACAATGCAATGCCTTCTATCTTTTGGAAGAAGACGTGAAGACAAAAATAATTAACCAGAAAACAGCAGGAATTCTCACACAGAGAGATGGTTCAAAAACTTGCATGCAGGACCAGAACAACTCAGAACGCTGTAGAGAATATTGTTAATCCCATGTAGCTTGTGTTTCAGGTGTAATCGTAAATATCAGCTTCTGGCAGCTTTAGACTCTTTCTGACTCTCTTGCAGAGATGTTCCAATCAAAATGTAGTTGGAATTATTATTTTTTTTTAAATCGTTTAAACTTGTTTTCAAATGAACATAGTTTTTAATAAGAGAACTACATAATAATTTCTTAGCTGTAAAATCTTGTGTTCTTATGTTTTGTTGTTGTTTTCTGTCAGTTTTGTTGCTTTTTGTCTTAGAAGATTCAAAAATATTCTGAAATATTGTTGCTATGCTGCACACACTCGTTTTATTTGTTACTGTTATGTGTTTGACTTTTTTTTGACATCTTGACAGACATTTCATATTGTTTTAATTTGTGAGGGTGGACAATGTTGTGACTCTGACTTTGGATAGGGATAGGGATAGGGAGAAAAATCTACTAGCAAGTGTATGCCATGTATATTTCAGAAATCAAGGGAGAGAAGTGAAGTAATCAATTATTAATGGAAAAATAATTAGATCCTTATTTTATTTAGAATTGCTAGATAGTGCCAGCAACTTTTTCTATGTAACGGTTATTTATAAATAAAATAATAGAGGCTGTAAAGTAATCCTTTCCTTAGCATATGGTCAGTGTATTTGTTACCTAGTAAAAATGCTGATTATTTTCAATATATTAATACAGGGCATAAGAATTATTTCTATGGTACAAGGAGAACAGTCATTTATTTCGCTATGCCTTATGCTTAAGACGGATGCAATCTTAAAGTGATGGCAGAGCAAATGTATGAAGTTTATCAAAGTCACAGGAAAATACAGAAAAAAATGGGATAGATGGAAAAGATTGTGAGAAGCCTAAATAATAGAACACTAGTGTAAATAGACTGACATATAAAACTGAAAGAAATAATGAGATTAGTGTAGTGGATGGAAAGTAGATCTGAGACTTAAAAGAGATGGTAATATTTTCTCAGAGCAGCCTTGAAAAAGCCTAATCAGTTCTTACCATTAACTCAAAAACAGAACAGCTCATTATATTACTAGCTTTCATTGAACAAAATATGATACATATTTTTTACTATTTTTGCTAGGGTGGCTTTGTTGCAGCTGGCCAGATGAGCACTTATTACTTCCAAAGCTAATTTTCTAACTGAAGTTAATGAGACTGAGGAATACTGTTAGAAGTAGAGGAGTGAAAACCTGATCTATTGGGCTAAATTCTGATCTTGCAGCTCCCAGTACAAGATTATTGGAGCCATGAGTAGAACTGATCTAAATTTCCTCAAGGCAATAATAGTAATAATAAAAAAAGTTTAACTACATAATTTACTATTCTATTTCTAATGTGATTGTGAGGGAAGGCGTGATTTTAGAGCACGATTGGATGGGGTGAGGTCTTCCTTTCAGAAATCTAACTCCTAGTTCAAGCCCCATAAAGACCACTAGGAAAAGTCCTCTTGCCCATAGTGGGCTCTGCAACTTGTGCTGGGCACCTGTAGCTCTTTTTACCTTCCAGAGCTGGCCCCACAGAAACACAGAGTCAATGCAGCAGCATTATTTTGTTGCTGCACAATCAACAGAAGTCTAATTAAAACTGTTGGCAGGATTTGTATCAAATCATGTGCACTGTGAACAACACTGGTGGAAATGTATGACAAAAAACATTGCTCCAGCCAATGCAGACAGACTGTGTCTTTCTGCAAAGACTGTACCATACAGAGAATGCTGCAGGCCATATTAAGGGTACAATCTTCCGTCTTTCTCTCTTACATTCAAAAGCATATGTTATCAATCTTCACAGATTTTTCACACTTTTCTGTTCATTTGTGCTTTATTTATTTATTTATTTTTTTTTTCCTATAGAAACAACACTGAGTTCTAATGAGACAGTATAGGCTTGAGTAGTAAGTGGAAGTTTTGGAGCTACCGAACTTTCTATTTCAGCTACTGAACTAATTATTTTTAGGTTATCAAGTGGATTGGATACCCATTATTCGCTTGTTGCAAAGAGGCAGGCAGCCTAAAATGTGCTTGGTTCTTTCCTCTGAGGACAATTTTACTGCAGTATCTAAAACTGTAATGGCAGCTCAATTTCATATCTCTGTTCAGAGCCTAGTGCAATGGGAATCTGCCTTAGAAGAGACATCTGTGTGATATAAGCATATAACCCTGCCAGGAAATTCCTGAGGATTGACGAGATGTTCTTTCAGAAAGTTAACAAACTTAAACATCTAAGGCAAGCCGAAGAAGTCAAATATAGAGTAATCTGAGACGAAGGCCTTTCGACTAACCATATACTTTATATCTTTAGGCTTTTGGGATTATTGAGTGAGTTTTGAAACTGCATTACTTGAACCTGACCATTATATAACCAAGACTTCTGGAATCGCTTTCCAGTTTAATTTTAGCAACGTAAGCCCAAACTGAACATTACTGGAAAGCACAGTTATGAACAGCTCAGCTTTTGGTGTATGAGCAACACTTGTGCAACTGCCAAACCATACCACTTTCTGCTACTAGGTGAAGATAAATAATTTGGGATTTTTAATGAGGATATTAATAGCTTTGTGGAAATGAGATTAATTGCATGGATGAATAATAGGAATTCTATCATTTGAACAGTTCTTAGTTGTTTATTCTCCTGATCACCACTTATATTTAATTATTGCTTATTGATCACAATTTTATTCCTAATACATGAGTTCTGAATTCCACATACCTGATAGTAGCAGAACATGATGCATTTTGTAGAACTGTTCATTTTAAGAAATTACTCCAGCAATTGGGGTCACTATGTTCACTAATGCGGGTATTGCATGTATAAATGTTTGTGTCTGCTTTTAAGCTTATGTCTTATTTAAAGGCACTCAGGATAAATTTGTCTTACTTATGCAATGATACTGAAAATGAGAGCACATCCTAAATTTGCAGGTTTAGAATTAGAGCTGAGTAGAAATTGATATATTCATACCACAGGAATTTGCCATTGAGCTAACAAGAAAATCTTACAGTACTTGGTTCAACAGACTACAAATCATTCTCAAGATTTTTTTTGCTAGATACGTACTGCAGAAAAGTTCTGAGCAATGTGGAAGAGCTTACATGTATCTCAAGCCACCATACATCTTTATCCAACTGTTACACTTCAGAATTATGCAAAAGCCAGGCCATAAAATAGTTCTCATTTCTTAAAGGAAAGAAAATATCTAATAAAATGTCAATTAAAGTATCAGGCTGCTACAAAATGTGTAGGTATAACATATAATTTTTGTTTTGAAAGGGATCTTCGTTATAATGTTTTATGATTTATTGAAATTAATATTAACAAAACTAATACCTTTTAAAAAGTATTAGAAACAAAGTTTTGAATAGGAATATAACTTCATCTTATTTATTAAATAAGTTATTTATTTATTTATATTCAGGAAAACTGAAAAGCTATCTGCTGCACCTCTGTCCCTGATGTCTTCTAGCTGAGCGATCTAGGAAACTTCTGAAGTGCATCAACATCAATTTCTCCACACAAATAATTGATAAGCTGACCATAGGAGATTTCATGCTGTGATTTATCTTCAGAAGCAACAAAAATG
>VXAV01005958.1:43960-73524 GCA_013399715.1 Alectura lathami | reverse complement strand
AAAATGCCTTATACTGAGGTTGGAGATGTACAGGAAGTGCTCTAAAGTGGAAATGGGAGTGAAGGTCCAAAGAAGAGCATAGAGATATTTTCAGTGTGTGTTGAGGTGAAACAAGGCAGTGTTCAGCTGGACTGGAAACCAGTGAAGGATGTAAAGGACAAGAAAAGGCTGGCAGCCTGTCAGAGCCTCAATAAAATTCAAGACGTTGATAGAAGTCAAGATGTGTGAAAACATACCAGGTGAATCAGATATCATTTATTATGTTGAACAGAAATTTAAAAAATGCAATAATACCAGTATTTCGTGAAATCCTTATAGATGAAATCATGCACACAGTGACGTCTGCAGGGCAAAACTGCTGTTTTATGGGTACTTATATGTCTGTGGGAAAAAATCCAGAAAGCATTGTCATGTTATATCACTGTGCAAAACTCTTTCAACTATTTTTCCCTGAATAATATCTCAACTAAATGAAGTTTCATACCCTGAGCTAGTCAGAAACTTCCCCTTTGTCACAATGAAGAGATGTAGAACACAAAATTTTTATTTCATTATTTCTAAGTGTTAAAATATATCCCATCCATTTACTGCTGTGAATCTACAAAAAGTGCTTTATTTCCTCATGTGAAAAGTAATTATTTAATCAGGATCAAAACATGTACTATTACCCTTACATGGGAATCACATGGTGGTAGTCTCTGATCGGACACTTGGATGGATGGATGGATGACTCACTTTGTGCTTAGACGTGGCAGCTATTCAGTGTGATGCACAAGTCATTTATTGTGAATGTATGGTGTTCAGCACACTAAGGAACGTGCAAGAAGTAGCTTTTAAGAGGTTCTGTGATTTTGCACAAGATATTTAAAGGGAAATAAATGACTTAGTTGGGGAACCGGGACATGAAACTCAGAGAAGGCAGTAGGAGAAAAGAGAAGTAATGGACGAATACTATATAGGCAGAACAATGTTTTATACAATTACTCAAATATTTGGATGAGGGCTTGTAAATGGTGTGTGAATGGATTCTCACCAAAGTTCACTCACCTCCATGTGCATTAAAGGAATGGATAAATCCCCCCAAAGTTACTAAATGATACACCCATTTGGAAGACGTGGTCTGTGTGCATAACTATATATGTGACTTCTACCTTAACAGAACTCTTTCTAGAATCGTTCCTTGTATGCAGAAAGTAAGTGGGGAAGGAAAGTGACAATAGATTACATTTAGGTTACAGTTCGGAAACGATTTGATGATTCTTGCCTTTCATTGTAACTTTATTTTTAACATTTTATTTTCTGTTATTAAGCCTGAGGGAAGGCCTGCATTAGCCCTACCATGAGGTGGGGGCTACTCGTTTTTCATAATTAGTCAAAAGGTGGAAACACAGGGAGGTTTCTGCAGGAGCCCTAGCACTGCAGAGACTCTGCCTCTACTAGTCAATACTTTATTTATCTAGAAAGGTTAAAAAAAAAATGTTTGGGAAACTGAAAAGCAATAAAAATGAATTATTTTGCTATAGAATTACCCAAGACATATTTCATTCAGCGTTTAAAGGTAGGAATTGTTTATACGTTATGTGCCAAGCTGCATTAATTTGTATACTAGTTTTTATTTGTAGTATGCAGTCTGTGACAACCATCTGCTTACAATGGCTTGTTTTTTTTGTTTTGTTCTCTCATTGAGTCTCACTGAAATTAAAATATTGACAGGAACAATTTCTACAGGACATGCAAGTTAACAGGAGAGCTGACATCATAGCATTTTTAGATTAGTGTTACAACTTCAAATAGTAACACATACAAAATCCTGTAAAAAATCCATACTTAAGTATGGACATAAAATAAGAGATAAGTGATGTTTTTCAACATCTCCTGTGTTTCTGTTCCCTAGGAATAGAAACTCTACGTAACTTTATTTGACTGAAATATAACATGTAACTTTTAAGAACATACAGTATAGTAGGTAACAACTTTTTAATATGCACAGTCATGGTGGTTTATTTATTTATTTATTTTTATTTTTTTTCCTTTTTTTTTTTTTCCCCCTTTCAGCTGGGTAACAATTTGTGGTATTTCACTTGCTAGGAAGATGATTTGCATGTTTTAGTAAACTAAATGTTTTGAGATAATTAATAGACTCTTGCTTTGACTTAGGGAATTGCTAAGAATTCTGAAACCTTTTCATCTCTAAATTGTTGATTTAAAACCAGAGTAAGGCAAGAATGACTGAAAGTTGTTATATGCGATGTCTGTTCCATGGCAGAAATATGTTATTTCAGTTCAGCTCTGAGCATACAGGAGCTGATGTCATGAAACCATCACCCCAGTTGTNNTTTTTTCCAGGAAAGAGACAACGCAACCATGTTTCTTATTATTTACTCTGATGAAGCAGGGAATCTTTATGATCACCTCTGTGAGGCATGAGGCTGTGTGAACAATGTGAAGAGTGTGTGCACTCCAGGCACCAGATTACCTCTTCTGGCACCTGTATTCATTTTTAATGGCTAGACCCTCAACTGTTGTGAACACTGAAGCTGTATCATTTTATACAAGCTACGAACCTAGTATACTCATCTCTAGTCACAAAGTCTTAGCTGCACCCCATAATAACACAGCTCACAGGCTTATCAGTCTGTGTTACCTCTCATTGAAACATGAGCTGGTGGTTTCAGTCTCATGCGTGGGATACCCAAGTGGGTGTATCTGTGTGAAAATGACATTCTTTTGTGCTGACCCACAGGAATCCATGTAAGTATGACTCAGGGTCTAGAAAGGCCCAAATTTTACTGGGAGACCTCGGTAAGAATTGTGGAGAAGTGTTTCCCCAGCATATCTCAGCCCAACTTTCCTCAAGTTAGGGCACAGTGCCCATAAAAACTGGCAGCTCTCATGCATGCCTGTTTTCACATCCAGGCTGTGGTTCTGCCAGTTCTCATGGGTGTGTGGGTGGTACCTGAAAGGTTTCAGCCAGAGATGAAGCCAGACTCAGAATGATGGCAGCAGCTCTGGCTTTTACATCCTAGTGAATCTCAGCCCAGGTCAAAGAACCTACCTCCCAGCACTGACTGCCTCTCCGGCCGCCTTACTTCCCTTACTGAAAAGACAAATACAGATGATGTTTTCCTCTTTCTCCAGAAGCCCAGCACTAATTTTGCAGGATCATACAGGATGACCCACTTCAGGACCTGAGAATATCTTTGTGAGAATAATTCCTATATAAAATTGAGAGAAATGGAATGTGGAGATAAAAGGTTACAGGAAAGAGAAATAGCAGTGGATGTAAAGTCAAGGAGATCCTTTGGTCTGGAGACCAGGAGATACTGATGAAAAGTACTCAATGCAGCAACATGTGCAGGTAAAGGAATGGCAAGGAATCTCACAGTCACAGACAGAGTCTCCTAAATTCCTTTTCTGACTAGTTTTGGCATCTTCATCTTTGATTAATTAACAAAATGAGTCACACTTCTGCTAGCAACATTGAACTCAGCACAGGTTAATTCTACTTTTGAAGAGGGTAAATTAAGCCTCACTGAGATCCCTGTTGGTGCACCTAATGTGGTTTTTTATACATCAGCTGGTAACTTTAAAGGTAACCTGTACTTCCACTCTGGAATTTTGTCTTGTTATAGAAAGTGCAAGATTATTTAAACCATTACAGTGCTCTCTCTGTATACATTTCTTTAGCCCAAGCTGTGATGGTACTTATCAAAAAATCACACTCAACATGCTTTTAAGTATTTTCTAATCTTCCTTTTTCTCTTATGAAGTTTTCAATGAGATGTGTAGGCATGTGTTTTTAACTATATTTTTAGTTTTAAAATATTAGTTTGGCATAATTTATATAGTTTTGTAAGAAATCTATAGACAAAAATATGCAATTAATATAGAAAATAAGCTTACAGTCACAAAACAATGTTGCTTACCTTGTTTGAGTTTTTTTCCACAGTAGAAACTAAAGTCATTTTAATGGAAAAACTGATTTGATTTGAAAAGTGTTATATATTTTGGATACAGTGAAAGCTTCAGGAGGCCAAAACTGTGTATATATATGGGCATAAATATACCTACAGGAGTAATAAAAGGTAAAGCAAACTTACATTCTGAGGCTTAAAAACAGATTTTTTAAAGTGGATTAATACAGCAAAACTGGTGAGGTTCCTACTTCTATTTCAACAACAACCAAAAATACATATAATGTATTAAAAATTTAGACTAGTACCAGTCCTGATCAATATTTTTATAAATTATCTGAATTCAGAATTTGAGTGCATCCTTATCAAGTTTATCTATTACACTGAACTGGGAAATACTACTGACTCTCTTAAGGGATGAGAAGCCTTGCAGAGTGATCTGGATACACTGGAGCACTGGACTGTCATCAATGGCAATGAAGGCGCTG
This sequence comes from Alectura lathami, assembly GCA_013399715.1. Taxonomy (NCBI): domain Eukaryota; kingdom Metazoa; phylum Chordata; class Aves; order Galliformes; family Megapodiidae; genus Alectura; species Alectura lathami. The sequence continues at coordinate 69,122 of VXAV01005958.1, read as the reverse complement.
AATGCTGCAGCTGGGATGGAGTAGCGCTGATCATAGGCACAGACTGGGGGACAACTGGCAGGAGAACAGCTCTGCAGGAAAGGACCTAGGGGTGCTACTGACAGCAGCCTCCACAGGAGCCAGCAGTGTGCCTAGCAACCAAAGGAGCAACAGCATTTTGGGGTGCATTAAACACAGCATAGCCAGTTGGTCAAAAGAGCTGATTCTTCCACTATACTTAGCCTTGGTGTGGCCTCACCTTAGTAGTGTGTGCAGTTCTGGGCTCCACAATATAAAAAGGAGGGTAAGGTACTTGATAGCAACCAGAGGAGAGAAATAGAGCTGGTAAAAGGGCTGGCAGGCATATCCTAGGAGGTGAGGCTGAAGATACTTGGGTTCTCTAGTCCAGAGAGAATACGGCTGAGAGGTAATCTCATTGCTCTCTACAACTTTGTGAGGAGAGGATATGGAGAGGGAGATGCAGGTGTCTTCCCCCTGGGAACTGATGACAGGATGCGTAGGAGTGGCACAAAACAGCAACAGTGGATGTTTGGTTATTTAGACTGGACTTTAGGAAAAATGTCTGTATGGTGAGGATGGTCAAATACTGGAACAGGTTTCCTAGAGAGGTGAAAGATGCCTCGTGCCTCTTAATATTCAAAAGACGTTTATGCAATGCCCTCAGTAACATATTCTAACTTTTGGTTAAGTAGTCAGGCAGTTGGACCAGATGATCTTTGAAGATCCCTTCCAACTGAAACTCCTTTTCTTCTCTCTGCCTGATCAAAAAGGATCAGGTAGCAAGCAATGAGATGTCTCACTGTGCATGAAAAGTGTTATTGTGTTTTTATTGTGTTTTTACTTAAGCCAAATATGTAGGTTGCTCCTATACACTTGGCAAATCTTCCTCTTCAAAGTCTCAGTGATGTCATCTCTTGGTCCTTTTTTTTTTTTTTTTTTAAATAAATATACAAACTTATATTATACTTTACTGAGAACAAGTTTTATTTCCAAAACAAAGTGGCTTTCTCATCCAGTGGTGGAGAGATACATGTGTAAAAATATGACATTTTCTCTCTGAAAAGTAAATGGAAGGATTCAGTAGCAACATATTTTGAAACAAAACATACAAACAGACTAACTTCCAGTTATCTTCCAAAGTCTACAGTCAGTAGGATGAGATGGTAAATTCAGGCACATGTTGTACATCAGTGGTTTCATGGTGTTAGTGGGCTTCCATTGTCACTTGCAAACTTTTGAAACAAAATATTCTAAAATAAGAATCTGAAATGTTAACGTACATGTTTCATTGTGTACTCAATTCTGTGTGACCATTATTTAAGCATCCCTCTTTCGGTCTGAAGCTGCACAAACTGCAACTCATGTTCATAAGAAGAAAAAGGCATGTAATTTACAAGCATTTCTGAATTCAGGAATTTGGCGTTATAAGAGAAAATTATTGGGAATTCTTGTTTCCTGTCAGAGTAAAGAATACAGTAACAGGCACTCAAATCCATGCCTTGTCCTTGGAGTTAAAATGCTAACACTAGAAATGAAAGGAAGTCATTCATTTTCCCAGAGGGATGTCTAGCCTGAAAGTTAGTATTGCACACCTGCCTGAGCAAAGTGAAGAGCCTCAGTAGGTACATTACTGAACTGGACAGTGCTGACTGTTTATAGCGAATTGCCACTGCAGACAGATTATGAAAGCTGAGCAAAGCTCTGTGCCAATTGCTGTTCCCAAATTGCTGCCATTGGTAGAGGGAAAAATTCCAAATATATGATGTTTCCTGCCAAGAACAAGGACTGATCTGCTCACGAAAGACTCTTAAAACTCAAAAGCTTTTTCTGGATAGCAGATTAGAGCCAAGCTGATGGTAAACTTTAGGTACAATTTGGCTATTGAATGCTTGCTCCGTCTATTGATGTTTGCAAGGATTTTATATGTTTTCATATGTTTTTGGTTTTGATGAATATTTTTTTCCTTCCTTCCTATTTTCAGCATGGCTTCAGATAATCCTTTGTTCTAAATTTAAAATTAGGAAATGCACTGTTCTTCTAGTGAAAGTCTGAGAATAAAAAGTTGCTATTTCTTCTTTAAGTTTCTGCCTAAGCAGTGCATACTATGTATTCTGAGAATCTTAAACTCAGAGAATTTGCCAAAAAGTAAATTCAGTCCTGCTCTTCAAAATGTAAACAAATTCACTCAATTTAATGTTCTTTTGTTGTTGCCAAATATATAGTTACCACTGCTTTTTTTTTCTGCAAGCATGAGAGTTTAATGGACAGTTCATACTATAAATTGAGCCAAAACCCAAAGACACTGTAATTCATGTTTGGATGAGATATGATGTTACTGAACTCTCAGTGCACAATAAATCAGTTCACAATAAAACCAATACATAAGTACTTGACAATATTTGTTTCTTTAATTAGAGAAAACGGAGAATGAACTTTCTGCAAAATGGGTTTTGATTCTAAAATGTTGTTGTTCCTTGAGACAGATAAATTTCAAACAGACATCCTGTCCCGTAATTCAGTTACCATCACAGATCATCTGATTTTAAATATTTAGCATATTGGCTTGTATTCTGCTATTGCAATGGTCCTATGCAGGTGCTAGCAATTTAAGCTTATTTCAGAATAGCTGAGAGTAATATTTTTTGGAAATAGTAAGTTTATAGTTCCAGCAAGATAAAATCACTTTGGAGTGTTTTCTACTTCTGATCTTCTATTTATTAATTGCCTTAATGATAGAAGTCCCTAAGGACTTCAGAAGAGGTCAGAATTTGATTATCCTGAGTGATGCTCAAATAACATAAAAGTCCTTGCAATAGAGATTGAAGCATAAGATTCGGGCATCATGCAACATGTTCATAACAGCTGATGGTGAGCTGGATGGGAGGATGAAGCATGTGTGGAAACAGGTGTATTTACAAAAGTTTGCAGCCATGGGTGGTTACTAGCCTAACTCATGCAAGGTAGTATATTATAAACCTCATGGCAATTGCAGTTTCATGTTTTGTTCTTAGAAACATAAGTTATATTATTGGCTGAAAGTCTGAACTAAGTTCAAAATTTTTACTGAAGTACTGAGTTATATTTTTTTTTTGTTTTAATTTTTTGCTTAAATGAGGTTGTCTAAACCCTACATTTTATATGGTGGATGATGTTCAGATTTGAGCTCTGAAACTACATATAAACCTACCCAGCTTTTATAGTTATCACCATCTAAAAGATTAATTAGGTAAGTTTGAAAAAGCAGCTACTGAGAGATGTAGGGGGACAAAAGAAGAATTTATTTTTACCTTTGGCAAAACAAAATGTTTGGGCTCCAGAATCAACTAAAATACAAAGGAAAGCTAACGGTCATTGCCACCCTTTGCCATTGTGTGATAGGTCATTCAGAAAGTTGTCTTGGTTGTTGCCTTTACCATATCAAAAGTTACAGATCAACCCTCATTCTCCATACGGAAATCAAAAGATGCCTTGATGTTATAGTTACGTTCCCTATAGAGATTTTAAGAATTAAATCCTAGGTTTAAGGTCGGTGGAAAAGGAGTACCTTACATTACTCATACGATTAAACAGTAGAATATTCTATAGATGATAACTTATAACGGAAGTTTAAAGAAAATTTATCTCGTCATAATTTTCATGATTAATTTCTGAGTAAAATGGTATAGAAAAGTACACTCTCTTTTCCTAAACTTTTCTTTGAGCAACATAAATACACTAATTTCCATAGAGCAATTTTATTCTCTTAACTTTCAGTATGTTTGGGTTCTATAAACAGTGCAAGATATTGTCATTCAAAAGAGAAAAGAGATATTTACCAATAGTTTGGGTTTTTTTTTTTTTTTTCCTTTTCTGTTAATGACATATGTGATATGATGTACACAGAGAAATCAAGTGATGTTAGTGATTTAGCAGACTCAACATTGCTTACAAATGTCTTTACTTTTGCTCCTTTTCAGGACTGTAGCCTTATCTTGTTATAATGTAAGTATTAGTAGATATAACATTTTATTAATTGTATAAAATGTGTTTCTTGGTGTTTTGTTTTGTTTTGTTTTATTTTATTTTATTTTATTTTATTTTATTTTATTTTATTTTATTTTATTTTATTTTATTTTATTTATTTTATTTTATTTTATTTTATTTTCCTCTAGGACACTTCTTTTCATCTTTCTGTTTTGTTTGGGCATAACAGCACACAGATTTACTAGTTAGTCATTTTTTTCAACGGGTAGGGCCACAAAGATACCCCAAATACTCGTACTTTACCAAGTTCCTGTGAGCACGCCTCTCTTCCCAGAAACTACGGTAGCTGGAATGAACTTGAGAGTCTTAGAAGTCAGCAACATGTATTGGATAAATTACTTTTATTACTACAGCTAGACAGCACGTAGTCGGCAAACTGGTAATGCTTGGGAAGAAAGAATATCTTTCTTTTTGACTACTAATTATTAATAAACCAGAAGAGGAAGATATACCACAGGCCTGATGTTCATTTGCTGATTCAAAGAAATTTAGTAATCATTAATGTACAGTAACAATAACATTACATTGTAAATCGCATTGTTTCTAACAGCCTTACATCCTGGGCAGGTGGACTTTGTCAAAACTATGAAGCCCCTTCCCTGCCTTCCCTTAGGTTCTGTGTTGGGAAGGCGATGTGAGATCTTCTGTCACTTTTTGTCAAAATTCCAGTGGAAGCAAGCAGAATCACAAAATCCCAGCCCCTTTTTACCAGTCACATAACTAATTCAGATTCTAGTGTTTCCTGCTTTCAGCAAATACATACTCCTCCAGTGGCAAGCTTTCAGTTGTAATAAAATTCTTCTTATCTGTGGAAATTATGGAAGGTATTATTGTGACACTGCATAATGAGTACAACTCTGTTTGGAAGAACAACATAAGCAGGTAGATAATGGTAGGACAAGGGGGAATGGGCTAAAACTGCAAGAGGGGAGGTTTAGGTTGGCCACCAGGAAGGAATTCTTCCCTGAGAGAGTGGTGAGGCGCTGGCACAGGCTGCCCAGAGAAGCTGTGGCTGCCCCATCCCTGGCTGTGTTCAAGGCCAGGCTGGATGGGTTCCTGGGCAGTTTGATCCAGTGAGCTAGTGGCTGGCAGCCCTGTCCACGGCAGGGGGGTTGGAACTAGATGATGTGTGAGGTCCCTTCCAACGCAAGCCATTCTGTGATTCGATGATTCTATGATTCCATGATTCCATGATTCCATGATTCTATGATTCCATGATTCTATGATTCTTCAATTTTCACCATTTTTAACGTGATGAAAGGTCACTCCACAAAGGGTTTCAAGTTCAAGCTCTAAGACGCAGTACACTGCTCTCAGTTAAATATTATGGCCATACATGCTTTAATGGTAGACATTTCTGTCCAGCTGGAAAAGATGCTGTGTGGTACTCTCACTCTGACTCCTTCTAATCTGTTTAAATGATGCTTGAGAAAGACTTTTCATGAATCAAACTCTATATGCTATGATTCTAAGTCCTTATATGAATATGGATACTATAAAATCCTACAAAATTCAGTAGAGTCTACTGGTCCAGCATATAAAATGGAAACCAGTAGGCATCTTTAATAACATCTCCAATACATCACCTATTAGAAAGTTAACGAGTACCTAAAATAAGTAGCAAATATCTGGATTTTTGTTCAGACTTGAACATAACAGCTGACATTTGTGCAAAAAGCAATCAATCAAACAAACAAAAATGCCATAAAACCAAGTGAAGGTGCTAAGCTTAATATATGCCTAGTGGCTAAGATATTAACTTTCATAAAACAGTCTTTCATGTTAATTTCCTAGCTCTATTTGCTTTTCTTCCAGTAGATTAAACTAGATTTTCAACAATGAAAGACTTTGATTTATTAAAGTTAAACAGAAACCTACAGGAATATATTTTAGTTCTGCTCGTTTCTGAGTTATGTTTCACTGAAAAAAAATGGATTTACAATCATTATGCGTTCCTTATCTCATAGGAGTTATAGTCCCCACACTGAACTTCATACTTTAAATGTAAAGGAATCAGTGTCCCAAGGACTGAAATGTACATGGTCTTCAATATGGAAAAATATAACTTCTGTGATCAAAATATATGTAATAGGAGATTTACCACAAAGAGTTAGGCATTCTTTTACAGAGATTTGGGCTGACCGACATTTGAAGTGCTTTGCCAATGTTGTTTAACTGGTTTAGTGTACAGAAAAAGAAATTGCAGATGCATATGACTTACACAATTTGAGATTTTCCAGCAGAGTATATTCTACATCCTTCTGATTCAAAGAACTTCTGGCAGAAAATATTTTCTGTTATTGCTGTAAGGTGAATTGTCTTAAGGTTTTTTGCCAGAAAAAAATGTTAGCCATAGTATTACTATACAGATTTTTTAATCAACAAAGATATGTTCCCATTTTGCCACACTGACCTGGCGAAGAACTTGTGAGCAAAACTGTGAGTTTTTCAAGCTATAAACTCCTTCCAAATATCTGGATATCACAACACTTAGTAGCTCCATGTTTGTCAACTGATATGTCAGATGACTTTACTGACATCTATAAATTCTGAAGCAGATTCAGTTTTGCTTCACTTGTATGTCTTACCTGATGAAAATAGCAAATGGCCATGGGTTTAATAGACACAGATTGGAACAAACTATCTCTTTTCTGGTACCAGGATGCTTCATCAACATGCTGATGATGATCAGGAGCTACTTCTGTATGAGCGACATCTATCCCAGACAAGCTGGGCCACAATTGTCTATCCTTTGCAGGAAGTGCTTTTGCAGGACCTGGTACTAGACCGGCTGAACGAAAGGAGGAAATGAAGTTATTTCAAAAGATTATCAGACATGATCAAAAGCTTTACATCAAAGCCTACAAAGGGAAATAAAATAGTAAATAACCCTGAGAGAAGGAATAGCCATAACAAACACAGCTTCCTGCTACATAAAAATATTTGACCACATTAGAAATGGGCACTAGTTACAACTGGACACAGGATTAGACATGAAACACCACGTGAGTCTATCCCAGGCAGATAGGACCTTCCTCTGACAGGTACCTGAGAGGTTTGCTTCTTTGCACTCTGCCTGAACTGAGCCCGTCAAGCCTTACTGTATTCATTCCAAGCTATTGTGATCTGTGCTTCTGTGCAAAAAGAAGTTCTGTATTTTGGCAAGAAAAAAAAAAAAATCCATAATAAAAATATCATTTATCTTTAACAGTAAAAGCATAAAAGTTTGTTTTACCAAAAAAATTCTGAAGTATGCTTTGCACTGTGGATTTGTTGCCTTTGATAAAACTAGAAATAGTGAAAGAGTCATTGCCTAAGAAACTGAGGAAAATCATTTATCAAAGTGTTCATTTCGTTGTATTTTCACTGTATTTGTTATAGTTTTATTTTTCCTTTTTATTTGAACTGCCAGTTTTAGATGAATTGTGGTGGAGTGTGCCATTTCTATTAGAGTTTACACACAAGAAGGAAGGAATAGGAAGAGTCAAATACTACCTTTTGAAGGATATATCACTCTCCTACATACAGTATACTTCTCTTTGTGTGAGAACTTGCTTAATACTGTTGATCAAACTAAACTCTTGTTGGGCCATTCATGACAAATAGAGGAAGGTTTTTTTTTCTTATCAAAAGATGGGGGGTATTATTTCATTGATACTTTCTCATTTCTGAACACTCAGAACAAACAAAAATATCGCACATCATTCATCTGGCTTAAACAGTGCAGACATTTTGTATAACTTGTAAGTTGAATGATGATTTGTCAAGTTCTATTTGCCTTCTTCTTTAAAACTGTATTCTTGTTCTGTTTTTAGTGTTCTGCAACAACTAAATGACAGCAAACAGTGTATGGGTACATGTCTCCACGTATATACATAGACCAGACATCTGTGAAGAAAGCTGAACTGTAGTGAAGATACACTATTTTGATATGACCTATAGGTCATCCTACCGGTTATGGATTGGTCCTTTCCAAGTTTTGTGCTGACAACTCATGAGGAAAGTAAATTTTACTGAAATATATTTGTCAGATTGAAATGTTTCCAGACCTGAGTAATCTATAAAAATGTTAAAATATGAAGTATGAAATCACTGACATTCCAATTTTTAAATATCAGAAGTATGACATTATACAAAAAAAAAAAAAGGGTTAAATATTATTTTAAAAAGTTATTGTAGACTCACTTCCAAGGGATGGTTTGTCCTTACTTGGAACAACGGCTATAATATGTTCCTGTTTATGTTTCAACTATTCTCAAATATTACATAAACACTCAGTGAATAAACCAATCAATTAACATGGCCTGAGCTGCAAACTTAATTATAAATATCATTTATATAGCATAAATATAATTTATCTGCATATTTTACAAATTAAAAGAATCATTTTTCAGACAAAAGAAACATTGTAAACTCCCAACAAAGTCACATTGATGGTCCTTCTGGCTTGGTACTTTCCCTCCAGCAGTGAAGGCAATGGGACTCTGCCCTCCTGCACCCACAAACATTCTGCCACTAAATATAGGCTACATGATACCTGTCTACATTGCAGGTTTGCTTGAAGACATATTGACCACAAACCCATCTAATTCTGTTTTTGAATCTGGTAGTCTGTTTGCCTACACAGACATTTGTGACAATACATTGCAGAAGTTTGTTACCTGCTGTTTGAAAAAATACTTTTTCTCTCACAGATTTATCTCCTACTAGTTTCAACATGCACCCCATGCTGAATATCTTGAGTAGCAGTTCTAAATTCATCTTACTACCACACTCCTGATTTTGCAAACCTTTGCAACCTTTTCCAGTTCAAACAGAGATATCTAGCATTTTTAACATCTCCTTTTAAAGAAACTACTCCCTCTTTCTAATAATTTTATAAACTTTTCTCATACATTTTCTGACTACAGAATCTGCATTCTTGAACTGCAGAGACCAGAGCCCTTCACAACGTTTGAGAAGTTAACACACTGGATTAGAGATTGTTTTCATAGTCTTAAGTCAAAACATCGCTAGTGGACAAGTCCACTGTAGTTGTGTGAATAATATCTGTGTTACGCTATTATTTGCCACAAAGATTTTATCCTTAGCACTTTAAGAAGTTGTAGACTGCAAGCAAAAATTCATTAGAAAGTCTAAAATTGAGTTTTTGATAATTTTGTTGTCGTTCTTGTTGTTGAGACTTTTTAGACAAAAACTCAATAATAATACTGGATAGATGGCCAGGCTCACAGAGTGCAGGTGAATGGAGTTCACTCTGGAGTTGGCAGCCAGTCACCAATGGCGTCCCTCAGAATTCAGTCTTAGGGCTTGTTAAGTTTGACATTTTTATTAACCCTCTAGATGAGGCAAATGAGTACACCCCGAAGTAAGTTCACAAACAGTAACAAGCTAGCTAGGACTCTCAATCTGCTTGTGGTTGGGAAAGTTTTGCAGAGGGATTTGGATGGACTAGGATTGATTGTCCAAGGCCAGTCACGTGATATTGAACAAGGAGGATGATCCAGCAGTGTGCCCAGGTGGCCCAGAAGGCCAAGGGTGTCCTGGCTTGTATCACAAATAGTGCAGCCAGCAGCTCTAGGCAAGTGACCGTCCCCCTGTACTTGGCTCTGGTGAGGCCGCACCTTGAGTGCTGTGTTCAGTTCTGGGCCCCTCACTACCAGAAGGACATTGAGGCCCTGGAGCGTGTCCAAAGAAGGGCAGTGAAGCTGGTGAAAAGCCTGGAGGACAAGTCTGATGGGGAGAGGCTGAGGGAACTGGGACTGTTTAGTCTGGAGAAGAGGAGGCTCAGGGGAGACCTCATTGCTCTCTACAACTCCCTGAAAGGAGGCTGTAGCAAGGTGGGGGTCGGTCACTTCTCCCAGGTAACAGTGGCAGAACAAGAGGTAATGGCCTTAAGCTGCGCCAGGGGAGGTTCAGGTTGGATATTAGGAAAAATTTCTTCACAGAAAGGGCAGTTAGGCATTGGAACATGTTGCCCAGAGAGATGGTGGAGTCTCCTTCACTGGATGTGTTCAAGAAATATGTAGGTGTAGCACTTAGGGACATGATTTTGTGGGCATGGTGGTGTTGTGTTGACAGTTGAACCAGATGATCTTAGAGGTCTTCAGCAACATTAATGATTCTATGATTCTAAGGGTCCTGCACTTGGGTCATAACAAACTGATGGAGGGATATAGGTTGGGAGAATAGTGGAAGGAAAGTTGCCTGGCAGAAAAGGACCTGGGCATGCTGGTCAACAGGTGGCCAGCAGTGTGCCTAGGTAGCCAAAAAGGCCAATGGAATCCTGGCCTGCAGCAAAAATGGTGTGGCCTGCCAGAATAGGGAAGTGTTCTTCCCCTTGATACTGGTGAGACTTTTCCTTGAATATTATGTTCACTTTTGGGCCTCTCACATCAAGAAAGTTACTGAGTTGCTCAAGCATGTGCAAAGATCAATTAAGCTGGTGAAGCAAGTAGAAAAGTTTTATGAGGAGAGACTGAGGGAATTGGTCTTGTTTAGCCTGTAGAAGAGAAGGCTGAGGGGAGAACACATCACCCTCTACAACCGCTTGAAAGGAAGTTGGAGTGAGAAGCGTGTCAGTCTCTTTTCTCAGGTGATGTGACAGGACACAAAAAATGGTCTCAAGTTGTGCCAGAGAAGAATTTCTTCATGGTCAAGCATTTGAACTTGTTGCCCAGGGAAATGGTAAACTCTCCATCCCTGGAGATATTTAAAAGACTTGTGTACGTGGCACCAAGAGACATGGTTTAGTGATGGTACATGATGGGTCAGGTTGATGGCTGGACTTGATGATCTTGAGGGTCTTCTCCAACCTGGATGATTCTATGATTTTATAATAACTTTGGTCTAGTGCTGACTAGATTTTGAAGGACTTTTAACTGGTAAATACGAAGATTATGATGGTAGAACAGCATCTTGCAGATATGAGTAGGGATTTAATTGATTGATTTTCTGCTTTCTGAAGTTATAAACTTTAAACTGTTAGTTACATGCTGGGAAAGTGTGAAGAGACAAGCACAAAGTCTGCTCTATTCTATGCTTCAGAATTTCTTACCCATATCAGGTATGGTCTCTGTTACATTTAAAGGAAGAAAGAAAATCTGACAGATAATGAAAATAAATGAAGCTATGCACACTGGCAGAATATTGAATTTACTAGTGAAAAAATATTATAAGAACAAGAGACAGATTCTGTGAGGAAAACAGCTACTATTTACAATAGAATGCTCAGTAAAATCACAAGAAAATTGGAATTTTTAGACTTCTCCACCACAAAATACACGTCATGATCATTAAAACAACAGTGCTGTAAAAGAAAATAACAATAAGCATCATGTGTGATATTATTTGTATATTAGGAATGTTAAATTCCACCTTTCTAATCCTGGCAGGTTCCCAGTCTTCACCTATAGAAGTAAAAAGTACAGTGGCTTTGTAGGTAAACCTGGAAGAAGGAGTGTTTACACTGTAGTCATAAACCTAATGCACTTCTGGCTAGCTAGATGCGCACAGCCTCCAGCTGTTGACCTTTAAGGCTTGTCATTTCACCTCAGAAGCAGCTGCTGAGGTGACAGAAGTGGCCATTTATAGGGTATTTCTATGTTCATAACACACCAGTGGCAGCCCTGGATGTCACGGCCATTTGATTTGAATTTTTAATATTTATACTAGTGCCTGGAACATAGATGGATGCTTTTTAATAAATTTATGTAGATCTAAATAAATATGACAGTTCCACTGTTACTTAAGTCCCAGCCTGGCACTTGTAATGATAGCTGAATGACTTCCATAAAGATATTGCCGCAAGAAGACTTCAGTATTTTGGTAGCAAGGTAGATATAAATTTGTTTTCTGTAAGAGAGTTCTGCCTGTTTCTAGAAATATATTTCATTTTTTCTCTTCTTCTTCTGCTTAAATTAATAAGCAGTGCATGAACTCAATTTAGGACAAATAAATACTGTGGAGGGGAAAAAAGAGACATGGCATCATGTTGAGTTTGTTCTTCCCACATCTCTTTTTGAATTTAAATCCAGTAGGGTATGGATAAATGTATATCTACATGTGATATTTTTGTTGTTGTTGTTTGGTTGATTTTGTTGTGTTTGTTTTTGTTTACTTGTCTTGCTGGTTAAACATGTCTCTGGAAAACTAGAAGAATTTGTTCATTTATTTTGTGTCACAGGGTAGATGGGAAGTTGTTTTGTTTTTTCCTGTGAAATCTTTTCTTTAAACTAAAACATTTGAAGTTTCTTTAAACATGTGTATTTTTTGAAGAACTGGAAAACAAACTAAAAGACCATTTGCTCATCAATATTCTTCTCTAGAAAAAAAATGGATAGGTGGTGTGACCCCACCAATCCTGTGAAACAGAAAAGTCATTTTATCACAATTCCTATTAGTTTTAACACAGATGCATGACTAGCTTCACAGAGAACAGGGGTTAGGAAAGAAAGAAAAAAAAAAAAGAAAAGAAAAACAATGGAAACCCTAAATATTTAAATATTGCTTGAATAAGATATTTGCTAAGCATATTTAAACTTAAACTTAGTCTGCAGATACACTTGGAGTCAAAATCTGAGTCCTTAAAGAAAACAGCCCTGTGGGTCAGATGATCCATTTCCCAAGGGTGATGGAGAAATAGTTGGCACAAAAAACCTCAATTATGAAAGAAATTATCTTTGACAAATGCAGTGTCCTGACTCATCCCTTCCTATGAAGAGTACCTTATTTCTCTGCTGTCTAATAGTGTAATTAATGTTGCTTTTCTTGAACTGCTTTTGATACTCCTTAAGGTAATACTTTACACTGCATGTCAATTAAAATCCATACTCATCATAGTTAAATGAACAAAAATACAGCAGTTGGCAAGAGATTAATATGGTAGCCTCTTTGGCAGCTAGCGGAACCTTGGTGATCCCTTGCAAAAATATAGATGATACACTTGCTGAAAGGCAGCAAGGTAGGTGACTCCCTTAGATGTGTGCAGGGAAGAAATTGAAAGTAATTATTCCATGAGGATTAATCCTTCCCCATTCTGTTAAAGTATTTCTTCACCTGGTACACTCATGGTCTGTTGCAGAGCAGCAGTTTGTTTTTATTCTTGTTGAATATTGCTTTGAATGCCAGAGGAGTCCTGTGGAGCCACAGACCTTACAAAATGGAGTGAATCAAAACAGAAGCCACAACAGAGACAAAAACAAAATAAAAAATCAACCTAGCCTTTTGATATGAATGTAGTTTGCATGTAAATATTTCTTAGGAAAAGAAGCCCATGTAATTCTGCGGTGTCCCCCAGGGGGTCTGTCTTGGGCCAGTGCTGTTCAACATCTTTTTCAACGACTTAGACTGTGGGATCGAGTGCACCCTCAGCAAGTTTGCTGATGACACCGAGCTGAGTGGTGCAGTTGATACCCCTGAAGGAAGGGATGCCATCCAGAGGGACCTGGACAGGCTGGAAAAGTGGGCCCACGAGAACCTGATGAGGTTCAACAAGGCCAAGTGCAAGGTGTTGCACTTGGGTTGGGGCAATCCCAGGTGTGTGTTATGTGTACACACTGGGAGAAGAACTCCTTGAGAGCAGCCCTGCGGAGAAGGACTTGGGCGTTGTGATTGGCGAAAAGCTGGCCATGAGCCGGCAGTGCACTCTCGCAGCCAGGAAGGCCAATGGCATCCTGGGCTGCATCAAGAGAGGGGTGGCCAGCAGGGAGAGGGAGGTGATCGTCCCCCTCTGCTCTGCCCTTGTGAGGCCTCACCTGGAGTGCTGTGTCCAGGCCTGGGGCCCCCAGTACAGAGGGGATGTGGAGCTGTTGGAGCGGGTCCAGAGGAGGGCCACCAAAATGATCAGAGGGCTGGAGCACCTCTCCTGTGAGGAAAGGTTGAGGGAGTTGGGATTGTTCAGCTTGGAAAAGAGAAGGCTCCGGGGAGACCTCATTGCGGCCTTCCAATACTTGAAAGGAGCTTACAGGCAGGAGGGGGACCGACTTTTTACACACGTGGATAATGGTAGGACAAGGTAGGACAAGGGGGAATGGGCTAAAACTGCAAGAGGGGAGGTTTAGGTTGGACATCAGGAAGGAATTCTTCCCTGAGAGAGTGGTGAGGCGCTGGCACAGGCTGCCCAGAGAAGCTGTGGCTGCCCCATCCCTGGCTGTGTTCAAGGCCAGGCTGGATGGGTTCCTGGGCAGTTTGATCTGGTGAGCTGGTGGCTGGCAGCCCTGTCCACAGCACGGGGGGTTGGAACTAGATGATGTGTGAGGTCCCTTCCAACCCAAGTCATTCTATGATTCTATGATTCTATGAATTCTCTGCCAATGTGCCCAAATCTAGACCTTTCTCTGAATGTACTTTTAATTCTACAGCCAGATTGTTACAAAAATGAAGCTGAAAATGTCATGAAATGCCAAGTCTGAATATGTCAGTGAGAAAATAAAAATAAAAGAACAAAAAGTAGAAAAGAAGGAGTGGAAAAAGTAAAAAGCAGAAAGGAAAAGGAAAAGGAAAAGGAAAAGGAAAAGGAAAAGGGGATAAAAGGTGGGAGAGATGGTGATCTTACACCAAAGACAGACAAAATAAATAGATTTCATTGGTACTGAACTGTGACATTTTACATCCTACTAATTTTCATGGTATTGGTGGAGAAATATTAAAACTGTGAGAGTGCAGAAGACAAATTAACCCATCAATTACAGGTATGGGGCAGTGGAGACTGAGTTTATCTCACCATTTCCAATTACAATAAAACTATAATTACTAATTTGTGGAATCTTCATGGAAATCTTCATTCATTACAACTTAGTTTGAAGTCAGAGACTGCTGTATACTTAACTTTTCAGACATTTAACACAGAGGACTAAGAGCTAGCTTAGGATAAAGAAGCATTTCTTTTCAGTCCTCACAGCAGTTTTTCTCCTCACCTGTCCAAGATAAATTATGCATGTGACATTATACGATTTGGTGTAGATTTGAACAATACAGAGAATAAAAAATGAAATCATTTTCTCATGAACGTTAGTGTCTCTGTCTTTCTTTCATGTTCTTTGTGTGTGTATATCTCTCTTTTTTTTTCCTCAAATGCATATGAGGTTTCATTCTCTGAGGAATAGACCAAATAGACCCTGCTATTATTGCATTGGATAGTATCTAATCCAAGAGTATTCCCAAAGAAATCACTATATGATAATTCATGTGAAGAAGTGCAGAATGCTACAGTTGTAGTGAGATATTGACACCAATCTGTTTCTTACATCCCTTTTTAATGTAAAAGAAATACAGAATCCTTTATTACGGTTTCTTCAATTAAAGGATAAAGGGAGGAAGAAACACCTTAGAAAGCAAGTGTTGTGGTTTAACTTGTTTAACCAAGGAAAGACGTATGTACCTGTCAGGTATTTTCAGGGCTCAGATAAGGACTACCTGCTCCTCCTCATTACCATATATCTCCATAGCATGTAGACTACCCACTAGTGACATAATTATTACTATCTAATGAGTCACTAGACTGGTTAGACTGGATCATGACTTATTAGACTGATAACTCGTGGGGACTCACAGAGCTCCATTTTAGGGCCTGTTCTTATCAGTGTTTTCATAAACGATCTGGATGCAGGACTCAGATGCATCTTAAGTTTGCAAATGTTACTCAGTTAGGAGGAGCTATTGACTCCCTTGAGAGTGGAAGGGTCTTGCAAAGAGATCCTGACAAATCCGAGAGCTCAGCAATCACTAACTACATAAAATTTAACAAAAGCAAGTGCTAGATTCTGCACCTGGGGTGGGGTAACCTTGCATGTATTTACAAGACTAAGTGACAGGAGGCTGGAGCGCAGCCCAGCAGAAAGTGATCTGGTGGTTCTGGTTTACAGCAAGCCAAATGCCAGCCAGGAGTGTGTCCTGCCAACCAGAAGGGCCAACTGTACCCTGGGGCGTACTATGCCCAGCACTGCCAGCCAGGGAAGGGAAGAAATTGTCCCACACTACTTTGCATTGTCCTTCTCACCTCAAGCACTGGGTGCAGGTTTGGGTGCCACAATAGAAGAAGGACATAAAGGTATTAGAGAGCATCCAAAGAGTGGCAGAGGTTTTTGGTTTCCTCAGCCCAGAGCAGAGGAGGCTGAGGGGAGGCCTCACGGCGGCCTACAGCTCCCTCCCAGGGGAGCGGAGGGGCAGGCGCTGAGCTCTGCTCTCTGAGGACAGCAACAGGGCCCGAGGGAACGGCACAGAGCTGTGTCAGGGGAGGGTCAGGCTGGGGGTCAGGAACAGGTTCTGCCCCAGAGGGTGGTGGGCATGGCACAGGCTCCCCAGGGCAGTGGGCATGGTCCTGAGCTTGCGGAAATTCCAGAAGCAGCCCTTACAGTGAAAGATCATATAGCTGTTTTTGGTGGAATGCTGTACGTATGGCATTGCTTATAATCTATTGTTGCTAGAGAAAACGTACATTATTTTAAATTAAATGTTTTTTAGGTATTCATGTTTTTATACCTATAATAACCTTCTTCTTCTAAAATAAATATTTTTGTAATGTCAATAGTTTTTGTGAATTATTTACATTGTTTTAAAATGTTAATGCTTTTTTGATATTCATATACCTATTAACCACTACTTATGAGTGCAAAACAGAAAGCAGAAAATTCTATAACCATAAATGAATGCAGAAAGACACACACACATAAAAAAAAAAAAAAAGAGCCTTATTGCCTTATTTTAGTTATTTGTATCTATTACTGAAGATAAAAATGATGGCCACGAGAACTACTATAGTTCATCCAAAAAAGCCACCTTTTTAATTACTAATAACGGTATCTTAGAAGTAAATCATCAGATAATCAGAAGAGATTTTAGAAATAATTGCAACATATGAACATAATACTTGAAAACTTTTTTGTTGGTAAGTAATACTGAAATACAGAAAATGGTATAGTGTCATCTTCAAAAGTTATGAAGTGTTGCACCCAGAGCCATTCAAGAGCACTTGGTTGTTAAAAGGAGAAGCAGATAAAATTAAGGACATACAATGTAAAAAATATTTTCTTTTTCCAGATCCAAACACAGTTTGGATGATATATCTGAATATGACAAAAAGTATTCTCCACCGTCAACTTTTTCTGCCTCTTCTTTCTACTAATTATGAGATATAAATAAATAAATAAATAAATAAATAAAAGCATTTTATCTATGTAATCAAACCTCAAACTGTTGAAACATAAAATATTTCCAATTGTTTCCTAACACCAATTGGAAGACAAAGACTCATTTTTAACTTGATTATTACCAATGACATAGCAATGAAAATTCGTTAGGAGTACTTAAATGAATTTGTACTAAAATCTGATGGTTTAATTGTGATAATGCACAAGTATGTAATTATTTGTACAAATGTAGTATTTGATAAATATCTGTTGTTATATGGGTTGATGATTGGGCTGCAACAAGAGGAGCATGACCAGCAGGGCGAGGGAGATGATTCTGCCCCTCTACTCTGCTCTCGTAAGACCCCACCTGCAGTACTGTGTTCAGTTCTGGGGCCCCCAGCACAAGAAGGACAACGAGCTGTTGGAGGGTGTCCAGATGAGGGCCATGAAGAAGATCAGAGGGCTGGAGCACCTCCCCTGTGAAGGCAGGCTGAGAGAGTTGGGGTTGTTCAGCCTGGAGAAGAGAAGGCTCCAGGGGGTCCTGATAGCGGCCTTCCAGTACCTGAAGGGGGCCTACAGGAGAGCTGGGGAGAGACTCTTTAGAAAGGTGTGTAGCAACAGGAGGAGGGGTAATGGCCATAAACTGGAAGAGGGGAGATTTTTGTATTAGGAAGAAATTATTTCCTGTGAGGGTGATGAGACACTGGCACAGGTTGCCCAGAGAGGCTGTGGATGTCCCCTCCCTGGCAGTGTTCAAGGCCAGGCTGGATGGGGCTCTGAGCAACCTGGTCTAGTGGGAGGTGTCCCTGCCCATGACAGAGGGTTTGGAACTAGATGGTCTTTGAGGTCTCTTCCAACACAAGCCATTCTATGATTCTATGTGAAGTGAATACTTACATTGAACTAGCATTTCAGTTCATCCTGCAGTACCTTATATAACTTCTAAATGCATTAGTTGCTCTCATAGTTTGCATACTTTAAGCTTTTAGAATTTCTGCCTGTATTTCCAAAAAGCTTGAGTTAGTTCCAGGAGGTAATCCCAGTCCTGAACGTATTGATATATTTCCATCGAGAGGGTATTTATACACTGTCATGAAAGACTTGCACCCACCAGTTTTGGAATGCTGCCATTCATAGCTTGCATATGGCCTTACTGAAATGGATAACTACTTAAGGTTGGTCAAGATAAAGTGAAAGACCACAGCTTCAGAGACTGGTTAATTCTTATTCGATGGTGTTTTTGAAGTTTGTGTAATCAAACCTTGTAGCATGAAATTGGTAAACATTTTTTAAAAACAATTGTATGTGTTTAATACAAATTGATAGACTCAGGAATAAATAATAATAAAATATTGTCCATATTTTTTAGTCTGGAAAATATAATTCTTATCCAAGAATGAAATAGAGTCGCAGTCTCATAAGGAAAAAGTACTTTTTTAAGAAGTGACAAGTTTTACTACACTTCTTTAATGAATGTTTATGTTGTATAACGAACATCTGTTTGTGCATTGTTAACAAATCTTGCTTTAGGAAATTAGTTTGTATTTTGCTCGCTTTTCCATGTTCTCTCAGGTTATTAGAATATTGCTCAGATGCATCAATGAAAAGGATTTTCTGCCTAACTAAACAAAGTTGGACATCCTGACAAAAAGTCTGGTATATATTGANAATAATATATAAAGGGTTTATTAAATTGCTTTTAAAAATACATTGAATTATACAAAGATTGTTTACAAGTAGCATTTTATCTATCAAATTGGAGTTTATAATTTGAGAATAATAGTTAAAATTTGGAAAAACAAAACAGAAAAAAAACCACCTGCATTATTGTCTTTTATTTTTACTTTTGTTATTATCTTCCACGTCTGCTAAAAGAGTCATCTGAATTCAATCTTACACCTTTGGCCTAAGATAGCCTTTTCTTAATTTTTAAAATATTCTTTGAATTACTATTTTCAAAGAGAAATTGAGCAGGGATTTTATCCTTCCTTATAGACTTAGAATGTTTTTTCCAGGCCTCCTTCTCTCCTACCTTGTTGTTAGTTCAGGGAGTCCTATCATCACATAGACAACCAATGTTAAACTATTTTAAAAGTCAGAATATATCAGTAATACTACAATTTTGGATTAATCTGTTTTAGGAAATGTTTACCTTATGACCTATATCACCATTTATTTTGTAGAAAAAAAAAATACAGAAGATGTTTTAAGGATTAACAGTCAGGAAATAGACAGCTGCTGCCTTTAAACAGAAAACCAACATGATTTTATGAACACATGCAGCATGTATTTTTGTTTGATATATATAGTTGTGGATGGCAAATTGCTCTTTATTCTATAAAATATGTTTTACTTATGAAAACACTTCAAGCTGAAAAGGGAAAAGAAAGTACTTTTTGGTAAAGGTGTAAATCAAACCAAGTACTTTATCAAACATTTGAAAATTTTTGTAAAGAGCATGATGGAACTGAGAATATTTTGAAATTAAGCCCATATGGAGGCTTATGGGTAAGGAAAGTTGTTCACTGGGCATACTTCTGCCTTATGCATACCTATGGTTACCATTCAGTTTTGGACTTGGAGGACTCACAGGAAATAAGGCACATTTTGAACTTAAAATATTTCGTCTCAGATCAGGATTTTCAGGGTTGTTGTTTTGTTTCTGCAAGCATAGCAGCCTGTTTAAATTTCCATAAATGCAAGACTGGAAATGCACTTTCATACTCCAACAGGAAGCCTCTTCTAAACCCAAAATATTTTGACATTTTGGAAGAGAGCATAAGGCACATCTGACAGTCACCAAGGACCCAAATGGTGCAAGCTCCTTGCTTCAGTATGAACTTTTGCTGTCACCCTAAGCAATTCGCCTAACATAATGTTTACATCATATGTTGGTTGTTGTTCCCTGACATCAAAGGTCATCTTGAAAATCTGATATTACAAGGCTTCCCATATTGATGAAAAATAAACGTGACAAATAGAATGAAAACATTCAAGTACTTGTACACAGAAGAAGGCATTAAATACTCAGAGCTAGGCATCTGAGTCATTAACCTTCTTAGTTCTTTAAATAATTTTCTGGCTTAGAAACAATATAGTGGCAGTAAAAACATGTGCAACTCTTTTGCTTTGAAATGATTAATACTCGACTTTAAATGCAGTAAATTCTAGGAGTGCTGCCTGGAAAAATATCAGTCATACAGGAAATCAAAGTAATTCTGAAATGCTTTTTTAAAAGGTCTTAAAATGCTTTCACAGGAAAAAGTTTTCTCTGCAAAGGAAAATGTGGTCAAAGTTATCACCTACTACTATTTCTGCCTGTAGTCTATGCCTAGAGATTTTTTAATCAAAATAGGAAATAATTGCAACATATCAGTTTTCACTCAGTGATAACTTTTTGGGCAAATGTTGCCTTCTGACAAATACTTCAGTCTATTTGGTTTTAGTTTGCACTGCCTTATTTATTCAATTGGTGTCCTTACATTATTTTGGCATGCAAATCCCCAAAATAAAGAACTATCACAGACACATAAGACAAATATTTAACGAAAAAAATAAGAAAATTGGAAAATATTTTCTTGGAACAAACTGTGAGAAAAGAAAATAGAATGGGAGTAAATAAAGTGAATGAGAAACAAATGAATTTTAATTAATTTCCAAGCAAATTACTGTTTTCCTTTATTTCACTGTTATTTTGAGGATAATTTTTACCTGTGTTCTTTGGAGGAAATCAAATTTCTTTCTATGGTGTTTGTTGCATGGTTCTAATAATTTCACCTTGAATAGGAAAAGAATGAATATTTTTAGAGAGTTCTGTTCCACCACATCTGAAAAGTGTTTGTATATGCTGTGGAGGAAATGTAGATGTTCTTTGGATCTGCGTTAATTCCTGGAGGGTGTCCTGGCTTCGACTGGAATCAAGTTAATTTTCTTAATAACGGCTAGTATGGTGCGGTGCAATGGATTTAGGATGAAAATAACTTTGGTAACCCACCAATGTTTTAGTTGTTGCTGGGCAGTATTTAACCTAAGTCAAGGAGTTTACAGCTTCTTATGCCACCCTGCTGGCAAGGAGGTTGGGGGTGCACAAGGAGCTGAGAGGGTACAGAACCCTCTCAGGGGTAGCTGTCCCAGGATAGCTGACCCAGGTTGACCAAAGGGATGTTCCATGCCGTATTTCTCCATGCTGAACAATTATGGAAAATGGCTGGGAAGGAGGGAAGGGGTTGCTGCTCTTTCTTGGGTATTCAGTGGGCATTGGTCTGCTTATGGTAAGCAATTGTGTTTTGCATCATGTGTTTTTTTTTATTCCTCTCTTTTTGTTTTGTTTTCTTTTGTTTTCTTTTGTTTTTGTTTTCCCTCGCACTTATTAAACTGGACTTATCTCTGCTGATGACTTCTCACACTTTTACCTTTTTACAGTCTCCCCCCAGTCCCATTGCAGGGGTGAGTGAGCAAATGTCTATGTGGTGCTTAGCTACCTGTTGGGTTAAACCACAAGGGTAAAAAGGATGACATTTTTTAGATAGATGTAATTCAGAATCATTGATATAATCTCAGTTTACATATCTGAAATGATTTGTCCTTCATGTAGAATTACAGCCATTTTTAATGTTTCTTAAACAACATAGATGGCTTAGTGAAAGTAGGTGACCATAGCATCTCAAAGCAAGTTCCTTCTGCACTGGCCCAGATTAGCTCTGTTTGAGTGGGAAATAGTTATTGTTTTTGCTTTTCAACTGCTTGGTAAGACAAGCTGTTATGTTGGTATGAATCTCTTTACACAGTGATGTGCAGAATACATTGTCTTTTTCTAAGAGAAGACAATATTCACTCTTGCATTCTTCTGTAGTTATGCCTGCAGTGCTAGAATTAGCCTGCACCTTCTGACTCAGCTCAGGAGCTGATCAGCTGGTAGATCTTAGACTGGGCACCCAAAAGTATTTCAGATCATCATAATTAAAAAACATAATGTTAAAAGGAGGTCAGATGTGGCTGCAAAGTAGTTGCTGACGAGGACACAGAAATGCAGCAAGAACTGTGACATAAGCCCCTGGATTTGCTGTACCTCCACGGCTGTGCTATATGTCTCTGGGCTCCAGACAAAGAGAGTTTCTGGTATGCAAATGAGAGCCTTTACACTTTTCAAGCTAGTGTACAACATCCCCTTCTGTTGAGAATGAACCTGAGGAGTCAGCCAGCACTGAGTTAATTACTGAAGAACTTCAGCTCTTGTTTTAGCGAGGCAAAGCTCCCTCACTGTTTCAGTGCATTTCTTCCCTGCAGTTCAATGCCATGAGTTCATGTCCCATCTGGGAACTTAGTCTCTTGGTGAGACTGTTTTCTGGAACCTGGTGAGCTTTGTGGTAAAAGCAATTATTACAAAAGGAGAAATTCAATCAGGAAGGCAAAAACTAGAAGGCCAAGCACTGTGTAGTGCCTGTTCACTGATTCATAACCAAGGATAGGAATTAAATAGGAGATTGGTTTATACTGTGCCTTTCCCAGCAGCTCTCCTCTCAGACAACTACTGTGGTGTCTTGTGGGATGAATTAAAGGAGGCAGGAGATGTAGTAATAACACAAAATATGTCATGGCTGGTCTGTCTTTTAAGGAAATTACACTTCCCAGTCTCGTGTTGCATGTATTTTTCAATTGCATTTGTTAAAAATATCTAAGTGTTCTACATCTGAGCAGACACATATTTTAAATTTAGTATTTTAAATCTGAATTCAGATGAAAATGGGTAATGGAAAACTATTTGTCATGTGTATAAACTTAACACTCTTCATTTATTCTTATTTCTTTTTATTCAATGGAAGCTAAGGCTCTGATCCTGCAAACATATATTTGAATATCAAATGTGAGTTTGAATGCAAGCAGGATTGAAACTGCAGGTGCTTTCTGTCTGTGCACAGTGGAATGTTACAGTTAGATTAGGTTTGAGAGAGAACTATATTTGTATATAAGAATATAAATGTATACATTATGTGTATGTGTTCACACACAGATACATACACATGGCCTGTGCAGCTTCCATTTTCTTTTATCAGAGAACCCAGTTCATTGCTGTGCTGAAAGGGAATGGTCTGGGTAGTTCTACGGTGAGGGTGTTACATGCATGAGTACTTTTTGACATTTATGGTTTAAAAAACAATGGTTAAGATTTATGTAGATACCCACTTAGAATAATTTTTCTTTGAAAGTTCAAATGGAGGGTCTGCAAGGTATCTCTGATATAAACTGAAAAACCCTAAGAACTAACCAGACTGTGCAGACAGCTAGTATGTTTGCTGATGGAATAAACAGTGATTCCTGTCTGTCCTTAGAAAATGGTGTAGAAAACTGTGAGAGTGCTATAGATCAGGCTAGTCTGTAGCTGTCAAAATATTCTCTTGCTTTCAGTGTTCAGCCCAGACAAAGGAAAAAAGAAAACAATGAGAAGAAAGAGCATTACTCACACTGTTTAAGAATTATTTAGCTACAGTCCTCTCATCTGTTCATCAGCATGAGTCTGTTCCTTTTGGCGCAGGGAGCACCTGTAGTGCACAAGGCTGCAATGCATGTCAATCCCCAAAGCGTCAATGGGAGACCGGACTACAGACACTAAACTCTTTGCAACATAGAGAATCAAGGCATACCCAGAGACCAGAAATGATTCAGAGAAACAGATGCTGGGAAGGCAACACACGTTTAGTAGCTCCAAGGATAACAGTGATCACAATGGATTGTCATGAGACAATCCAGAAGTGTAAAATTAAGTCATTCTGAAGGAGTCCGAAAGGCAACTAAGCTTTTGCGCTGTGCCCATGATTATTCTTTTCTTTCACACTTGTGCTTAATTTTCTTAACCATTTTGAATTTAAAAAGTTAGCAATAATCAGGCATCATAACTAAAATTTCTTAAATATCTTTATTTCATTCCAATACTGTTCATTGCTGGAAGGTGAGAGAGTTGTAGAGTTGATACATTCACAGAAAAGGAATTTGTGCCAAATTGAGTTTTATTCTTAGAATTATGCCTCTGCAGTTTACATCCATACATGAGGATCTTCAGTTTTTATTTCTACAGAGACAGACACAGAGGTAGAACCCATCTGTAATGAGAAGGGCTTAAAGAGTACTGGACTTATATAAACAACATTATGATTTCTGTTTAAATTTAAGATTTTTGTGTCAATCTCTAATTTTGATATCTGAACTTTTGTTCAGAATGTCATGGACCTCTATATGCTTCTTAATTTTGACTGAAAATAAGTAGTCAGGCTAGCTTACGCAGCACCAATCAGCATTTCCAGGTTAAGAGCATCATGCCTAGGGCATACTGCTAAGAACAGTTCACCATGTGACACATCCACTATCATTCAAAAGAAGGAAGTGGTACATAAACTCAGCACTCTGCAATTCCAATCCTGTGCCTTAAGTATCTACAAAAAAAAAATAATATTTATTCCTTTTTACTGGAGAATCTTTTGGAAAATGTAATCAACCAGTGCAAGGAAATGACATTTCATTTTGTTGCAGGCTCCAGCGATTGTATCTTGGCTGGATTTTAAACTTATTTCTTTAGTAAAGAACAGAATAGAACTTATTAGTCTATATTTCTATTCCAGCTGAACAAGAAGAAATCTGATCATTTGTGAGGGCTAGTAAGAAAGTGAAAAAAAGGGGGAAAGGAGAAATAGAAAGGAATTATTTTGGAAATGCAATACCGACCCCTGCAATACCCCAGTTGCATGACCTCTACTGTATGCTGTTACCTTTTCACCCTTTCCAGTTTCTTCTCCAGTACACCTTCACACCTACCTTTCAAAAACAGCCACAGCATGGGATAGATTTTGCAGAACTTTGTAACATCTGAGAGTAAGTTTTCTATTTCTGTCCCTGATTTATCATAAATATTCTGTTTACATTTATACAGAAGCCAACACTGTTTTTTAGTGTATACTGTTCTCCGTTTCAGGTATTCACAAAGAATGACCTCCTCTCCTCTCCTCTCCTCTCCTCTC
>VXAV01005958.1:0-13589 GCA_013399715.1 Alectura lathami | reverse complement strand
ATCTAGTTTGAAAAAAACAAAAGGCAATATGTTAATTTGTTCAAGTAAAGATTGCAACTGTGCAATTAACCATACAAGCATTTATGGATGGTAATTATTTTAGTTTAAACAAAGGCAAATTACTTTTCCAACAACATAATTTTGTTATTGGTTTCTCCATTGCTTTTTAATGAAGTATAATATTCTGGTAGTTAAATACAAAGATTAAGAGAACTATGCTGATAATAATAATCCCAACTTTTGAATATGATTAAAAAAATAAAGTGAAATTGCCTTGTTAACTTAAAAAGAATAATCTCTCCAGTAACAAAATGAATATTTTCTTCACTAGAATAATTATTCTTTAGTAATGAGGAGTTTTCTTGGAAAATGACTATTTAATAAGTAACCAATTAGTAAAAATAATTAAGTCAATTACCAAACAAAATTTCTATGTTAAATGTTAATTAGATACAGAGCTATTTTTAATAAAATTAATATGGAGAAAATAAATTAAGAAAAAAAGTCAATTGAGCCTCAGATTAATCAATTAATCAAGAACTTTATTTGATTTTTATAGACATATTTATTGCAATAATTTTTATTATGGTTAATTTAGTATTCAGAAGTTCAGTCCATAACCAAAGGGCCTGAAAGTTCTGTTAAATCTGCTGATTATGTAGTCAAACACAAGCTAAAGATGTATTTCATTGCAAACATTAAAAATATGGTATCAGCAATATTTCTTTGATCTTAAAAAAAATGCTGAATTAAGCATGGCCCCGTATTTATTTATACTTTACGGAGTTTACTTGAATAAATATACATCTTTAAATATGTAATAGCATAGAAATTCAGTTCTCCAGGTTACTGAAAATAAGAAAGGTAAAAATGAGACAACAGGGAATTTAGACCGTTGCCTTGCCTCACCTTGCCTTGCCTTTCTTTTCCTTGCTTTGCCTTGCCCTGCCTTGCTTTGCCCTATCTTGCTCTGTCTTTTTCTTTTTCTACTTATTAGTTGTGGTGGGGTGAAGAAAATATAACTCAAAAAGGAATTTTATTGGTGTTGGTGTGTACGATATTGGTTAATAGTGTGTACGAATCCTTATTCAGTTTTCCTATATATTATTGACCAAAAAATTTCCCAAAATTTTGGAATTTAAAAAATTATCTTTGTTCCATTAATTCACATTTGGAAGAAATTATTATTACAGAGAAGTTTGAAGGTAGAATTGTGGTTGAGGAAAGAAAGGTTGTTTTGTTGGGTTATTGAGAGCAAAATAATTCACAATTACAATCTTAATGTTAATCTTTAAGTATCTTGTAAAATGCTACATGGAAAGAAAGCATTCGTAATTTTTAACAAATCAGCCTTGGGTATACCTATTTCACATACTCTACACTTAAGCTTGCAAACTTTGTTGGATAATGTAGCTGTGCTCCTCATACTAAAACTGACCCTAGCTTTTCCTGAAAGTAGAATAGCTGGCAAATTTTTTGATCACCTCTTAAAGACATTCCTTTGCTTCTGATAAATATGTGAATTTGCTTCTGGTAAATATGTTATGGACATAATATAAATATTATGTCCAAGCTCTTTTAAAGATTGCTGCATTTCCAGTCAGTCCAGAAAGGGTTACTCCATATAGCAGCAGCAAAGCAACTGAGGTGCAATGAAAGGAGGCAAAACATCTCTTCATAGCAGGTAGCTGCAAGACTTCTTATGACAGCTGAGGGTTTTCTATCTCCTTCCACTGAGATATTCTCACTAAAATTCTTAAAGACCTCATCAAAATGTCTGTTCAGAAGAACAGAAGTAGATATATGACAGTAGGAAAACATTAGTTCTAATTACATAAA
Organism: Alectura lathami; assembly: GCA_013399715.1. Taxonomy (NCBI): domain Eukaryota; kingdom Metazoa; phylum Chordata; class Aves; order Galliformes; family Megapodiidae; genus Alectura; species Alectura lathami. Next base: position 11,750 of record VXAV01005958.1, on the reverse strand, counting down.
GTTCTGTTATTGAAAATAATTGATAAAAATAATTAATAAAAATAAAAATAAAAATTAGCATTCATTTGTGAGAAGCAATGGAAATTAACCCAGGAACACTTTATATGTTTGCTTCAAGGATGATTTCGGAAGCTGCTCCAGAGCTGCCTCTTTGCCAGACTGCTTACTTTGGTACTTTGGTGCTGTTGTGGTTTAAACTCCCGGTATCTCACAACAGTAGCTCGCTTTCCCCACCCCCTCTGGAGAGCAAGCTCGGGGCTGCCAGCGGCTGCTGGCGGCCAGTGTCAGCAGGGGAAGGAGGGAAAGTGAGAGGAAAATAAAAGGTAGAACTCGAGAGTTAAGATAACTAACTTTACTAAATGTAGCAAAAAGAATGTAAAAGATTTGGAGTAGAACAAATAACTTACAGAAAAAGGCAAGTTCTCACCAATGTGCCAGCCCGACCCCCAGCCCGACCCCCGAGACCCGGAGGACGTCCCGTGCGCCTGCCCATGCCAGCCCCATGCAACTCTGCAAACTGCAGCTTTTCCTGCTCGCCCCCCCTCCCCTTTTCCTGGAGAGCAGGGTGCCGTGATATGCTGTGGAATATTCAGTTTTTTTTCCTTAACTCTGTTTTCAACTGTGACAAGTACCTTACGATGTTAGGTTTTCACTAAGAGGCAAAAAGTAGAAAACTGAGCAATGAACAGCACTGTTAATGAAGCAGTAATCAACTCCCTATTTTTAAATCAGATTACATTTTTTGGTAGATAAATTTACAACCTTGACTATGATACACTTCTTGAAAAATACTTAGAAAAATCCACACGAACTCCATTATTGCTGTTGTCTTGTAGCAATCATCCAAGCAGAGATATTTAGAGAGAAGGGTACAGATGAGGAGACACAGATAGTTGATTATTGGTCAAACTCCTTACGATATTAATGAAACAGGAAACCTGAAAATCTTGTTAGTTAAATTAGCATATGATAGACCGCAAGTACTGTATTCAATGAGAGATAAAATCTGGAGATCTTGTGTGATTGCATATGTATTCTGCATGTCTAGAATAATACACTGGGGCTATGAAATGGGTTTCAGATGATGTTAACGTATATATATGGAAAAGTATTCAGAGAAAAACCCTCCATGTCCTTAAAGTACAGGTATGATCTACCTTCATATGGATTAAAATTTAAATGCAAACATATGCAGTGAGGAACTGAGTCTCAGCAGAAAGGAGTGGTGATGTCAAAGTATGCAAAACTGACAAAACCAAGAAAGTGTTCTGAGTCTCTTACATCCTTTCTTCCCATCACCAATAAAGGGAAAATTCCCCAAAACATTCTGTAAAAAAGTAATTTCTATAAAGATAAGGAAGAAAAAACGGGGTGTCACTAAGCTGACTTCTCTTAAGAGTGGGGAGAATAGTCTGCTGATTCATCTGTGGCAGATCTGCACATCTTGTATATTCTATATTTTCTTACGCTAAGGGTGGTTATGCACTGGCACAGGCTGCCTAGAGAGGTGCTGGATGTCCCACCCCTGCAGACCTTCAGGATCAGGCTGGACAGGGCTCTGAGCAACCTGATCCAGCTGTAGTTGTCCCTGTTCACTGCAGGGGAATTGGACTACATGACTTCTAAAAGTCCCTTCCAACTCGGACGATTCTATGATTCTGTGATTTATAACATGTTATATCTGCTTGTGTTTATTTGATGTGGTAACATCAAGTCCTATAGCTACATTTCCCTTGTGTGTGATCTTTATTTTTAGGCCAACAGAAATGCCCATCTGCTTCTGCCTGTTCAATGGAACAGAAAAAAAAAAGCATATGGGCTCTCGCCATGGTGTGGTTAAATAAAAAGAAGCCTCAACAGCCTCTAGAGCTGTTGCTCCAGTACCTTTCATAAACATTGAATTCAACTACAGACATGTTTTAATAAAACGTTCTCAACTGTCTGTGTTTCTGATTCTGTGTCACATCTGGGGAGGTTTTACATTAAATATTCTTCTTCCTATTATTCTCTTTAGTAGTTTACCCATGTCAGAACTATGTGTGATTCATACAGAGGAGATTACAGCACTCCCCAAAGAATTCTCCTTCCTGTAGCATGTATATTTCAACAAAGCAGACACAACTAGAGATGTTTCACTTGTGACTGCTGAAAAAATGACTACATATATCTGGGGGAAGTAAAAAAAAGAAAGACAAATATATTTACAATTTATGGAACTACCTTAGAGCTAAGTATTCCATGTATATGTTATTCTATATCTATTGGATATAGGTGCATATTCATCTCTGTATATGCCTTCCAAATCTGCCTTTTACGGAAGAGAATTCAGTGTCTTGAGAAGTGCTGGTTTGCAAGGAGAGCGTATGTAATTGCACTGGAGAGTAATGAATGAGGAATGGCTTCAGTATGTCTTTACATCTGAAGATATGTTTTTTTTTTTTTTTTTTTTTTTTTTTGCTTTATTTAGTTATATTAAAATCCAACAAGTAGGAAAGGGTGTAAGAATTATGTATTTCTTAGATATCATTGGAAGTCAGAATTATGTGATGAGATGTAACAATTTATAAATTAATAGCATAGTTTTAAGGAACTCTTTTGAGTTTGTGAGGTCTTTCCGTCGGAGAAAGATTGTCAATCTCTTCCAGTTTCATTCACTTTACAGATTTTCAAGGGGTAGCTTTAACAGAAATATAGTAATTCAGGGAAGGAAGAAACAGTAAAACATGAGAGGCTAAGTATAACTTAAGATTTCCAGAAATATATATACATATATTACTCAGTTTGCAGCTACCCACTGCAGCTGCTCAGCACAGCTTGCTCTTTTCCTTTCACCAATACCAGTCCATTGGTCTTTTTGACCTGTCGTCATATACAGGAGAAAAGAGGTAGATTTTGACAGAACAGGCAAACCATCTGTAGCAATACCTAGAACAAATGTTTTGCCACCTCTTCTGTTTCTACTTGTGACGGTGATATCATTGCTTAGTTTTCAGATGAGCTTCTTACCAATGCCAGGGTCAGGAGATAACTAACAACCATCTTGGATTTGTGCACTCTTCAGGTGTGCAACTAATTTCTGAATAAAAAAAGTGCAGACTTCCATGGACTTTTCAGTGTCACGGTTTATAATTAAGTGACAGAAGCTTATAAACCAATCTTAGCAGGAACCAAAGTTCAGCCAGCTTCAGAATTCACTTTCTTTAACAATGTCAGAAAGGTTAATTTAGAATGTAGTGGCATTTATATGAATGCAAAGGGCAGCTGGCCCTGACTGGCAGTATAAATAAGTAACGAAAATGGAAATCCACTTAAATATAAAAGACTTCCTGCTGAATGTAGAGAAATACACTCAGGCTGGGAGCAGCTTTGAAGTGCAAGAGGTTGTACCCTGGAGAGGTACTGAAAGCCACTTCTGTCTGATTTGGAGAAGGGTAAAGTTGTTTTCTTTTGTTGCTTTTTTAAAAAGGCATAACAAAGTATAGAAACATTCCTCTGTTTAATGGCAAATACTGAAATGACATGAGATTTCCCTCTTGTCTTTCTATGGCATTTTGGGTCCTCACTAGAAGAAAGAGCAAGCACTTCACACAGAAAGCAGATGATGGAAAGATATCATAGGCCTGCGTGGTTTCAGACAGAACTTCAGTTACATTTTTCTTAATTTAATGTGTGTAGAGATGTATGATACAATTAATTTAAGCACAACTGTATTCAGTAAATAAATTAAAATTACTGCATTAGTCTTTTGAAACATTGTATGAAGAACATAGAATATAACCATTTGCTGAAGTTAAAGGTTAGCTATGGTAGAATGTAAGTTCAGGGTTTAAATAAGGGTCAACATTGTTGAGAAGTGAATGACCAAGAACCATGTATGTTCATTTCTGGAAGATAAGGGAGAAAAGATTTTGGGACTTGGCATAAGTAGTAGCATAGAATGCAAGCTTACTTCTACAATCTTGGGAAGCTGAACACCCTAATACTGGTTTGGAAATACGCATTAAAATCAGAAGCCAGAGCAGTTTCAGTTTTGTTTTGTATTTTGAAAATGTCATACTCCTTGGCTTCTCATTCTTTCGTATTTCTGTCTTTGGACTCACAGGGTAGAGACGATATAATTGAGCTCTTTGACTGTCATATTTAATATTAATGCCTTCTTTCATATTGCCCTCAACACATGAAAAGCATTATTTTTTCTTGTCCGTCAACCAGCTTCAGCCTGTTCAAATTGCTCTTCACATCTCATGTCTTTTGATTAGCAGTTAAAACCTCTGTTTTATACCTGCTTGTTTGTTTTACATCAAAAAACATCTAAGAATATATAGACCATACAGTCTACATGGCTCTCAGCTCTCTCATTTTCTCCTGTTTCTAGTTCTTTCTTCATTCCTTATCTCCTCTGTGTTCCTAATTCTGGTAAAGGGCCAGCTCCCCTCAGCTTCCATTGAAACTACTGACTTCTGAAAGGATTCAGCACTTTTAAGAAAAGAATCAAAATCCTGAAAATCTTTTGTTTCACCTAAAGATAACTGATTCTTTCTGAAATGCTTTTGTATGTAGTATCATATTTACAGTGAAATTAGTATATTGAAACTGAGAGGTCCAAATTTTATTTTCCATTTCTATGACAGTATATTGAGGAAAGTTTTTAATGCAATTGTCTTGTATTTCCTTATCCACAACATGTGTGCAGTACAAATGTTGAGAAAAATGTGAGCAATATTTTCATTAAAAGGCCTAGAATTGAGCTTTTGCTTTTGTTTCCTGAGGAACACGCCATGCAGCCTGCTGTGAATGAGATGTCATGCTGATGACAGCAAGCTGAGTGGTGCAGTTGATACCCCTGAAGGAAGGGATGCCATCCAGAGGGACCTGGACAGGCTGGAAAAGTGGGCCCAGGAGAACCTGGTGAGGTTCAACAAGGCCAAGGGCAAGGTGCTGCACTTGGGTCGGGGCAATCCCGGGTATGTGTACAGACTGGGAGAAGAACTCCTTGAGAGCAGCCCTGTGGAGAAGGACTTGGGCGTTGTGATGGACAAAAAGCTGGCCATGAGCTGGCAGTGCGCTCTTGCAGCCAGGAAGGCCAATGGCATCCTGGGCTGCATCAAGAGTGGGGTGGCCAGCAGGGAGAGGGAGGTGATCGTCCCCCTCTGCTCTGCCCTTGTGAGGCCTCACCTGGAGTTCTGTGTCCAGGCCTGGGGCCCCCAGTACAGAGGGGATGTGGAGCTGTTGGAGCGGGTCCAGAGGAGGGCCACCAAAATGATCAGAGGGCTGGAGCACCTCTCCTGTGAGGAAAGGCTGAGGGAGTTGGGACTGTTTAGCTTGGAAAAGAGAAGGCTCCGGGGAGACCTCATTGCGGCCTTCCAATACTTGAAAGGAGCTTACAGGCGGGAGGGGGACCGACTTTTTGCACAGGTGGATAATGGTAGGACAAGGGGGAATGGGCTAAAACTGCAAGAGGGGAGGTTCAGGTTGGCCATCAGGAAGGAATTCTTCCCTGAGAGAGTGGTGAGGTGCTGGCACAGGCTGCCCAGAGAAGCTGTGGCTGCCCCATCCCTGGCTGTGTTCAAGGCCAGGCTGGATGGGTTCCTGGGCAGTTTGATGTAGTGAGCTAGTGGCTGGCAGCCCTGTCCACGGCAGGGGGGTTGGAACTAGCTGATCTCTGAGGTCCCTTCCAACCCAAGCCATTCTATGATTCTATGATCACTTATCTCTACCCTATATTCAAAATTCTTATGGCCTGTTTTGGGGGTATCATGATGGTATGGTAAGCTTCTCTTCTGTCTGGTTGAAATAGCTAAGGAAATACAGCAACAGGCTGCTTTACTTCTCTTAGTCTATGGGTATGTATCAGTATAACCAGTAACCTGCACCAACAAAAGCAATTAAAACTTTCAAAGGTGAGTCATAGTCAAAATAAAATGTTAAAATAGGCAAATAAACAGATATTTAGAACACTTCCTGTTATATGTTAAGGGATATATATACTTTTTTTTTTTTTCTTGATAGCACGCTTAGTCTGCATTCCTTTTTATCTGCCTAAGCATTTCGCAATATGTAGACCACGCTAACCAAAATGGTACCGAATGCATATCGTTCACAAAATTCCACAGTGTATTTTCACCAGCCTAATAAAAATGATGTTGTTGGGGCAGAGTTGATTTATATTTGTCTTATTTTTCTCCTCTTCTCTCTCTTAAAAAAAAAAAAAAAAAAAAAAAAGAAAACTAGAGAAGTCAATCTTTATTATCTCTGGTTCCTGATTTTATGAGCAGCATCAGGGACATGCAAATGAAAATCCATTAAAATGTCTATATCTTCAACAAACCATATACACTACATCTATATTTTCAGTGGCCAGCTTTAATTGTTTGTTTTTCATTCCTACAAAATATTTTTATAGGGCAGCTATCAAGATAGTTGAAAATCAAAAAGAAATCGATACAACATGAAGCTATCTTACACCAGCTTATTATATTCACATATATTTTCCTTAGATTTTTGAGAAGAATCTTTGCTTTGGTGCTCTTCACCCACCTGCTTATTCAGGTTAGCTATTTTTAAATTCGAGTCATCATATAGTCAGAATTTGCAGTTGGTTCTCAAAGAACTTTTTCTCCTCTAGCTATCTGTGGAAAGGACAATGCAATTAATGACAGATGGTATGGAATGACCATGTCCTTGAAAGAATGCCTTATTGGCACCTCTTGCTAATTGTATCACATATTACGCAAGTAAAAGCATAATAAATCTGAACTGAGGGACATTTTATGCAAGAGCTCTTCTCCCTTTCCAGACGGTAAATTGCTCAGCTCTTGAAATATCTATAACCTTGTGACACCCAACTTGCATTAGCTTAATTGCCCTTTTTTTTTTTTTTCTTTCTTTTCTTTCTCCCTCCCCTTCCTATCTCTCTGTCTCTTTTTCTGTTTACTAGCTCTGTAAGAGCAATTCTGTTTTGTTAGTTTACCTGCCTTAGTGCTTAGGAAGTAAAGGATCTATATTTGCTGTCAATATTTTGTTGTGTCTGGTCTGCAGACTTACTGGTAAATTGCCCTATATAAAGAGCTTTAAAGCATTTGATGTAAGAACACAGAGGGAAATACTTAATGCTGAAAGAGCTTAATAGAGATTTAGAAGAATATGCTTATTAACTGTGAGATGTTTAAACCTGAGATAGATCAACAGATATACCTTATTCTGTTTTTTGAATAGACTGCCATGATAAGATATTAGTCCTGAAACACAAGGAATTTTTCTTTCTCACAGTAATAAATTAGTAACAAAGAAGTTATGTGGGAAAAGTAAGAAAAAGATAGCTGAAGTGTCATATAGTCTCATGCCTTGTCACCCCATGAGGATGAAAATGGTCTCCTTTGGTAGCATTTGCTTTTGCTGGCAGTAGTGGAAGGGGTGACTCTGTATTTTCTCAGGAAAATGCTGGTGGATTTTCTTGTTTTATTACTACTTACATCAATTTCAATTCTGGTTTTGATTTAGGGAGAAATTAACAGAAAAGGCAAAAAAAAAAAAGGAGGTATGCCATCCAGAGAGATCTGGACAGGCTGGAGAGGTGGGCCCACGCCAACCTCATGAAGTGCAACAAGGCCAAGAGTAAGGTCCTGCACCTGGGTCGAGGCAATCCCAAGCACAAATACAGGTTGGGCAGAGAATGGCTGGAGAGCAGCTCTGAGAAGAAGGGTTTGCGGGTGTCAGTTGATAAAACACTCAACATGAGCCGACAGTGTGTGCTTGCAGCCCAGAAGGCCAACTGTATCCTAGGCTGCATCAAGAGAAGCATGACCAGCAGGGCAAGGGAGGTGATTCTGCCCCTCTACTCTGCTCTTTGAGACCCCACCTGGAGTACTGCGTTCAGTTAGGGGGCCCTCAACAAGAATGACATCGAGCTGTTGGAGGGGTCCAGATGAGGGCCACAAAGATGATCAGAGGGCTGATCATTTCCCAACGGGAGGAAAAAAGAAGCTTTAAAGTGTATTTATTTTGGAGTATGTTTGCAAATTAATTTAAATACGTAAATAAATATATGGATAAAAAACAGAAGAAAAATTAGTGTGAGTAAAATATATTGCCTCACCACTGCTGAAATGAGAAGCACATTCTCTAATATTACCAGGGTCCTGGCTTCATAATCCAACATGTCTTCAGTCTGGCTGTGGCAGCTGTTAGACCTTACTTTCAAAATAGTTCATGTGCTGAACCTGCAGAAAATCAGTGTGAACAGGGCTTTTTAAGACTGACTTGAAGGGTGGATATGACAATCTGAGAGAAGACTGAAAAAAAGTAAAAGAATGAAGGAAGGATTTACAACAAAGAAGACATATGTCAGGACAGAGCAGGGAATTGAGCCTCTCTAGTAGTAGGCTTAGTAGCAGGCACTTTTGGAATGGGTTAACATGTTGATTGAGTGAGCTGTGTGTATTGGACATCTCTATTTATATTGGCATAATTTATGTGTTCCAGTTAGAGTTAAGTTTAATGCATGCTCACAGTCACCACTCAATGACTGCTTATGTCTAGGCACCAAATGTCATAACATTTCTATAGCTGAAAGTCAGTCTGACCTGTTAGAAGGGCATCCTTTTAAACTGTTGTATAAATACAGTCACTAAGGAAGGGTAATCAGACCAGTATTTAGGTGTTAAACAGGTATTATATATCAAAGACAGTAGTTAACTTGTACTTTAGCGGTACTATAAATATGGCCTTTGATAATTTTGTCATTAATAATTCTTCATGCCTTTTTTTTTTTTTTTTTTTTTATTTGTACTTTTTAATTAAAAATAAAAGGTACTTTCTTTAAAGNTACTTTCCTTAAAGGTCGCATCTCTTCTTTGGTAAGTGCATAGTCTGAGTGGGTAGATCTGACTAAGATATAAATAACATTGTGTTCAGATGATGATGACAGAAAGTCGTCATTTTATTTCTTTTAACTATTAAGAGTTTTCAGAGTAGCTTCGCAGTCTATCAACTGCCATGACTCAAATCTGGGTGCAGAACAGTAAGAACACAGGCTGATAGGAGACATTCAACTTTACTCTTTTTTTTTTTTTTCCTAAATGTTTGTTGTATGTCATTACTTATTATCAACAGAGCAGTACTCAACACTCTCTCTCTATTGCCTCAATTTTTAACTTTTACTTTTGCAAGTGTACTCAGCACTTGTGGTAAATATCCATCAAAGTCTTGATTTATCTCAGTAGACAGGAGTTGTCATCTCTTATTGTTCAAATATTCTGAACATTTCTTCAGATCTTCTTTAAATTAACTCATCTTTCAAGGTGAAATCTCTTCACTTTCTGAAAAAGAACAAAGAGAAAATTTACTGTGTCTGACAGCTTTGGTCCATTGTGGGGCAATATACTGTTTTTCTTAAAATCCTTTCAACTAGAATGTGGTGGAGTGGAAATGTAAAAGACAAATGAGTGTAGCATACTGTCCAAAAATTAACAGCAAAAACCAGGTAATGCTTTTTCATTTTTTAATATTAAATTCCCAAGCAGTGCATAAGAATGTAGGTGCTCTTTTTTTTGTGTGAAATCTGAGATGGAGCATAAAAGACAAAGGTGGGGATGAATTTAACACATTACAAATTATGCTATTTCAGCAAATCTTTAGAGATCTTGTAAGCTACTAGTTGTACTTGTATCATTATATTTAAAAGTATTTGAAGCTCCTACCTTCTCCATGTTTGCCTAACCCATAATTTTACACCAATTTGTACCTCTGCTACCCAAATCATGAAGAAAAATCATGAAAGCTTCATGATTTAATCGTCAATTCACTCACCTTTTTCTGCTTAATTTATGACTCATGCCTCAAAAAAAGCATTCTGTACACTCTACTTATGTTACATGAAATAGGAGGGAACACTTTCATATTAATCTTCATTAAGTTATGGCATCTTTATCAAATTTCTTGACATCCAACTTTCAAAATTTGAGTATTTGTGTGTTGAATATCTATTGTTTAATTCCTCTGATGAAAGATTTCTAAATCACCAATTATTCTGGTTACTTTTCCCTGCACTTTTTATTATTCTTTCTGAAGAGTATAACTAAAAATACAAACATGAATTTGTACGATGATGTGATGACACTAGCAAAGCTTTGCACCTGCATCAGGGCAATCACATGCACAAATACAGTCTGATTGGTAAAAAAACATATGTTGAGCTGACAATGTGCACTTGCAGCCCAGAAAGCCAACTGTGTCCTCGACTGCATTGAAAGAAACATGACCAGGAGACTGAAGGAAGTGATTTTCCCAGTCTACTCTGCTCATGAGACACCACCTTGAGCACTGTGCTCAGCTCTGGGGCCTAAGCACACAAAAAAAAACCATGGACCTGTTAAAGCTGGTCCAGAGAAGGGCCCTGAAGATGATCAGAGGGCTGGAGCACAGGCTAATCTCAGTGGGAGTCTACATATGAGATAGACATGAAAAAAAATTCTAACAGGACTGCAATTGAAAATCTGCTTGAAATAGGTTTCCAGAGAATTGTTCCTGAAATGCTTACTCCCTTCTTTCACTTCTGAAATATTCGTCTAGCAGATCAATAACAGTGATGCACATTTCAGCAAAGATTTATCATGTGTGTAGCAACCATACCTCTCTTTAACACAACTATGAATTTGATTTGAAGCAAAGAACACATCACAAGAGAAGATGGCTATTTATCTGATTACAGTTTACCAAATAAATATGGAGATGAACAAGAGCTGACATACATGCTGATTCCATATGATGCAAAGTTAATCAAGGAAAGAAAATATCATATCTACTGAATAACATGAAGAATAAAACCTCTTTTGTCTCTCTCCTCTGTCTTCTATTGTACCAAATTTGTACCATTTCATCATAAGGGATGAAAAAATTAGGCCTTTGAAAAAAGAGAAGGAGGTAAATTTAAAATTTTTAAAAAGAATGTGGGACCTCCCACACTCTTCCTCTGCAGTTCCTCACTTTTGCCAGCATTTTCAAGTCTGAAGACTCTTCTGTCCCTCTGAGCCAAAAGGCATGGGAAAGAATTAGAGCACAGATTTCCCCCTTGTGGCTCCAAATTTTAAGTTTAGAGTCAGGCCACAATGTGATGCAGTAAAAATTTTCTAGTGTTCTAGAAGAGTGTACTTCCTGCCCTGGTTTTGTTGTTTATCTGTTTTTGTTTTGTTTATTTGTTTAACACAATAAATTATTATAAGACAAGGTTAAAAAAAGATGCAAATATGGATGTTAAGTCACAAACTAACCATTAATACATAGATTTTCTTCATTAGTGAGTTATTATAAAAGATATTTTAAGTCATAAGGATGTTAATTCCAGTTGACAAAACAACCATAATCACAATTATGACATATATTAATAATAGTGAAGAAAGATTTTTGGAATAATGGGACTAATAACGTCCACAACAATAATCGAATTGCTGCCTGCTTTCATACTTTTGCTGTTGCATTTAAACTATGGGGAGATTTGGCAAGAAATAAAATTTTAAATAGTCGCATTTAAAAAATAATCTGTTTAATAGCTTTCCTTTCTCTCTCTTCTCTCTCTGTCTTTTTCTATTTTTTTTTTTTTTTTGGTTGTTGTTGTTTGTTTTTTCCCTAAGGGGACTATGTGCAAGATTAGAAGAACAGAGGATGAGATATAAAGAGAGGAAAATATCATATATTGTGTGAAATATTTAATTTTTATCTGGCAAGTCCTTTAGATATTTTTTAGTCCTTTAGTC
>VXAV01005957.1:648004-661769 GCA_013399715.1 Alectura lathami | reverse complement strand
ATAAAAAAAAAAAAAAAAAAAAAGGCAAAACGAACCAAACAAAATAAAACCACATACACACCAAAAAACAAATCAAAGTTCCATCTTCTCTGATGTGTTTCTGTGGTGGACACATTTAAACAGTTGGGTGGTTATGTATTTTTGAAAAGGGCTTCTATTGTTATAACATGTGAGTTCCTCTGCAACAGATGTTGCATCTAGCTGAGCTGCACAGCCAGTCTGTGTGAAATTCCAAGCACTCTGTTCAGCAGTTCTGAAGATTTAAGCATGTAACACACTGAGGTATTGCAGGGATGTCTTCCTGAAACAGCTCCGGGTTTGTATGTAGGAGCAAGGGCAGTGTTGTCAGCAGGGAATATGTACAGTCACTTATCCTGTGTTTCCCAACAGTATCCCTCTGTGTTTGATTGAATGAATACAGGATTTTCCCACAGGCTCCTAAATCTAAATTTAGACCACATTGGATGCTCAAACTGTGACGCTGTCAGATACATTGCCAAGATGAGAGTGAGAACATGAATATCATATTAAGAAACACATTACAATGCTTCATCATGAGATTGTAAAGTAAATTAGTATTTTTCCCACATAGAGGTACACGACAGAGCTGGAAGATTGTTCTGGGGTGATGGAATGGCACAGTCACTCAACTACAGTCTCCACATTCGTTCTTTTTCTGTGGTAGAAGTCCCCAGAAAACGTGTGTAGCCTGTGAGCACAGAAAAACTAGGGCAGAAGTTGAAAACTCTGTGTTTGCAAAAACTATACACATAGAAGTAAAACTGCTTTTTTAATTATTCTAGAAAAGAATGTATATGTTGAAATTTACACAGTAGCAAAATACACATTTTGTACCCCAAAAGCCGTGTATCCTTTGCCTTAATATGGGATGTAGAAAACAAGAAATAGCATTATTTTCCTGGTGCTCAATGCTGAGTGTGGAATCAAGGCATTGTCCCGTCTTTGCCCTTTGGTGAGTCAGTCTGGCATGTGCTGTCCACAGCTCTTAAATGCCAGCACTGGAGGTCTGAGCAGCCTGCTGGTGTCAGTGACTGGAAGTGAGCAACAAGGAAGAGCAAAAGGCAAAGGCTTGTTCCTTCAGGAAGGAGATTTTTGTGTTGTCCCCCAGACCTTGTGCATCAAGCTACTGAGCATCTAGACTTGTTCACACATCGGAATTTGTTTTCTGTAATTGTCCTGTTGTGGTTAAAACAGTGAAACACAGGGGGCTGGGTAATTATCATGCCATAATTATCCTGATATAATGTGATTCTCTGCTCAGATTAAGCTTGGGTTCAGCTGAAGTGGTGGAAAAATCTGCTCAATTTTGGGGAGTGAAGTAGACCGTAGGGCTGTTGTTCTCCTTTAGAAAACTGTACAGACACTGNAAGGTTGCCGTTGGTCAGATTAGTTGTTCAGTGTAGGCTTTTGCAGTACGATTAAGGAAATGATTTAAGAGTACATGTTTACTGTGTAAATTTTCAAAGGCATTCCTAGCAGGTGTTTCGGTGTTGGTTGGCTAGTAAAGTCAAGAGATGTCGATTCTTGTAGTCATGTGTGCATGTTACAATGTCCACCACCGACTTTCAGTATGGCTTAGATACTTATGAACCCATTGGCAGAATATGATATTCTCATTAATTTTATTTGCAATTATATTCCAAAATAGTAAAGATAAAATCAAATAAATAGTAGAAAATCTGGTTAACTGTNTTTTTTTTTTTTTTTTTTTTTTTTTTTTTTTTTTTACAGGGGAAAGAATTGGATTTGGTTTAAACTTACTTTGTTTCCTGGGAATTTCTTGCATAACAAAAACCGTAGAATTTTTATGCTTCCTAAACAAAAACAACCCCCCTCCCCCCAACAACAACAACACCTGCTGCTTTTGTAGCTAGAAAATAAAGGCACTAACTTGACTTCTTATACTGAATTTAGAATGTCACCTTTCCAGAGACAATTTTTTTTATCTGCTTATGTCTGTGGCAAAATACAATTCATGTTTGTTGACTAATCCTGTAAAAATCAAGTTTTTGTCTATTAAGGTTGCTTAGAGAAATATTTAGGTGTTGCCTTTTCAGAAATTACTGACAAAAGCTATAATGAAAAACTGTTGTTACATTTTGCAACAGTAAGCTTGTAAGAGGTGCTGGAGTTAAGATGAATTGTGAGTCTGGTGCTGGCGGCATATAAAGTCCATGAAAGCTGTGCTTTGGCCATAAGAGGTGCTGAGTACCTTGAAAAAACAGGTCCACCTGTCTCAAACTGGGCATCCAGAGTTAATTAAACTTTCTGGCCATTTAGTGTTACCATTACATATGATTATTTTCTGCTCTGTAGCAGTGTCATCCATTTAAAACAGAAATTTTGTAATTAGCCTCGGTAGGCAGTTGGAGGTCTAATTAATGCTTGTCCCTTATTACAGGGATCAGTTCTGCAGAAAGGCTTATTAGAAAGAAATAAATCTGTCTTCAGAGCTGGACTGTAAAATTGTGCAGTATATGAAGCCTGAAGTTGAATCATAGACTGTACCAGCGTAACTACAGTGTACGCAGTGTCACTGTAGGAGAACTCCAAGTGCCTATCAAGTGGGTTATGGATTTCACCCTATAGACATGTGCAGTGCTGGTAATCAGTCCTGTGTGAATCAGCTCTCCTGCATTGTTGAACTGCTGTGAGCTTGCTCAGTATTTGCCTTTCCCAGCCCACAACTGATTTTTTATAAAGAATGTTTGCTTTATGGTTTACCCAAAGTTACTGATTCCTTCATGCTCAAAGATGTTACAGGCATGCTGTGTTAATTATCTTAAGTGCCTTCTCACCTTTAACACTGATGAAAAAAGACTTCACTACAGTTTTATATATGGAAGCCTGTATTTTTTCTGGGTTGTGTAAGACCTGGTTATAATTAATTGCAGTGGTCTGTGAAAAGCCATGAAAATTGATTATTTCCTGCATTCATAGCACTGTGCATGTCTGCCCAGTGCTAAGGATGGAGTTTCCATTCAATGGATCTCATAACAATTTTGAAAAAAAAATACAGGTTAAGTATAAATGGAGGTCAGAAGTACACTTTGGAAAGTTATTAGTGGTGAAAGAACAATAGATTAATTGTTTTAATCCATTATGCGTCTTAACATTGTTTATCCCAAAAGTGGCAGTAAGTAGTAACATCTACTGTTGTTTCTAAGTCCTTATTTCATAGTATTCCAAAGTTCTAAACAGTTTTGTTCTCTTACTACTGATGCTGAATAGATGATTCTCCATGGGCTTTGAGGTTACGATTCACAGGATTTGTAGAGTCAGGACACTACAGTTGCTGCTCCTTCAGTTCCTCACCGCAGCAGGACCTGTATGGAGGTCAGGATTTTAAACTGTACGGATGCCAAATTCTTTAATTCATCTGGGAAGGGCCTGGCTAAAAAGAAATAGTGCCATGCTGTGGAACATGGTGTGAGTATGTTGGCTGTATCTCTCAGGTACTTTGCAGTTTTCCCAGAACTGGGAAGTGCTTTTAGATCTGTCAGGATACCAGGTGTTATGAACATATCCCTCACTCTTAACAAATGAAATACTTAAACACTATTGTAAATACCATTCCTTTTAGTCCACTTATGTAAAAGGAAGCAAAATAATACTAGCTTTGTGTTTTTAACAATATTTTTAGTATTTGGATTAGTAACAAAGAACTTGCACATTTGTTAACTGTATCTTCTAGGATTATCTTGTTTTGAAAACCTACAGTAAACACTCTCATCTCCAGCCTGTAAAACTGGGAAATAGCTCAGAGCTCTGAAGCCTATAAATATACCTATTTACTTTACCCAGCACGTCATTTTCCTGGACAGAGTCCCACTTTTTTTTTTCTAAACTTGTAACTTAATATAATTTATGTTTTTCCCAGCTGGGTGTTTAAAATATCTCTAGACCATCCATATCCATAACATGTACAAGTCTATTTTGCTATTTCTTTTTTTTTCTTTTGGGAAAAGTGGGAAGGTTGGATCAATATTTTAAATGCTTCTAGCAAAACATCTTTGTGAAATACATGAAAAAAGATGAGAAGCATTTTGAAAACAAAAACTAAGTGTGAAGTAATATAATGAGCAACGAGATGAGCAATGGGTTTGCCATCTTAATGTAAAAGAGATGCAAAGATGATGATCCTGATTTCACTGATACGATCTTCAGCTCTGACACATGTAATTCTGATTAATAATGTTACTCTTGGAACTGAGTTAAGCTTGACATACTCCTATCAGTGCGATCAGACGCAAGCTGGGTTTCTAAGTGCAGTAGTGTTATTTTGCCATTAAGATTGTTTTGACTGGGCTCTTCAGTTTAATGAGCACATTTTCCATCCTAGGTACACCAAGAATAATTAAGCACAATGGTGGCAAAAGTCCCAACAGAAACAATGCCTATCGTGGAAGAAGGCTTAGAGGTGGTCTTGGAAGTGGCTGTTGTTGTGGTGTGTTCAAGGTAACACACCCAGGGCATGCACTTAGGACCACAGTTTTGATAGGAAGAGTTCCAGTTATACGTTTGGTCTGTGAAAGTGTTGCCAACAGCTTCTAGACAGTAGTATAGCTCTCCCAGAGAAGCTTGTGTATCTTTGGGGTAGAAAGTAATTGCTCTGCATAGTCTCCAATAATATCTTTTGACAGTATCCATTAAGTTTTCTCAATGTTTACTGCATACAAAGTTCTGTGATGGGAAGAGCTCTGTAAAAAATGTTTTTGTTTGTTTGTTTGTTTAATTCCAGCCTTACAACTGGCTGCAGAGATAGAATAGCAAGAATAGCATGAATAATAAAGTTTTGAAAGGAGCAACCTTCTGCTTGAATATGGTACATTAAAGTTGCTTTCAGATAATACAATCTGACATCAAAACTGCATTAAAATCCACTGCATGCAGGACATACCGTATAAGATGAACATATATAGGGGACCAAGCTGTCATGGCATCTTGTCCAACTGTGATACTTGTAAGATCTCTCAAGATGGGAAAAGGAAATCCTTGAAACATCAAAAGAGAGAAAGCTTTTCCTCCATGTTTCCAGGACCTTAACGATCACCATTAGTATCAGGTCTTTTCCCATGCATACAGATTAGAAATCTCTGTACTAAGAAAAAAGGGTTCTTTTCCAGACCACGTCTTTGAGGTTTTTAGCATCAAGTCCAAGAGTGAAATAAAAGTGTGCACAACCTGTGGTTTAAAAATCTGTAATATAAGGTCTGTTCTCATTTTAAGAATGGTTTTTGTCTGAATGTTTGTCAGCACTTAACATTTCATTCATCTCTGTGAATTATTAACATTGCCTTTGAACATTGGTAGCGTGTTTTCAAATACTAAACTAGCTTCACAATGGGAAAGATTTTCAAAGGGCCCATTGTACACACGTAGTATCGCCTGTAACACCTTTCTGTGCTGCTCGACCAGCAATTTGGGGGTGTTAGCATGACCGATAGAGGAAAGACTGCTGTAGGACTTGATCCTGCTTTGATCAGCTCAGTAGGAATTTTTCCATTGATTTGAATAATGTCAGGGTCAAACCTGTACATGAGAAATGTCCTCTCTGTAACTGTGTTATTTTCCATGGTGCAATGGTTAAGGTTATTTTTCCCCAAGTAAACTTCCACTGATTAACCTGGATAATGCAAACATGCCAGAGGAAAACACATTTTAGAAAAGTCTAGGCTGGAATCTGTGTTTCCCACAATTGGCTGACAACAGGAGTCAGTTCAGGCAAAAGCATCAGTCTCCTGGGATTTTTGATCGTTTTGAACATAAGCCTACTGGGTAGCAAAGCACACCCTTCATTTTTTTTTAGAAATGTAAATGCAGCATTAATTGTAAATCATGTTCTATTTTACGTAGAAGTTACTTTGAAGGAAAAGGCATATGAAAGTTGCTACTGTAGTACTGCTGCTTCACTAAGAATTAACGAGAGCTGGAATCAGACTTTGCCAGAACTTGTTGCTTTTGGCTCGTTTCCCGTCAAGCCCTTAAGAAATTCACCATACGTTATTGCTGTTAATATCTTTGTGATCAAACACCATGGTCTGCAGAAATCATCTGATAAGAAACTAAGAGTAAAGATTGCAGCAAAACATTTCAAGAGAAGTGCCACGATTTTTCATAAGGCTGTGGATTATGAAGTTTTTTATGAACTATAGTCAGCCAAATGTGAATTCTGTGCATTGAAGGAGGCCGTGTTATATTCCAGTTCTAATCCCAGCTCATGAACCATCTGTCAGCCGGGAGAGAGAAGCTGTTCAGATGAGAAGAGCTGCAGCCTTCTGGTATTTTACGGTTCACACGCTCAGGTTTGTAGTCACTCCTTGTTCCACACAGGCAAATTTGTTTTCAGACATGGTACTCATAGGTCCTGGAGTAAAAAGAACTGTATATTGCTGGAGGAATTACAGTTGATGGACAGTCAGCGGCTTTACAAAGCTGACAAAGTATGTTACAATAGTTTTCAAAGCACTGTCATATTTCTGCATATCACCCTTGCCGTCAAACCAGCTCCTTAGTGTGAGTACAGGCAGGTTTGATAGATCAGGTAGAGGGGTCAAGCAATTAGGTGAGAAAACTGCAACCACGAGGAAACAATTTGCTGATTGCCCGGTCACCTAAATGAGTGTTGGAATGGCTTCATCCTGTTTCCTGGACTGCAGGTGTTCACATGGCGTTCAGCCTCTCCGGTGCTCCTAGTTGTGACATCCCGCCCGCTCAGAACAAGTTTGTCAGGACCTGCAATTCTGTACATTTGGTGAAGGGCAAACACCTCTGTAAAAATAAGTGTTCTCACATTGCGTTGTCCATTTGGGGTAAACGTACAGCAGCATTTCCTCATCACATGTAGCCTTAAGGATAATCACGTATTTCAGAGGGAGAAACTTTCTGAAGGCTTCAGAGGCTGCCTCACTGCACTGGAGGCAGGGGAAAAGGCTTTGGCCGACATCACTGAACTGCCTGTCGTGTCCTCAGCCGCTCTATCTAGCCACACATTGTTCTGGATGCACAGCAGCTTCTGTGATCAGGTGAGAAAGCAGACTGGGAAATCCATCCAGCAGAACAACCCAGTCACACAAACATTTAGCTGAACTGTATGTCAGCTCAGCATCTAGCTAAGTGATTGGCATGCACTAGCACAGCAGTGCTGAGAAGAATGGAGAAGGAGTCATCCTGGGAAGAAAAAAGTTCTTGATTCTAGTTATTTTCAAGCACTGGCTTTAAAAAAAACTGTTTGTCTTTTGACAGAGGTTTACATCAGATCTTGTCACTGGATTTGCCATAATTTAGGACAAGCAAAAAGATTTTTGCCCCCATACTCTTGAGTGAGGAGTGCAGTACCCTGCTGGAGCAAATATTTAATTTGTCACTTTATCCAGAAAGAAGACATTTCCCAAAAGGAGGATGGCCTCTGTATTTTTTTTTAGTATTTTTCTCTGCCTTTAAAGCAAAAAATAACTAAAAAGCAGGGCATTGTTTTGTTGTCTTGGATGATTAGGCAGCAGGACCATCAGTGGGTCCTTTTCATGTACTGCTGGAATGCCTGGCAAGACAGCTGATACTGAGGGAGAGTGAAGCCTTGGAGCTGTGAGTTTCCTATCAGAAAAATATATCCAAGGAATGCAGACAGATGTAATTTTTTAAAACTTTACCAATAAAGTTATTTTAATGGGAAATACATAATTAAGGCTATAGAGGAGATGGCTGCTGAGTGATGCAAAGCATCTAGAGAAAACTGGAGTAAACCAAAAGTAGCTGAAATAATACAAGTGGGGTAGGCATTGATTTTAAAAAGTGGTGGCTCAGAGAAACTGCAGGCATTGAAGACAAGCTTTGACAAAATACGCTGAAGATAATTACAGCGAAAAAGAAGCATGGCTTGGCACACAGAAGGAGACAGGAAAGGTTCCAGCCGATGTAATTGGAAGGAGATGTAAGCATTTTGAAAGAGATGCCAGAGTGATCAAACTGGTTCAATTTTTTAATAAAGAAAATTCTCACACACAAAAACTGTGTCTAGTGGCTTGTGCAAGTATGCGGTATTTTTGAGGATGTTCATTGCTTTTCCAGATGTGTGTGATATCCTTTGTGGTTTGGCTGAGAACAGGGAGACCAAAAGAAAGCACAGTGTGTAGCAGGGATGTGGGAAAGTTTGTTCACCCTTTGCAAACTACTCTCTAAACTGTATTTGACTTCCAGTTGCATACCATGTTACGAGAATCAAAGAATCAAGATGGTTTTCTTTTCTCACATTTTTTCAGTTCAGTTCTTAGGAAATGTAAACTCCACTTTCTTGTGGAGTTGTCTTGTGACTGACCTCATATGCTTCAGGACAACATTTCCCACTAATAGCCCTAGCTCTCCTCCTACTTAGGAAAAGATGGAATATGTATGTCGTGGGAGCTGTTCTCAGGAATCAGTGAGACTTGATATCCTGCAGGCTGGTCTGAAGTTCTCAGAGAATGGCTGGGGAAGAAGGACCGAAGTACTTTTTTGGAGTATGAAAATAAGAGTGTCATAGGGGACTAAACCCTTTCTGCTTGCTTTTTTATAAATACACTTATTTCTTTATGTAATGAATAAATTATTGCAGTTAATTATTTGTAAAAAATAATACTGTACTGTATCTTTTTATAACTTTGAGAAAACTCTTGGAGCCAGTTTTGCTCTGCTTCCTAGTGTCTGTTCTTTCATGTATTTTGGGAATGTCCAGAGAAGAACTCAGAGAATGTCCAGAGGAGGGCCACAAAAATGATCCAAGGCATGGAACACCTCCCCTGTTTTGACAGGCTGAAAGAGTTGGGGCTGTTCAGCCTGGAGAAGAGAAGGCTCCAGGGAGACCTGATAGCAGCCTTTCAATATCTAAAGGGGGGCTGCAAGAAAGAAGGGAACAGACTCTTTAGCAGGGCCTCTTTTGACAGGACTAGGGGAAATGGTTTCAAACTGACAGAGGGCAGATTTAAACTGGAGATAAGGAAAAAGTTTTTTGTGATAAGGGTGGTGAAGCACTGGCACAGGCTGCCCAGAGAGGTGGTGGATGGCCCATCCCTGGAGACCTTCAGGGTCAGGCTGGACAGGGCTCTGGGCAACCTGATCCAGCTGTAGGTGTCCCTGTTCACTGCAGGGGAGTTGGACTGGATGGCCTTTAAAGGTCCCTTCCAACTCAGATGATTCTATGATTCTGTGATTCAGTTCTATAAATTAAGAAAAAAACACAATAAGTTTATTGACATTTTGTATGCCATTAATAGCAAATGTTGTTCCTTTTGTATCCATTCTGTGGGATGTTTAGTCTCACCTAAAGGCTATAGCCTTGTCTTGTTGCTTTGGGAAAGTTGCTTAGCTTGTTTTTAGCTTGTTATGCCCATACGTATAATAGGTATAAAAATGTGCATATCATGTAGCAGTTGTGAGAGTTCATTAGTTAACAAAAATGTAGACAGATATTTTAAATAGAAAAACAACGTAGTATAATTTTTGTTGAGTGTTAAGAATGTGATGGCCATGATTAAAGGAAAAGGAAGAAGAAGAAAATACTGGATTCCAGACTTCTGTTGATAAGTGGATAGATTGTCAAAGACTTATGATGACTAGCCGGAGGGTTAAATGACAAGTAATTTCATTTAGATCAATAGATTAATACCAGATTGGAATCAGGCCTTCTCAACGGTGCCATTTGTCATCTAGGAGTTTTAACACAAACCAGAATACTTATCCTTAGGCCTCTCTGCCTGTTGAGTAATGTTGAAAATGTCTTTTGTTTGTATGGATGATTATTCCAGTGTATCTGTAACTACTTGAATTGTTGTTTAGCCATTGTTGGTTTGTATGATTTCATTTTTAAAATAAGTTATGTCAGCTCTAGAAAATTAGAAGCTAAATATCAGTTAAAGATTTTTGTTCTGATTGATGAATTATCATATGGTGCTAGAGACAAAGATTTTGTTGTAAAATGGGATGTAGGATTTTAGATAATTTTAGAGTTTACTGTTTAAAGGTTTATAATTTTGATGACTGTTAGAAGTTTTGAACAGTTAGAATGTTGGCTCTTAAGCAGGATGTTTCAACCCTATCTCAAGAAGCATTTTTGTCCTGCTGTGGTAAGCATCCTTCATTACCATGGTGCTAGTAAATATTTTTTCCTCATAGTTGTCTTTCATTTGTCTATTAGAGAAATAATTATTTCAATGGTGAGTTGATGAGTGTCTTGATTCATGTGACATATGCCTACTTTATGTTAAAAAAGCCTACCTTTTTTGATCATTTTTCTAATTTTGGATATTTCCGTTTCTAAGATACAAGTTCTATCCTCATTACTTCAGCAACTTCTTTGTAAGGCTCTGTATTGAAAAATCATGTTTATTTTCTCCTAGTTAATTATTATTTTCACAGCACAAGTGATCATAAGATAATGGTATTACCCTGAGGTATGGAACAGATAATGGTATTTCTAATTTTCTACATTAAGGGACTTAAAGATTTACCTGCAGACTTGCCTTATTTAAAAGACTACTGCCACACAATGTGTTAATTGATTTATAGATTTGGTTCTTCTCCCTCAACCAAAAATACTTTGTTATATTTTCTTTTTAGGAAGGAGGCACAGTTGGATGAAGAAGGGCAGTTTCTTGTCAGAATAATATATGATGATTCCAAAACCTATGACCTGGTTGCAGCTGCAAGCAAGGTTCTTAGTAAGTAATATGGATATCTTCTTTGCCCAGTCATCACATGTAAGATTAAAGAATACCCACAACACAAATGTCCATGGAGCAGAGAGAAACAGGATTTAACACAGAGAGAATGAAAACATGTTAATGGTCAGAGTGAAAAAAAAATTGCAGAAGAAAGGATTTTATTTTAAAATATTTTTATTGATATTTTAAAAATATTTTTATTCCTTTTATTCCTTGAAGTGATTTGTATTACTTTCAAAGTATTCTAAGACATAGGTACACCTTACATTGCAGTAATATACCTCATCCACAAAGCATCATCAGTGTGACAGGCAGTCATGAAGTGACAATATACCCCCATGACAACCTTGCCAATACAGCCAGATTTCAACCACTGCTGCAAGAGCAGTCCATGGCCTGCTGTATCCTTCTGCCCTCCTGGTCCTCTGCTGAACAAGCATGCTGAGTAACAGAATGGCTTGTGACATTTCATATCTGGTCTTACTTCATAGCTGCTGTTGATTTGGGTAGCATTCGTTTTCAGTCGTTGAGACCCTGTTCTGGAATTTACAAGGTAGAATTATGCCTATAAGCTTTATTTTATCTGCAGACCCAAATGCGGTACGAATTTGTTCAGAAACAGTAATTAGCCAATAACTCATACGCCAGTGATGACTAGTAGTCTTGTTGCATTGGTGCAGCTGATGTAGTTTCATGCTGTTGTAAACCAGAAGCAACTCCCCTGAGGCGAGCATTGCTGAGGTTCTTTATTTGCAAATAGTGCCTCCTTATCTGAATCAAAATCTAAAATGCTATGCATGCACGAACTGCACAATGCTGCAAAGTCCTAAAGGTAGTCAATAAATCCTATGGAAATTCCTCTGTTGAATACATGTTAACTTGTTCGTGGACCCTGACTCCTGCTGTCCTCATATTCTTGGCCTACTGGGTACAGTTTAGGTACTGTCTTTCTTATTTTTGAATATGAGACTAAAGTAGTAAGCAAAATTTATGAAATTCAGTCTTTTGACTAAATCACATTCTCCTGTTTTAACTAGATCTAAATGCTGGGGAAATTCTTCAGATGTTTGGGAAGATGTTTTTTGTGTTTTGTCAAGAATCTGGTTATGATACAATTCTACGTGTTCTGGGCTCAAATGTCAGAGAATTTTTGCAGGTAAGATTTTTACACCAAAATGTTTCAGATACACAAGTCCAGACAGAATTATGGTCAAGCCAACAGGTTAGAATGGGATGTGGAGATACAAGTTGTCCTGTGTAATTTTCCAGTTATTTGTGTAGAGATGTATGAAAAAAATCTTGCTTGGTATTTCCATTGGGTAGGGCTTTTCACTGCTCAGCAGTTCTGGCATCGCTGTTCTGTTAATATACTCTTCAGTTACCTGACAGAGCACTATTTTTCCCTCTAAACAGTCCTCTTTGTTTAAATTTATGAACAGAGAGTGAGAAGGCAGGTAAGATGGCATTCATAGAGGCATTCATAAATGTGAAATTAATTTGAAACTGCAAAGAAGAGTTTTAAACTCTTCTTTTCATGGGTAACAAAAGTATGGAGTACAGGAGACATGAAAAAAACTACCAAATAGTCTGCACATGTTAATTAAAAGGGCTTTACGTTGTTTATGTTATCAGAAAATGTCGTCTTCAGACTTGTAGGTGTTTCTTATCCAAAGTTCTCTTTGACTTATTATAGATGGTATTTCTAATTGTACATTATGTACAGAGCTAGGGCTCGTACACAGCTTATCTCTAAGACAGGAAATTGCTTTTGTACATGAACTGAGGGTGGGACAGAGCAGCAGTGCTGAAGCCAGTTTTTGTGCTTTCCTAACTTCAGAACAGTGTGACATTGTGCTGTAAAACAAAACAAAACAAACTGAAAGTAATTTTTCAGTAGCATGGAAGAAGTGTGATGACCTCTCTGAAGTGTGATTTCCAAGTGTAGCAAAAATGGGCTTCCGTTTTTTGTCACCTGAAAATTGTTCACTTCAAAAACAGTTTGGATTTCAGATTTGTTCTATGTATCATTCCTGGGGGGAGCTGAGTGCTGTAATGAGTTTAAAAACACGGAGCTGACTAAGGTTTCACAAGAGATTGCCTAATAGCTGTGTCAAACCCTTGTCGATTTTCACTGGTAATTTAGCAGCATCTTGTCATCTTTTCTCTTAAAAATCTCTCCAGTAATAATGAGCAAAAAGAGCAGAGTGCATGTTTTGCTGAATTACTGGAATATTTACTCCTGTATCTCACTACCTGCCCTGAAACCCGGAATACTACAGCACATCCTAAACTTACTAACCCAGACTTCTTTTACAAGTCCCATGGACTGTAATTCTGGGTAGGACAAGTTCCCTAATGCTCCAACTGATGCATACCAGATGTGTGGTCTGTGTACCGCTGTCTGTCTGTGGGATTGGACATCCGTGACATTGATAGCTCCATTCGTGGGATGCCCTCAATGCAAACATCCAGATCGATGTCATTTTTGCAGATGTACTGGAGTTGTGGTTAGAGTTGAGCAAGAAGAGAAGACAGAAATAAAACATAGGGCTGGCTTATTCCTCTGTCACTCTGGGTACACACTGATGTGCTAGTCCTTTCCTCTTCCTTTTTCTCCTCCCCTTTGCCATCCAGTATACTTATCTATTCTGTCATAAATAATGATGGACACGTTTGTAGTACACACCAAGCACCTGTAAAAGCATGAACAGCATACATTTATAATCTTCTAATGACAGTATTTTGGGATGTTTTGTTTGCATTCTGGCACTAAAATATGACTTTAGCTATTATGCACTTATGTAAATTCTAACAAGACTAATGTGTAAGTAGTTGTGCCAGCAGTACTTTTTAGCTTTTAATTATGATGGAAAATTAATGTTATCCATGATTTATCATTTTTTGCAGCTTCCAGCAGTCAGATTAGGTCAGAAAGCTCATTTGTATGCTTACAAAAATAGGTGCAGATTGGTTTTGATGTGCTGAGCTTTTCTCTGATTCTTAAAATATATAATACGATTCCAGAAGTGCTTCTTGAAACCTGTACTGAG
>VXAV01005957.1:613667-625071 GCA_013399715.1 Alectura lathami | reverse complement strand
CATGTGGCCCTTCCTACCACCAGATAATAGTCAAGAAAATTTTACAACATGCACGCCACAACTAACCACTTCAATCTGATGCTTCGCATCTTCATCTTCATCTCTGCAGTACAGTGGTTGCATAAATCAGTGGCATTTTGGGAAAGACGGGAAGCATTTCAATTGTTTGGCAGAACAAAGAACCTAAAACTTAAACCTAAGAACTATGTGTAAGAAGTAGTACATAAAACATCATTATGAAGACTATTGTATAAAACTTGTTTATCAGATTTACTTCTGCTGTGACCATGCTTCCTGTTCATATTGTGGATAACACTTGATGTGCTGTTAATTCCTGTTTAGGAAAAGGTACCTTTCTTCTGACATCGTCCTGCATTTTGACTTTGTAGACACTATGTAAACATTTTCTGTATTGAAAGAGGGCATTTGTCTGACACTGCCATCTGAAGCATGTGCCAATATACTTTTACTGAAATGCTCTTCCTTTACAGTGTGTTTCTCGTTGATTTATATTAACTAAATGAAGTTGTCATGTTAATAGTAGATTGCTGGACAAATTTAAGCCACCAGTAGTGCTCTAATTCTGTTCTGGTAGAGCCCCTGGCATACTGCCAGGACATGGTTGTCATGGTTGCCTCTTGTTTTGGTCTCTAATTTTCAGAAATGATCTTCTTTTATTCCTTGGGAGAACCTGATAGTATTCTTGGCATCATGGCATAAGAAAGAGATACATAGCTTGTAAGGGGACATAATCTCTCTTATTTTATCAGCTGATACTTTGGGTAAAATTAGACAAGGGTTCAGATATTTCATAACTTACAGTGCATTTTTGTGTGAATAATACCCATTCTTGTCTGACATTTTCTAAATAGTTGCATTTTAAAATAGAATAGTGCAATTACTTTGTGTATAAAAATCATCTATATCTACTATACCTTATCAGCACAGAATACATATGTATAAATGTTTTATGTTAATGTGCAAAATAAGTTGCAATAAATTATTTTTTCCACTGACTTTTAGAAATTTGGGAGTTTCATTTTCAATGAAAGTTTCATTTTATTGTTGCATTTGGTACAAAACAAGCATGTTCCCCATTCTGGAATTCCAAGATCGTGTTTAAATAATTTCTCAAGTCATTGTTCCCATGCATGTGTATGTTCAGGAGTCTCCCACATTCAGGCTCCTGGATCACATCCTCAGGTTGAAGTAGGGTTCAAAATGCGTGGTGTAGTACTCCAAAACCAGCAGAAGAGATCACAGAAATGCTTAACGATGAAAAACTGGCCATCCATTGTGAGCAGGATGTACAAACCAAGCGAAGCTTTAGGAAAGGGAGATGAAGAGGGATTGCTGCACGTGTTCTTTTGCACCATCTCACCGTGGGTCAGAAACACATCCTAGCACTCTGTGAGAGATTGCCCTGGCTCTGCAATCCACACAACAGCAATTTCTGCTTGATGTTGATCAAGCCTACCAGCACTTTAATGGGGATTCCTAGACGTGAGATCTGTGACAGTGGTAGTTGTGAATTGAAATAATTGATGCAAAAGACTGAAGTAACTGAAGTTCCTGTATTACACTTCAGGCTGACTGTAGATGGCATATCAGAAAGAACTCAAAAGTGCTCTATCATTTGTTAATCGTTCCAAAGTATGAAAGCTCCTGTTAAGCTACTCTGTAGCATAACCAATTTCTTAAAGCACTAGAAACACTTATGTTGTTTTCATATGAGTGCTTTTTGTCTCAAGGAAACCTGTATGATTTAGGCACTTGACCACTTCTGTTACTAAAACTAGTCTTCAGATAAATGCTGAACTTAACAGCTGAAAATAAAATTTGGTTCAGTATTTCTCTCAGATAACTGCAGATATTTAGTTCTTTAATGTGTGCTCTCTTGCCTCTTTGACTGAAGTATAGCAATTTACTTTTTCAAGAGGTTCGCTAGTTGAAAGATGAGGCAAAATAATTATCAAAGTCTGTTTCAAAGGCATTTATAAATACATCTGTTTTAGCTTTTTTTTTTTTTTTTTTTTAACAAAAAAATACTAAGTTGAAACAAGGAGAAAAAAAAGAGTGAAAGCAGCAATGAAATTGCAAATTATGAAATGCTTAGCAGTGTGTAATTGTCTAGATCAAATGCTCTGCAAATTTGCAAAATTCAAAAGAATTTGGGTTTCTATGGTATAACTGACTAAGGCTGGCCGTGCAGGGGACTCCCCTACTCTGTCATAGAGATGGCACTGCACTGTCCCTGTATCTATTGCAGGGCTTGAAGAATAGCAGAAGGACTCTTACTGCACTCAGTAAATTTTGAAGCAAGCTTATTAAGTGCATACTGTCAATCCTTAGAGGTTACATTATAAAGACTCACAGCCAGTGAAGCCATCTGATAATATGGCCTGTGTTTGTAGATGTTGATCTCATTGACCTTCCTTGTGCAGAATTCCATCAAAACTTGATTTTCTAAAATTAAAAATGGCTGGGCAAATATCTGTGCAATTTTTAGCAAAATTATTATCAATTCTAGCTTTGTAAGTGGAGCATATTATTACCATATATTACTTCTTAATCACAGTTGCATTTCTCTCAGGCTGTGTTGGAATGTTCCAAGTCATGAGCCTTATGCAGCTGATTTTTATTTATGTTTATATGCCATAAGGTAAATACCTTACAGTGAATTATCAGTGGGAACAAATCCTGGAAATGTAACTTTGTGTTTGATAACTTGGGGAGGAAAGCTAAAATAACAATGAATAAGAAACTCTTTTGGCTAGATGTTCACAGTATTATCACAATCGTTACTCTTGGATTTTTTACTTACAAAAAGAAGTTAAAACATAACTGGGGTGGCTAAGGAACTAAAAAGATGTTATAGCTAAACATAGTTTGAATAATTAGCTTGAATCTTCAAGTGATGGGAAGGGTGGAATTCTGCTGGTTTTAACTCGACATGTGTTTCTGAACAGTTATATGGGAGGACAGGCCAACAGTACACAAGTAGAACTCCAGCTTCTTGTAAGAGTATGGGCTTTCAAACTTTACCTTCTTGGTAAACACATCTACAGATGCCGTATTTTGGATGTATCTGGAAGGTATGAAAAAGTCAGCAGACAGAGCAGAAGACTAAATATCAGGACTCCAGCTCTCATTTTTCTGACCGATTGGAATCAAAAGCTATTACACAGCTCAGAGTTCATGTCCCCACACGCAGCACCAGCTTAGCTGTAGTGATCTCAGAGATGCGAAGTCTCTACCTTGCCCCAGAATCGAATGATATTAAAGAGGGATGCATTACTGATGAAAGTAGTGGCCTTTCCATTATCACCCAATTTCTTTTGGGACTATTCACTATATGCACTTAAATCTTGTAGGATCTGGAGATTTTTTGTACACCTTCACTGTAAGTCACTAGATAGCAATTTGTGCCTTAGATTTGGGTAATACAGTAATAAAAACCATTGCCCAGAGGAGTTTCAATTCACCCTTCCTCATCTGCTGCTGTAGGGCTGCTATTTTTTTGGTTTTGTGAAGGAACTTCACATTTTTATACTTATTACACAAAGGCATCATTGGCAGCAATGGATTACTAGCACCCAAAGTGTCCATTTAGCTCTTTATCTGAATATCTATGTCTATACCTATATATCTGTACTTATATATCTGTACACACACATATAAAGGAAATCCCCCAGGAAAAAAACATGAAGACAAAAGTGCAAAAATCCAGTTAGGTGATGTGAGATTTATTTTCGTGACTTGGTTATGGTGTTTAATGGAGGCTGGAGTACAAAGCATATCTGACTAGTTACAAGCTCACATTTGAAAGACAATCATATACATAAGAAGGAAATAGGAAACAGTTCGGTAACATTTGATATGAATAAGGGATGGGTGGACCTGAAGACCCCAGAGGATTTTCTGTGAACAAAACTCCTGTAAAATCTAAAGCACATAAACATGAGCATGCTGCAGCCCAGCTATGCACTGCAATGTACACCCTTGTACTCTGAAGCTTTGGTAGCCTTGTCAATAGCACCCATCTCCATGGAGCCAGAGCAGGGCTGAGGCATCCATATCCTGATGTTTTTAATTCACCATGGTGACAGGTCAACAGTATACATATGTTGTCAGAAACTGTAAAGTGGTTAGGGATTTGTAAAATGGAAGAGAAGGGAAGGGAAGACGGAAGGGGAAAAAAAACCAAAAAGCTAATGGGGTATAGTAAATGAATTCTGTCACTGTGTTGGCTTATTGTCTCCTAGCAAAGGGATGTTACTGGCCTTTTAGGTCTTTTTTTTTACAGGAGTGCCATGGACACGTAGAGGGTCTGTGTTATGATTTTTCAATTAATGTTCCTCTTCATTGCTTGCTATCAAGATCTCTTTCCTGGGAAGAGACTGATCCTGGTGTTCAGGTTCCATTCCCCAATCCATAACTGCACATAAAAGGCACTATTTTTTCTCCATTGTTGTTCAAACCTCTGGCCAGCTTTGGATGACAGTTGTGGAAAAATTGCAACAATACATGCTGTCTCCACCAAATCACTCTGTTTATTATTAGCAGGAAAAGGCTAATGTTCATTTTTATCATAGTGGTCATTGGGTCCTTCTGCCGATGTGACTGTTTTGGAGATAAAGATGACCAGGAATGTAAGAACAATTTTTTTTATTGTTATTCTGGGATGAAGAAACTAGCTCTCTGTTACAGAGGTTTTGTTCTGGATGTAGAATTTTCAGTGGTTACCATATCCAGCAGTCAGATTGACATTGCCTTTGCTAATGTTTTTTTTTTGTTTGTTTGTTTTGTTTTGTTTTTCAGAAATGATTATATGAACCCCCAACAGTTAGCCAATGCTAGCACATGTTTATTTTTATGTGTTCATGTTCTGGACACCTCTGGCATGAAACCTGTGCATTTGTCATATTGCAGATTCTCAGGGTCTTCCTAGCCCTCCAAAATTGATTTTACGCTTTGATAAATGTGGTATCCTGTCTAGAACTTAAGCAACTGACTTGTGATTAAATTGACAGAACTTAGCTGACTGAAGGTATTCATATTTCTCACAGCTGTTAATCATAACCCAAAGTGGAGAACAATTAACTCAATAGTCCTTGAGGCTTAGTTTAAAAAAAAAAAAAAAAAAAATCTGAAAAACCCTCAAAAACTACATGGTCATAGCTTCCAGATGAGAAATAAAACAGTTCTGAGTTCAGTGTTCCTGGCTTCAGCCCTTACATCAACACAAGCATAATGTTGTAACAAACTGCATGAAAAATCAAACCAGCTTCATAAATCTCACTGAAGTATGCAAGGTACTAAGAGTGAAGACACACATCTATTTCTAACACGTCCTGAGCACTGTGTATAAGGTTCCTGGAAAGAAGAAAAAGGTTATGTCCTGTTTTTTTCAGACATTTTGTGCAAATTGATTTAATTAATGACAGTTTGCATATGAAAAGTGTTCAGAAACAATCTTGTTCTCAACAAAAAGCCTGTATAAACAGGTAGAAGGGTAAGTATCCTTTTTTTTATTGAGACAGTGAATCATTCAGAGATCTAACAGCCTGTACAAGAAACCAAAGCCTGGCCTTCTGTCACATATAGGAGTAATTGTGGGCATTTATGTAATGTAATGTTAACATGTATTTTCAGTTAGAAAACAGCCCTGCAACTGCAGGCAGTCTCCTCTGCCTCTTGCATTTCCAGGTATGCCACATTTAAACTACCATACTTCCTTACCTCTGGACGTTTTTCCTGGCACTATGTCACTGCAGCAGTGAGAAACATTTCTCTCTGATGGTGTGTCACACCCTGTGAAAAAGAGCCAAACTGAACCCAGTATTTTAAAAATTCACTGCCAGTCCCCAGATTTTTGTTCCTTCCTGCCTAATAGCAGAGCCTGGTCTCTGTCAGATGACATCATGGTTTCTAATTAACTGCTGCAAGGCGCTAATAATTTTCCCTCCTGTTTCTACAATAATACCAGGCAATCTACACAGAACAATGTGACTCTCTTGAAGAAAACAGAAAGCTTGCGATGCCAGACTCTTGTGTCCTGCACTGAGGGCTCTGTGCAGCCAAGAGGACAAAGCCACAGCTGCCACTCTGCGTTCGGTGCTCTTGTAGCCCTTTTTTGCAAGAGAGCTAAGACTTACTTCTCCACCTTCCCTAACTCACATTTTGATGTAACAAGACAGTGCCCTAGAAAAAAACAGCAACAGAAGAGGTGTACCTGCATTTCCCACCTCCCCTTACACAGCTCCATGCCGTTTGCTCAGGTCCTGTCGCTGTCCCCAGAGAGCAGAGCTCAGCGCCTGCCCCTCCGCTCCTCTGGGAGGAAGCTGTAGGCCGCCATGAGGCCTCCCCTCAGCCTCCTCTGCTCTGGGCTGAACAAACCAAGGGGCCTCAGCCATTCTTCACAAGTCTTCCCCTCTAGACCCTTCCCCATCTTTGTAGCCCTTGTTTGGATGCTCTCTAATAGTTTTACGTCATTCTTATATTGTGGTGTCCAAAAGCACTCAGTGCTCGAGGTGACGCCACACCAGGCAGAGCAGAGTGGGACAATCCCTTCCCTCGCCTGGCTGGCAGTGCAGGGCCTAATGCACCCCAGGGTATGGCTGGCCAGCTTCAACACTAGTTGAGCTTTGGCCACGCAAATTTTCTTCCTACAATGGCATTTCTGTAGTCCATCTCATGATTAAGGAAACCAAAATTCTGCTGGTAACTTCAGCCTTGGAGCCACATATGGATCCGCTGGGTCTGCCTGTTCCTTTCAATATCGTTCCTTGCTACTGGAAGAATAGAGGAAAACACTAATAGAGAAAAACAGAGCCTGTGCACTGATCTTTTAATTAATTTCCCCAGGGCACCAAAGTCCCTTCTGAGTGCTCTTGGACTTCTCTTTGCTACTTCATAGCTGCCAATGCGAAAAACCAATAATGGATAGTAATCAGAGGGCCAAACCAGGCGAATGAGTTTTCTAGTAACACCTCTTCCCCAGGCCCCAGGTATGCAGTGGACTTTCCTATGTCCATCATGTTTCAGAGCCTCTCACCTGTTGTATAAGGGCACCTGGGAGGGTGAGGCAGGCAGGGAGGGGATTCACCTGCTGCTCTGAGCAGAAGCCTGCTTCCATTCCCTCCTGTGGCTGGAAAGGCCACGTGGATGCAGAGGACTGAGCATTCTGCTGGGTGGATGCCATGACTGGAGCTCCTTGCAAGTGGGTGACAACCACCGTTGGCAGTGGCAGTGACAGCACTCTCCCTGCGCGCCCTCCCGCCAACTGCTGCTTCCTGCAGACTGCCCGCCCTGGCCGCAGCGCTCCGCGGGGTGCCATGTGTACCTGTGGGAAATGACTGCCTTTCCTCCTGGGCCTCCCCGTGCCTCCTCAGCTGCCCTCTGAGCACTGCTGGCTCCTGGTGGGTCTCTGTGCTCCTTTGGAGTCTCCCCAGGTCACCCCTGTATGCCCCTGCACCAGAGTGATCACCTCAGTGAGTGACTTATTTTGAGTACAGCAGTGCATGTATAATGGCTTTAGTGACTTGACAAGAGTGGAAGGAATGCTGTGTAGCACGTGGCAGTGCTGAGGAGCTCGGGATTCAGCAAGAAGCTCTTCTGAGGGTGGCAATCCCATTCACTAGGTATGGCACCACAGTTAAGACAAACAAAACTCTAACCACATCCATCTCAGTCTGCAGGAGTCCGTAGACATAGCTGCCACACACCTGGCCTGCAACGCCAACAAGGATGTTTCTGGGGCACAGCCAGGAAGAGGCTTCTGTCACGGATTGGCGAACCAGCTTCTCCTTTCTTGTTCCCTAATGTTTAGCAGGGAGAGTAAGTTTTTGGGGCAGCAACTCAAAACTGGTTAAAGTATCACGCTGGGGAAAAGTAACAGTAAGGTCTCACTTTGCCCCAACCCCAGCAAAAGCAGAGTTAGAGGTCTCAAACAGGTTTTCCTGAAACAGCAGCAGGCCTGGGGTGCAAAGGGAGCTGACTGAAGAAGAAATGAGTTTGTTGGTGTTTTTTCAATTGAAATCTTCAGGAAAAGGTACTGTGAACGAGATAGTTTGATCCTATCATGTTTAAACATTTATTATCTGTGTATACACAATTAGGAGATAAAATATTCCCAGGAAAAGGGGAGCTCATTGGCTGGAGCTGTGTTTGGTCCTGAGTCAGTTGGTGCTTGTTAGGCCTTTGGCTTTTATCCTTGCCAGGGCAAAAGGCTGATGAAGGCAAATCTGAGCTGGATGGAGGCACTCCTTGCTTAGGAAGAAGAGAGGCCAAAAGCGAGAAGCAAGGATTTGGTCAGCTTCCCCCTTCCCCTCTGATTGCAGAGGGGTGTCACTCCCAGGACTGCTCAGGAGAATGCCCCGGTAGGAAACCTTTTCATCAAATAACTCTTTTGAGAAGGAAATTTTCCTCTGAAGATATGTTATGCATTTTGACCCGAGGAATAATGAAGCTCTTTGTGAAGACTAAGAAAGGGTTTACATGTTAGGGCCTGGTTTAATACTGGTAAAGTTAGTAAGTCTAGAGGCATAACTAGCAGGCAGTCAGCGCTCTTCTGTGCGTATAGCCCTGTGTATAAGATGAGGAATTAGTATCTTACTAAACAGGCCCCTCTGAGCATCCATTTGTGTATTGTACAATTGCATGTTGTCTCAGCATCTGACATGGGAAACATGGAACGTTCCATGTTCCAGAGGTTATAAAAGTACTGCTTAGAAGTGAACTCGCGATTGTTCTCCAACAGCTTGTGGGCTTGTGGAGCACTCCTTATGATGTGCCAAGGTATAAGGGCAAGCTGTAGTGCTGCTTTTGGCAGTAGAGCACATTAACAAAAGAAAGCCTCAGAGGTGTTTAGAAAAAGAATGTAAGGCGCTCCAGGACATTGTTGCGTTCCTCCTCAAGAAGAATAGCTTCTCCCTGTGGCATGTTGTTAAAACAGAATCTGTAAGGCTGGTCTGGGCTTGATGTAACCAAGGCTGTGATTACCAGCGCAAGGGCTGACTTCTGATTTAAGGAGATCACTGCAGACATTGACTTGGGCCATTGCCTGGAAGAGCTGGGATGTTTAAAGGCCTGGTTTTCCTCACTTGCAAAGATGAATCAAATGGCTAACATTATCTTCATTAAAAGAAGAAAAGAGAAATCCAACAGGGTAAATAAATAGGATAACAGAAATAACTCCTAACCTACAGTGAAAATGCTGGTCCATTTCACCCTCTGGAGGAGCAATAGTGAGTCCAGCTTTTTCCTCATCTTCTGATAATCTTTTCTTCCAGTTTAGGATTTCTGTCTGGCTGACTGATTTGGAACTTGTAAACTTGTAAACAGAAGAGGTAATGTGGCATAGCTTGATTTCTTTAGCTGTGCCATGCTCCTGGTGCTGTTGGCTCTACTTCATTCTGCTCCTTACATTGCTCAGTGAGCTGCTCTGGCTGCTGCTGGCAGCTTGGCAGCATAAAAGGTGTTTATGTTTCATTCCTATTGGTTGATCCATTTTGCTTATTCCGCTTTTTGCCATTAGAAGTTACCATAATGCCCTTACTCCCTCTTAGTGTTCACTTTTTAAACATGTGGGGCAGGGAACACAGATTTGTAGTACAAAATGAACTTTCTGATTTCCAGAAATGCTTCTGAGATGTTTGTTTTTCCTGATACAAGGCTAATATCTGTTGTATTGGGAGTTATGGTGAGGAGGAAGCTCATTAATTATGAACATTAATTATGTTCATGATGATGTTGAACTGTTACAAAATGATTGTCGCATGGCACACAGACTGTAAAATCTAAAGTCAGCTTTTGAAAGAATTTGCATTCTTGAGATACTGAACTCTCCTCCTAAGCAAGACCATGAAAACAATTGCTGCTTTGCTTGGTCGCTGGAAGGAGAGAAGGATTTCAGTTTAGTTTTACAGGACAATATTTACATTCTGAAGCATTTTCTTCCTTCTGCACACAATAATCTGTCAAAGTACAGAATTACATACATTAATTTCTTTTTCTCGTTTTGTAAGGCTGAAAAGAGAGTCTGGACAGAAGTGCTGGTTTAATGATCAGATCTCAACTTACATAAGAGGCTTAACCTCAGCTCTCACCTGAACCATATTTCCTGTGGCAATGGTCCCTAAGCCATGCTGTGTATTGGTAGAAAGACACTCTCCATCCTTTTGTTAAAGTTGTTCTCCTTTCTGTGAGATAATGTGCTTAATGCCTTAAATGTGCTTTTCAGCTGAAATTAACAAATACTTTGGAGACAGTTACATCCCTTCCTTGACTTTGTTTTTACCAAGTTGTGAATTCTCTTCTTAGCCCTACCTGACCCCAACCACCCCCATGGAAACCACAAACCTTTCCCTTTCTGGCTTCTTCTTAACCCTACTTTGGACTTTGGCTGTCAGTTAGATGTTTGTGGTTGGTCTTGAACGCTGGCAGTATTCATGTTATTCGAAAAACGTGCATCTTGCGGTCCATTACATTTTAGTTTAGGAAAACACCAGACAGATGTTTTATCTCTGATGAATGTGTTGATACTTTGCATTCTAACAGCTGTCTTGTGTAGAAGGATGTAATATAACCTAGCATTTTAAATGAGCATAAAATATGCCAGTATCTACATAAGAAATTATTAAAATGCCATTGATCTTTGTTAACTTTTTTTTTTTTTTTTTGTAATAATTCTATAATAATACTGTTAGTTAGCAGCCCCAGTTCAAGATAAATGAGTTAAACTTTTCCCAAGCAACACAAAGGACTCCTGTAACTACCTTTACAGGAAGCTTACTTCACAGCTCTTGGGAGAAAAATTTCCTAGATCCAACTAAAACTTGTTACAAAGCAGATCATGTTTTAAGACAGAATTGTTTGTTTTAATTGCTTAAGGAGAAAATTTATAAGCCAAAGTTAATACACTACCACAACTTTATAAACATTTAATTTAATGGATAATTTCTTATAGAAGAGTTTTTGTGGCATTTCCACTTGCATATTGGCTAATTTTGTTGCCCTTATGAACCTGGCGACTTCTTATAGCAACCACGACATTGCTGCAAGACAATGTGATATTAGGGCATTGCCATGATGCTTTTTATCTGTTCTGTTCATGGATTTGTTGGCTGAAATAACTCATCAGCACTTTAAGATTTGCTTCTGTTGTGGAACACTCACTTTTCTAGCAGGAGTTTCTAGCTTCTGCTGACACTACTCATGCACAGCATCGCTCCTAGTTAGGGGAGTCCATTTTATGACCTACTTCTATGCCTTATGTTCACTTTGAACACTGTGGACAAAGTGAAATTTTCCCTCCACTGAAAATACAGAAAAAATTCTAGTAAGACAAGCATTACTGAAGATACCTTTGAATTGGAGATGGGATTGGCAATACCTGAAAAAA
>VXAV01005957.1:569150-588572 GCA_013399715.1 Alectura lathami | reverse complement strand
ATAAAAATAAAAATAAAAAGCTCAAAGAGAGTTCAAGGACTCAGTGGGGCTGTCTATGTCCATCAATGTGGAATCAGCTATGCCTGAAGAAATCATGTTCTCCCATCAGTGTGTTCTGCTGGCACTAGAGATTTCGCTGTTATTTACTTTGATGTTTCTCTTTTCTTGCCAGAATTTAAAGGCAATTTCTCCTTTTCCTGTCTCTCTGAATATGGAAAACTGATTATTGCTCTTTGAAGGAAAAATGTTTATCAGTTTTTCTCACTATCTTCTCTTGGCTATACAGGTCAAGTAAGATTAATTCCCTATCTCTTAATAGGCCATATTTTCTATGCCAAATGTTCATTTTTCTTGCCATTTTTT
Organism: Alectura lathami; assembly: GCA_013399715.1. Taxonomy (NCBI): domain Eukaryota; kingdom Metazoa; phylum Chordata; class Aves; order Galliformes; family Megapodiidae; genus Alectura; species Alectura lathami. The sequence goes on along the minus strand of VXAV01005957.1, from coordinate 588,209 downwards.
TTCTGAGCCCTTTCCAAGTAGTCTTTGTCTTTCTTGAAGAGTGGTCCTGAAGCCACAGTACAACAGACATCCTTTCTGAGGCTGGATGGACAGGAACATTCCCATGCCATGCACAAAGCTGCCATGTAAAATTTTCGGTACAAAATTCACTCTTTCCATAGTTTTGTTTTTTGTTGCTTAAGGTGTTATTTTTGAATAATTGAAACAACCAGTTCATTTTTTAAAATATTCTTATTTGCTCTTTTAGTTATCATGCTGAAGTTCAAAAGTACAACTCTTTGCTTCACTGAAACTGCGCATTATGTATTTCAGTGCATTAAGATAACTTTGGATTCTAGCCCCCATCTGCCAGCATGCTATTATACCTTCCAGGCAGTTCTCATTTGTCAATTTTAGAAGTGTACAACCTATTCCATCATCCAGGCCATTAATGAATAGCATCAGATTAGCAAATTGCTATTGGAGTTTGTCCTGTAGCAGCCCTTTGCTCTTGCTAGGGAGCTCTACCATGGAGCAAACAGCCGCATGGGCAGAGCCACGTGGAGGCATAGTGGTAGCTTACGTCTCCAGGTTTTGTCTTTGCTGCACCTGACTTGTAGCAAAGATTCAGGTGTTTAGGAGGGAAAAGTAACATCTTCCCTGTGCTAAAGATGTGAAGCTTTCAATGTCTGGCTGTGAGGTGCTAAAAAAAGGACAGATTAGTCTTAGGGAAACTCAGAGGCAGCCTATGTGTTCTTAAGTGCATACAAGATCTGTTGTTTTTCATAAGTTTATAGCTTTAGTTGATATTAACATATTTCAGGGATGAAAGGAGGAATGATAATCTCATGATAATCTGAGCAGAGTCCCCTTTTGATCACAGCTTGGGGCAGGAGCTTTGATGTCAACACTTCTTGCAGAGCCACACATGATGAACACAAGAAGTTTGGGGATTGTGCTGTGATGTGTGAGATGTGTTTGGAAGTTAAAGGTATGTTGAGAAGTGTTGACGTGGCTCTTTGTGTAAGAAGTACAACAAATACAATATTAAAAATAAATCTTTGCAGCACTATCTCTTCACTTTGTTTGTAGTCTGCAAGACCTTGAGCTCCGCTCCTCCCCCGGATACAAACGTCTGATTGGATTTTTAATATTGCAACAACTTTAAGCTAGTTTGTTTAAGCCTTGCGTCACTAAATTTTATTTTTCTTAAAACAGACTGTTTATGTCAAGAGCCATTTAAATATCAATGCCAGTTTCAGAAACTGCAAAATAGTTATTTGAGAGGAAGATGTGCTTTGGTGCCAAATCTATAATCTCCTCTCTACTTTTTTTTTTTGGTCTTTATTCATGTCTGTGTTGCAACATTTTTTATCATTAAATTGACTGAGGAAATAATTTTTACTCAGTGCTCATATAATAGCTAGCACAGTGAGGTTCTGGCTCAGGCTACTATGTGCTTCAGCCGTGCTTTAGACATTGAGAAGGAAATCAATCAAGGATACACAGACGTAGTGTGCCGGACTGAGTTTATGGTGAGTAAATAAAAATGAACTGTCAAATACAGTTCAACAAATGTCATTGCCAACTTACTTATAAAACAACAATAACAAAACCAAAACAGAGCTATAAACCTCCATACTTACAGTTTTGTAATGTCCTCTTGGGAAACCATTTCAGTTCTAGACATTAAATAATGTATAGGCTTGAAGTTAAGCTGGTGTTAAGGCCCTTAGAATTCTTTCCAATGAACAGGGTAACAATGTTCCAGGGAGAAAACCACAACAAACCAACAAAAAAAACTTCAGTGCACCTTTTCATCAAAAACCTACCAGTAGTTTCTGTACTGCTTGCTTCTGCATTTCATTATTATATTTGCAATTTTTTTTTTTTTAATCCAAGAGACCAATTCTTTCATTGCTCTAAATTTGAGGTACTAGCGATGCTAACTTTAGTACATCAGTTTTTTTTGTCCTTTTAAGTTCTTCATCTCAAAAAGGAGACAACAGAATTTGAGCATTTACAGAAAAGAGGGATTGAGACTATACATTAGTTATTTGCCAGAGCTAATTACTAAGTCATTACTTAGTACCAAATGATAAATAAAATTACTTGATTACTTGGCAGGACATTTGACACTAGCAAAGGGAAATGTTTTTTCACAGGGTGTGCACTTCAGTTATGGAACTCAGTGTGGCAGTCTGTGGACTCACAGCAGATGGGTTTTTATATGGAAGGACACAGGTATCTCAGGGAGTCTTAAACTACTGGAATCAGAAAATTTAGGTGAAACTCTCACTGCAAGCTTGATTTTGTTGTTTGCTTGATTGACTGATTGCTCTAATAGCTCATCCCAAAGCATTTTCTACTTTCTAGTGAAAACTTCTAAGCATGGTATAACCTCTTTTGATCTTTTATCCAACCTACTGCAGATACTATTACATAGGTAAAAACTATTTTTACTGGATAACTCCTAGTTTGTGTTTGTGGCATATAGTAGTGTTAGAAAGCTTCAAGCGTCACTTGTTTGAAGCAAGAAGGTCTCCAAACTCATTGTTCGAGTTAATGAACTTCAGAAAAACAAGTTGATCTGTGATGATTTTGTAATCAGAACGAGAGTTTGAACAGGAGAATGACTAATGCTGTCAAAACTATTTGTATGTGCATTTTCTTTTTCTCCCTAAGTGATTTCATGTGGGCTAACTTTAGATTCGGTTTAGGTGAACAACACTTCTAAATTCAGAGGAGAGAAGGCTCTTGTTGGATTTATGGCATTAGACCGACAACCATTCTCACTTATCTCCCCATCAGACTAATGTTTTAGACACAGAGCCATGCACAGTAAGAACAAGCAGACTCTTGGCTCCAGCTGTATCTACAAAACAAGCTAGAGGACACCACCTCTGGCTTACACCTAACCTCACATTAGCCTGGCTAGAGGGAGGATCCTTTTTTGCCCTTACAACTCACTTCTTTCAGTCCAGCCAAGTTCAGTTGGTCTCCTCTCTGTAGCCCTTGTTGCAGCTGATATGAGCAAAGATAGACCAGCCGCCACATGTCCACATCTGTGGAAGTGAAGGAAAGCAGAAAGGGGACCAGGGTGGGCTAAGAAAGGATTTTAACAATTCCCATGCTGGTGATGAAGATCATCGCAGTTTGAAGGCCACAAAGGGCAGTTCCTGGAATCTGTGGAGGTTTTCTTTCTGCTGTGTTTAACTGTTTGTCTTGTATTCATCCCAATCACAAAACAAAACATTATGCTGAAGGTTAGAGTCCTGTGGTACGTAACCAGAACGAACAGAAGTCTTTGTGACTGACTTGCATGTTGTAAAAATAAGCAAGGAAACAAAGAAAGGGGGAAAAAAAAAAAAAAGCTCAAGGGCATGCCCACACCTTTGGCTTTCATAGCCTTACTCAGTCATCCACAACACGAACAGCAAGTTGTATGTGTGATTACATATGCTTCTATATGGTGTTCTGTGTGTTCAGCATGAAAAAGGGAAATGATAGTGCAGATTGAGAAGGTAATACCATTTAGTTAAAATCAGGGTTACATATTGCTTCCAGATATATTCACATGGAGGAGATTTTTCTTCAAGATTCCTTTGTGATGGATTATGCCTAGTATAAAGGGATGGCAAAGGAGCAGTAAAATCTCTATCAGTGTGTAAAGGTCACTCAGAGCACTCAAAGATTTTTAGGTCCCTACAAGTGAGCCCCAATCTGAGCAGCGTGATGAAAGCATGAAGAGATGTTTATTTCTCTGTCATTTATGGGAGTTTATTCAAGCGAGAGTTGAAGGCTCCAAGCTGAAACAAACCTGATAGCTCTTTCAGTCTATGCTGTTGCCCATATTGCCACCGATGGTTTCATAACCAGGTAGTACAAGTTAATTTTTCTTTTATTTGCTCTGTTGTTCAGTCCCAGGTTCATTACACACTTGTGAGGCCTTACTGAAATCACATTAATGTAGCCAGTGAGATGAGTGAGTGATGGGACCAATCAGTTATGAGGTCCTTAAACACAGAGTTTGAACACGTTAGAAATACAGGAAGTAACTTCCTAAATCTTTGTGGTCTGGCTGATTTATTTGGTTGACTGCAGCTTGTCTGTTACTGAATCAAAACTGGAGCTGGGATAGCTCTTGATTCAGACAGTATAATCCCCAGCTAGGTTTTGGGAGTTTAGTAACCCTGGACCAATTAAGGGTAGTATTACTCCCCAAATAGGGAGTTAATGTTTTGTTAAGCACAGAGTTTAAAAGGGCTCTGAGACTTCAAAGTCCTTCTACTACAGAGCAAGCAATACAAAAGTTGCAAGTCAGAGGCCATTGCTCTGGAAGTTTATTATTTCTGGACCCCACTGAAGAAACTAAAAATGCACAAAAAAACCATACAGTAACTTCTTTGATGAGGTTAAGAGTTCAATATTTTTTCAGCTGTCCTTGTTTCTTTACCATGTTTACACTTTCTTTGCTAGTGCCAGGAGAAAAGGTAACAGGAATTTTCATTTCTAGCTGGATATTTCAGCTAAATGTATACGGAAATGACAAGCTAAACCTTCTTTGTCCATGCCTTTGAGATTTATATGTAATGTTATTATCACAGAATCACAGAATAACCTGAGTTGGAAGGGATCCAGAAGGATTATTGAAGTCAAAACCCTGGCTCCACACAGGACCACCCAGAATCCAAACCCTATCTCTGAGAGCGGTGTCCAAATGCTGCTTGAGCTGTCAGCTTGGGGTCATGCCCACTGCCCTGAGGAGCCTGTTTCACACCCCTCATCCTCTGGTGCAGAACCTTTTCCTAACCCCCAGCCTGACCCTCCTCTGATGCAGCTCCACGCCCCTTCTCTCAAGTCCTGTCGCTGTCCCCAGAGAGCAGAGCTCAGCGCCTGCCCCTCCGCTACCCTGTGAGAAAGCTGTAGGCCGCCATGAGGCCTCCCCTCGGCCTCCTCTGCTCTGGGCTGAACAAACCCAGGGACCTCAGCTGCTCCCCACACCTCTTGCCCTCTAGACCATTTCCCATCTTTGTAGCCTTTCTTTGGGTGCTCTTCAATAGCTATGTCTTTCTTACATTGTGCCCAAAGCTGCGCACAGTGCTCAAGGTGAGGCCACACCAGTGTAGAGCAGAGTGGGACAATTGCTTCATTTCTCAACACTGAATTTCTGATATATATACTAGTGCAGTCTTCACCTTCATCTCTACTTGGCTGTGTCCAGAGCAGACATATAGATGTGTGTGGTGAGGATTATTTTACTCTATCAGCTTTTACATCATGAAGGAAGAACACCTTGACCTTGACATTGCTGATAAGTTGCCTCAGCAGAATCCTACTTGTGACTCAGCTGCATGAGAATTAAATTTTTAGGTAATTTTTTATAGCCTGACCTATGACTTAGCAGAGCATACATCCCATGACACGTGTACCATGTATAACTTTTTATTTTTGCGATCCAGCTAGTCTTAAATGACTGGAACATCTGAATCCACCACTGAATCTGATACCACTTCACAGTGTAAGCCTTACACAGATTAAATGGTCTGGGGTTACAGGGGCCCGGTAACTTTGTTTGCAATAAAACTGAGATTTAACTTCTTTCAGAACAGACCAGCAGACACAGAAGAACCACATACTAGTTAGATGTTACTTCATAGTGAGTTAGGCTGATGATTAAACAGAATTGAGTAACATTTGTCAACAAACGAGAGTGAAACTTCTGCAGGAGGAAATAAAGAAATTTCATGAATTAAACCACTGGAAAAGTAATATGTATATGTTTTTATTATCATTACTGTTATTATTGTTATTATTTTACTTGTTTTACTTAATCTGTGTGCCCTCGTTGAAAGTGTGTGTTCCCTGAAAGCTTTTACAAATATCATTCAGTCTGTCTCGGAAGTATTTTCTCTTTACCTTCTCCTCCCCTTTCATTTTCCATCTATTTCACTTTTTTTTAAGTTCAAAGTATCTTGATGTTTTGATATCAGGATTTGTAGGTTACAAACCAGCATAAACAATTCCTGAATTAAATATGAAATATTGCCTTTATTCACACACAGGCCTCTCATTGACTTACCCCTTACACCAGCCAGGGTCCCCAAACAGACACCTGGTGGAAACCTTGGGGTAGAAGTTGTATGACATGGGACAAATCAAGTATCCCAGCCACTCTTTTTTGGATTGACTGAAAAAAAAAAAAGAAAAAAAAATAGCCCAAATCACATGAACTTATTGACCTTTGTGCCACGGTAGTTTCTGTAACTATTGAATAGCAGGGATGGGCTCAGGGCTAAGGAGAATTTGGGGGTTGGCCTATGCAGGGAGATAAGGTTACATATAAGGCAGCTGCAGCAGATTTGGGCAAACTGATGGAGTGTATTCCCCAGAGCAGAGCTCAGCGACTTTGGATCCTGGAACCATGAGTGGGTGTCCCTTCATGGGGAACAAATACTTGTAAGTCCCTCTTCTATTTTGCTTTAAATTCATAACATTAGTGTAACATTCAGAGAGGAATTAATGGTTATCTGCAAATAGAATGCTGCAGCTATTGCTATAGAAAAGGAGATTGTATGAGAATTCTTCAGAGCAAGGTTTGTTTGATAAACCAAATTTAATGCTACCAGCTGTTACTATGACAAGATACAGGTCAGGTGCGATGTTTTTCTCACAGGACTGCCTTAGAAGTACGTGTTCTCCCTGTTTAAATTTTGAGTGCATCTTTTAATAAAAAGGCAGGTATAGTCGTAGTTCTTTAATTAAGTAGTTTATCTATTTGCTTACTTCTTAGATTTAATTTTAGCAAGCTATCTTTGGAAGATGAAAAAGGTCACACATCACAAGAAGGAATGAATAAAGCCAGCAAAGGTGGGCTTATCTATGGAGATTACCTACAAGTAAGTGTAAGGATTTGATTTTTACTGCCCTGGTCACTCTGAAGGCTTGAGCCAGAACATGTGATTAGCACTTCTCCCCATTACACACTGGCAGCAGCGTGGCAGTCACCAAGGCAGGTGTCAAAGTGCCACTTCTTTGTATGTGCTCCCTGGGTGTGCTCACGTCAGCAGTGCCTGACTCCGCCGAGATGGTGGTGGGAGACTGTGGAATGGCTTCTCAAATTGTAGGGAAGGTGGGGGTTGAGGAGGTTTAGGGGGGAATTAGTTGTACTGGCAAACCTGAACTGTGAAGTGGTGCACCACAGAAGACTTTCTTTGCTCTGATAATTACCAGTTGGTAATTTTTCTACAGGTCAGCAGGCTATGTGAAACTTCTCCAAATTGCTGCATGAAAACACAGAATATTTGGCTGGAAAAATACATTGCAATAATCTAGAGTGTGAAACAAAACAAAAAAAAAACACAAACAAGCAAACCTAAAAAACACAACTAGAAGTAATTAAGAAATATGTATAAATAGAATGGTAGAAGTAATAAAATAATTTAGATTTTTTTGTGCCAGCAAGAACTGGAGTGGGATTACTCTGTGCTTGTGAACAAAAGATTAATTTTTTGACATCTGATTCAGAACCTTGTGCAGATTTTCTAAAAGTAACTGCAAGATTGTGAATTTCTCAGTGAAAATTTACTAATTACTATTAATATTGATAATTACTAGTGCCAGAACTGAGGTAGCTAGTTCAGCCTCAAATCAGAGCTCTTGCACAGTTATGCTAATACATGATTACACAGAATTTTACTATAGGAACTATCTTGCACTGAATATGTCAGTATTAATAGAAGGTCTCGAGAATGCACTAGATATTTTGCTTTTTTTNTTTTTTTTTTTTTTTTTTTTTTTTTTTTTTTTAAGTATATTCAAAACTCTTAAAATGATTTTCCAAACTTTATTACTTGATGTACCTAAATGTTCATTTCAGACAACATTTTTTGTTCTAGTTACAAAGAAAACATTTAAACATTGATTTTAACTTTTCATACAAGCTGGAACACTTCTAAAATATTTTTTCCTTCAGTGTTAGCTCTAAGCAGTAGGAAGACCATAGCAGAATTGAGAACTTTACAAAAAGTCTTATTTTATTTTTAAGCTGAATAAAATACTGAATGCCCAAGAGCTTCAGAGTGAAAAGAAAGGAAACAAAATCCATGATGAGCATCTTTTCATTGTGACGCATCAAGGTGAGTGGGTGGGAGGACTGAAGTGATGGTTGTTTGGCATTCTTGCCATGGGGAGTTATGTAATGCTGACAAGTGCTGTACATAATTTGTTTTCATTTTAGGCACAGTCACTATAATCACTCTATTTTGTTATGCACATTTATATTTGTATGTATCCCTGTGGTTTTTTTTTAAGGCTGTATTCAGCTCTCTGCTTTTGAAGTTATAACTATAAAATTTGGATTTGGAAAATCAAGAGTTCAATGGTCTGTTCCTGATGAAATTAAGGTGGAGAAATTCATTCCTCTGTTGAGTAATAGGCTGCTAAGCAGTTTATTGTGGGCAGGTTTTGTATGTTGGCTTGTGCTTTCTCTGAAACTTCAGTCCAACTTCAACAACTGAGAGGCTCTCTAGAAGCCAGCACAATGCTTAGATGCTCCCCAACTGGTAATATCCATGTGGTTTGCAGTCACTGGCCTGATGATACTTTCCTGTTGTTGATGGGAAACATGTAGATGACATTAACATCGTATGCAGCTCTGGGATTAGATGGGAGTTCCACAACGCTTTTACTGATGTGTCAGATCTGGATTTTCTTTTCTTTTCTTTTGTAATCTACGTTAAGTACATCTAATATCTGATGTGAAAAACATGCTTAAAAAAAAATCTGTTTGCATTCTTGGTGCTAGATGGTTTCATATAATAGTTTTGATAGTGGAGAGCATACCTAAACCTGCAATACATTTGTATAGCTGCACTTTTTTATACACCTGCATCATAAACGTAGGATATTCACTTCAAATTAAAATGTAAGAATTTTACTTCACCAATGCTAAGAAGAAAAAACAAAGTAACGTTAAAGTTAATTCTAAAATGCCTTTCTTGTTGTAGCTTATGAACTTTGGTTCAAACAGATTCTGTGGGAGTTGGACTCTGTTCGGGTGATCTTTCAGAATGGCCATGTAAGTCAAGAGCAAATATTCCTTTTGGGAAAATCCAGATCCGTCTTTCTCTTGCCTCCCAGCCTGATGTGTGGCTCTTGTATCCTGGTAGTGTGCACAGATATTTGATTTGCAAAATCCTGTTTCCTCCTGAAGTCTGCCTTTTACGCAGATCCCTCTCCATGACCATTTTCATGGCCAAAATATTCTCATTCTTTCCTATTAGTACTGGCTAATTGCAGAAGCTAACTTGAGTTTATGTTACTGCAGAAAAGTCATGCTCAGAGGCAAAACTGAAAACAGGGCTAACAGGTAGCTTTACACTTCCGCCTTAGTCGAAATTTTTGAAGCCTACACACCATTTCTCTCCATTTAACACCTGCTATTTGAAAGCAAGACTCATTTCAGTAGCGGTGTGTTATGAAATCCAAGAGAAGAGCAATAACCAAAATCACAATGTACAGTTGCAGGAGAATTTCTTAAAATGACAAATCTAACAGAAATGTTTTTAACCTCTCCAAACACTTATCCAACAGTAAACACACCTCCTTGCTACAGATAACAAGGGAAGTCTCCTGACCTAACACTCACAGGGAAAGGTTGACTGTGTAATTTGAGAAATGCCTTGAGTACCTTAAATAACAACCTGAGTATATATATGTCAAGAAAATCTGAAAGTAGATCAGAAGATCCTGTTTCTTATTGTGTTTCATGAAAATATTCTTTATTGTCCACTGCAGTCGTAATTTTGTGGGCTTTTTGAAAATGGTCTCAAAACATAACTGACTGTGGTCAGTTCTTAATAGAGTAATTTTTCATTATTTATTTTTGAGATAAATGAAAGTTACCTTACAATCGGAATTTGAAATGTCAGTGCTAATTTTAAGAACACAGCAAGGTGGTTAAAGAAATGGTTTTCATTTTTCATTTTTGTAGTTTGATATTTCCTGGTTGTGTGCCCTGGTCTTGAAAATGAACTCGATCCCATTAAGTTAATTGGAATTTTAACACATTTATCTGGAGAAAGAGTGTTCAACTTATCCTTAAGAGAGCTTCCCTCTGTTCCATATTTCCTGTTTCCCACCGGATGCACTCTTTTTTGTTTCCTGCTCTTTAATGCAAGTCTCGGACAGGCATCTTTTCAGATGTGCTCTCCTGATGTATTCCTTAGATTATTCTGCTTCTCAACTTGAAGTGCTTTCTACACTTGCCTTACAACTTTTTTCCTCACAATATAGATGATAAAAATTATTATTATAAAAATCACAATATAATCAACATACTAAATACTATATAATTAAAAATGACATAATAATTAGAAATTATTATACTACAAATGATTTTGGTCTTGAATTTTTTGTCCCAGTTGTAATGTGTCATCAGTGAGAGAAAAACAGGTTTCAGTCTTTGAAAATTATACTTTCAGTTAAAATCAGCGCTCTGTGCAATATGAGATTGCGCTGCTGTATGGATTTCACATAGTAAGGACGTGGGAACTGTTGTGATGCACAGCAGTGGGAAGACCTGAACTAAATAGGTAGAATGTGAAGAGAACACCATTTCCTGTTTGTTTTTGGTCTTTATTTTTTCTTAAGGTAAGAGATGAGAGGAACATGCTGAAGGTTGTTACTCGAATGAGCAGGATTTCAATGATTCTTAAATTACTTGTGGAACAGTTCTCAGTTTTGGAAACTATGACTGCATTGGACTTCTTTGATTTCAGGTAAATACTTACTATTCCTCCACAGTAATCCATGAGCTAGTAATTCTCATCCTTAGAGCTGGCTGAGAATTCAGGCAAGGACTTGCATGTGCCCTGGCAGGTTTGTAGTACCTGGGTTGTTCAGCAGGGTGAGAACATGCCCGAGAGGTAACCGTAATGTTGCAGTATGAGGGTCAGCTAGGAAACCGAGCCTGAATGCAAGTCCAGCATAACCTGCAGTGAAGTACGAGTTAACTTTTGATGCTTGTGTGCTGCTGCTGAATGTTTTCCAGTTAAAAAAAGTTAAAACAATAGCAGACACAGTAGAAATACGTCCTGGTTCTGTTAACAATTTACTTGAAACTTACCACTGCACAGTAGCAGCCATATTCCATGAGAAAATCAAAAAGGTGTTTGGGTGAGAGAGGTGCACTATCTGCATATTATCAAACAGTTATGCCGTCTTGGGACAGTATTTCCTTGCTTCCCAGTGTTTTCAGTGGGCATGCAGTGTTAGAGGCTTCAAGTGGCTGAAGGAAACATTTTTTCTTATGTCTCCCCAAGAATTTCTGCTCTCCAGTAGTTAACCAAAGTATTGCTGGGCCACCTGGTTTGTAGCTCATCTGGCTTCTGCTCAGGCTTTCTTTGGGATCAGTTGGTTTGCTTCACTTCTCACATGGCATTTCCTACCTCGTCCTTCAGCACAGCTAGCTCCTTCCAGCACCATGCTTGACAGCTTCATCCGCAATCCACTATCTGCCTTCCTGCTCCCGTTCTGATCATGTCCCAAACCTGCCTGTCTCATGAACTCAGTGCTGTCCATCATCCTACCCACTTCTGAATTACTTTAGTACCATTTCCTCTTTGTCTTTCAGTATTCCCTAACTAAAAAGCGCATGAAACTACGGCTTGGCTTCCCTTGGTAATGTGAAACATCTGTGTATCTACAGCAGGAGAAATACATGAGCTAATGATATTTTGAGTTCTTGCTTCTGATTTTCAACAACACACAGTAATATGATAAGTTAATTATAAAAACAAATCAACTACCTGTTTTTTTTTCTTTTTTCCCATTTTCCAGATTTTATATTTGCACTTTAAAGTGCATTAAAGTTGTATAGCAATGTGGGATTTCAGATTACTTTTGTTAATCAGCTCTTCTAAAGTGTTCACCTGATTTAACCCAGAAAGAATTCCATTAACGAATCCTTCAGAATAATGTTCAGAAAAAAAGAGATGCAGAAGGTTTTATTTATTTCATACATATAAATTGTCCTTAAGTATAACAAGCCTATTCAAAAGGCACTTCAGTGATGTGGAAATATTCCTGACACCTATTTGGGGTGAAACTGCTTATTCTGTCTGGAAAGAAAATGATATTCACTCATGTTTTCTCCTGTACAACACACACAGATTTTGTGCCATTTTAAAACACCATATAAGTCTGTGTATACATCTGTGTTTGCACAAGATAGAAAATTAGAATATATTATTCATGTGTTATAGTTGAACTAAAATACCTTTCCTATTTTTCTTAATTACATGCATACCACAGATGTTATCTATTTGATATTCTTCACGTGTGAGATAGGTAGTTATTTCTTTAGCTGAGAACCAGAGAACCCCATCACTGTAAAACAACATCCTGAATTTCTGTATGTTTTTTCTTCTATTCCCAAAGGGACTACCTAAGCCCAGCCTCAGGATTTCAGAGCCTGCAGTTTCGTTTGCTAGAGAACAAGATTGGTGTTCCTCAAAGCCTGAGAGTCCCCTATAACAGAAGGCATTACCGTGATAACTTCAAGGGACAGGATTATGAACTACTGCTTAAGTCAGAGCAAGAACCAACGCTTCTGCAACTTGTGGAGGTAACAAGGTCTGCTTGAGACCTTGCTTAAATGTTTTCCACTATCCCTAGAGAACATCCATCACTGGCATCAGTGATAAATTTTTCTCCCTTGAGAGAAAAAAGAATGTTGGCATCTTCCCAGTGAAACACATTTTGGACTCTTATCAAAATTAGTATGAAAGAATTGGCCATTAGTAAACTGATTTTTTTCACAGCTTTTACTCTTTTCTGAAAAATATAACTCCTAAACTAGTAAACCACACTGCAGAAATATGAGCTGTCTAGGAATATTAAGGTATTGGGTCATTTGCATTGTTTTTCATAACCATAAAACCTTTTTAGAAGAAAAACTTTTGAAGTATTTCCAATGTTAATGGTGAGTACTAGGCTAAAGCACAGAAAATGAAAAATACCAAAGCAAAACGGAAAGGAGGAAAGTTCAACATGTGTTTCTTTCTCACCTTGAGTTAATACCTTTGTGTGAAAATTTTGAATTGCTCAGACATGGTAATTTCTTTAACTGCTGTGTTCTTGTCATGCACAAACTTAACTTTCTAGAGACTGATGCAATATAAACCTCAATAAAAACATCCACCTCTTTGTGACAGAATTACCCTCTTTCCATTCATCTAACGACATCTGCTACACAACACATAAAAAAATCCGTGTAACTTTTCTTTATTGAGACTTCATGCTTTTCTTCAGATGAGAAGAAGCTAAATTAAATTACCTCTAATTACATCATAATCTTTATGATTCCTAGTCTTTTTCCTCCTAATTTAATTCCCATTAGTAAAAGGAAATCAAAGAAGCAGCTTTGCTAACAGCTACTTAAATTTGTATCTTGTATTAACACATATTTTCCTGTAAGCTAATGACAGATGGCCCGATCTGTATTCAGTCTGACCTGATAAAAACTGGTTGTACCAGCAGATGGTTCTGAATCTTCCTTCTGAGATTTATCTTTGTTTATCCTACATATGTGGAATAAGATTGCTCTATGCATCTGCACAGGGATAGGTTTTCAGAAGACAGCATTTGTCTTCTAACAGCAGTCATTTAATTTTAAGAATGTGGGTGTGTTTGTACAACATCATCGTGCAGGTGAGAATCTTCCATGTGGACACGCTTATTCCAGTAATTAGTACCGACAGAACAACTGTGCAGCAGTATAATTTATGTTGCTATAACTTGTAATTTGAGGGTATTGTATTTGCATTATTAATACTTGAATACATTATTATTATTAAAGGCATGGCTGGAGAGAACTCCGGGGCTTGAACCAGAAGGATTTGATTTCTGGGGACAATTTGAAGTTAATGTTTCAAAAGGTCTAGAAGAGGAATTTGCCATAGTTCAGGTATGTTCTGTTGATTCAACTACAAGCAAATACAGCTGGAAAATCACATCCTTTTGACTGCATTTTGGCCCAGATCTGATTTCTCACTCACTCTGTTTAATCTTCAACAGCCTGTGTTAGCAAGAAGCAGAAAATTAGCAAACTTTTCAAAAAAATCTGAATAAGTTTATAATTTGACATCTAAGAACAGTTAAAGCATGTGATGCATTGATTGTTTTGATTGCAAAAAAAAAAAAAAAAAAAAAAAAAAAAAAAAAAAAAAAAAAAAAAAAAAAAAAAAAAAAAAAAAAAAAAAAAAAAAAAAAAAAAAAAAAAAGGGAAATTATCAATGGTATCAATGGAAGGTTTAAAATTCCTTTTACTAAAACTATGTCACCCTGACTACTTGCATCTGCAGTTCAGACTAAAACTCGGCAATGTCTAGGCCTATGACCTGCAAGTATGGAGTGTCACTGCAAATTGACCATGTCTATTCAACTGTATGTGGCACTTAGCTGCTATGCCATCATTTGAATTACACTAGCAAACAAGCCTGAGAAAATCCCTAAATACTGTACAGCCTGTACATATAAGTGGATTTTTTAATGGAAGAAACACCATAACCTAAGAGTTCATCAAATCCCTAAGAATATGCTTACAACTTTCTAATTCAGCCAATCTTTATATTTACAATTTTCTAACCCATATCTGTGTCTTCTTTTTGCCTTGTAAACGAAGAAATGAAATAATTAGCCTTCAAACAAATGAACATTAGGTGTTCTAAGGCCTCTAGATCTAAAGAAAAGTGACAGCTGCCAATATGTTTGAATGTTCATTCATCTCAATTGCATTGACAGCTATGTAATTGCACATTTGGCAGTAATTTGTGTTTTTTAAAGAACAGTGACTCAGTGACTTCTCTATCTTGTTTGAAAATACAGTTCATATTAAATGTGCAAACTTACTGCGTGTTTATGGTGAAAACAGAAGATACATCACGAATCATTCAAGAGCCAGATTTTCCCTATTGAATTCTAAAAACTTATTTTGCTTTAAATATCGAAGGCCAAACCAGAATCAGAAGAAAAAGAGGACATGTTATCTGAATTCCAAAAACAGAAAGATATATTACTTTCAATATTTGATGAAAAACGGCATGAACATCTGCTTAGTAAAGGTAGAGTATAGCAATATGTTACTATCTGCTTCTGATTTTTTTTTGCATATGCTACATATAGAATAACCACACAATAGCATTACATTTGCAGGAGAATCAGCAATAAATTAAATACACCTGTATTTTGCAGGAGAAAGAAGACTGTCTTATAAAGCCCTGAAGGGTGCCCTAATGATCTACTTCTACAGGTAATGTCAGGATATGTATCAACGTATCTTCAGTGCTTACTGGCAGCAGGAGAGGGGAAGGTTAAAGACAGCAGAACAGGTTCATTTTGGTTGGAATGGACCCTGGAAAGACATCTGGTCCAACCCTGCACTAAAACCCGCATGAGTTATATCCAACCTGAAAGTCAGATCAGGCCACACAGGGCTGCATGCTGTTAAGTTTTGAACAGATTCAAGGATGGAGGTTCCACTGTCTGACCTGATGTCAGACCAAAACAATTCCCATTCAAACTGTTCTACAAAGTGTTCAGAAAGTTTTATTTTTCCAGCAATGAGGGGAAAAAGATAGATTGAGACATACATGGCAGGAGTATTTGTTAGAATAGCTACTGGTATTTCAATACCAATTTAGGAAAAACATCTGTTAAATGAGCATCTTGCATTGCTGAGGTGGTATTTTGAAAGAGGTGCTACTGTATTCTCTGTCATTTTCCCAGAGAGGAGCCTCGTTTTCAGGTTCCCTTTCAGCTTCTTACCTCTCTTATGGATATTGATGCGCTCATGACCAAATGGAGATGTAAGTTGCACATTTTACTGTGATACTCTTCTAGATGCAGGTAAACTGTTCTGTTTCACACCCCTTTAGACTGGCTATACCCAGAGTTTTAGCATTGAGCTTCTGAGTCCATCCTTTCCGAATAACACATTTTTTTGTACTCTGGCCAAGAAGAAAGATGGACAGCTTCCCCTATGGTTGGTCAGTAGACACAAAGGTATAGCTGTCTCTTCCATGACATGCTTTACGTTAGGTGAGCAATTTTATTTAAGGGACTGCAATATATCTTCCCAAACCCTCATCATGATGACTCTTCACATGCAAACATTCCTTTTGCCCCTTCCCTGTTTTGACAACTATAAATGGATGTATAAATTCTGTATTAGGAACAATTTTGTTAGCTGACTGAAGAATGGCATAATTAACTGTTACATTAATGGAGATCTACTTGCTCCTCACTCTGTAACTTTTAATATTTCAATGATTCCCCTTGTTTTCTCTTTTTTTTTTTTTTTTTTTTTATATATATATCTGAACACTGGCTATGTGCCATGCCCTTGCTTTGTATAACTCAGACAACCACGTCTGCATGGTGCACAGAATGATTGGCAGCAAGGCTGGCACGGGAGGCTCATCAGGCTACCACTACTTGCGCTCAACAGTGAGGTGAGATAATGCATTCCTACCCTGTACCTACCTGAATGCTGTTCGTAGACAGCGTACTGCCAGGAGGCAGATTTCAGACAGCTCACTGGAGGTTGTTTCTTTTGGGACTCTCCCTTCCTTCTCGTCCTACCTGTTGTGCATTTACTTATCAGGTTGACACATATAAATTCTAAGCCTTTTGGGGCAAAGGGTTTGATCACTCTTGCAAACTGCAATTTACAAGTCTCAGTCAAGGGATCTAGGCATTACCCTAATAGAAATGTTACTAATTCTGCATCTTTTAGCTTGTGTGCTATCCAGCCCATATTAATTAAGCGACACAGGATAAAAATGAGTCCTGTCTGCTGTGCAACTAATGACAGTTTCTTTATTTGTTAGTATGACCTCTAACTGTATAACCTGAGGTACATAAATTTAGTTAATACCCTCTAGCTGTGCAGGGAAAAATCAGAAAAGATTCCTTCTGTTGGATGAAGCAGGAAAGGGATTTAAGAAAGGGGAGGCAGGAGAGCTATCCTTTCTCTGTTAATAGATGGTCTCGTTCTGAGCACAGAACTCTCTGAATGGGTAGAATCTATTTATACAAAATTTGAGGATTCAGCTAGTTAGACAATTTGAGCTTTTTAACCTGTGTCCTTAACCACATAATGTCACAAAGAACTAGAATATCTGAAATATCTTCTAAGATGACCTTCTTTTCAAAAAGGTACATAGCCTGCGACTGACGTGCATGGCTGGGGACAATGACTTCTATCTCAAACACTGTAAAAGAGGGTGGAATAGAAAGCAGGTTAGATCATTTTTAGACCTTCATCACTGAATTCAGAGGCTCACTGAATTTTCAGAAAACCTTCTCACTCTTCCTCAATTTCACATTAACTGTTCCAATTGTCTTTTTCAGTGACAGGTACAAGGTGTTTGTGGACTTGTTCAATCTTTCAACATTTCTAGTGCCAAGACACTGGATACCAAAGATGAACCCAACAATTCATAAATTCCTTTATACCGCAGAATATTGTGACAGCTCCTATTTCAGCAGTGATGACTCTGACTGAACCACCTTTCTGGACTGGTTGCTGCAAAGATCTTCACAACTTTCACCCTGACTGGTGCCATCCCTCAACTATAGCACCTGTTCTCATGCAGCACACGTGTGTAGATATTTATTTATACATGACAACTGTGTGAATAGTACAGTCGACTCAGGGAAGAAATTTAGCTGTTTGTACAAAAAGTAATCTGTATGGATTTAGGCTGGTTAAGCGAAAAAAAAAGCAACAATTCAAATTAGTGGCCAGTTTAACTCAGTGTGTTGAAAATTCTGTTTCCAAAAACCTACACTTAGAGGAAAAATTATACAGAACTATCAGAATCATGTCTTATATGTACATACATTTATATTTGTTAGTTTGCCTAATGGTTTTTAGAAGTTCACTTTGAGTTGAAGCTGTTAATTATTCTCATCAGCTTCAGAAGAATATAAGTTTCTGAGCTGTAGTGGAGCTCCAAAAGGAATTTCAGGTCAAGATCTTCAAAAATTAAATCCTGAATCTGTGCAAGCCCGAGCCTCTTGAATTCTGTTACACATGAATGTAAAGCCCTTCAGTAGAAATACTTACTGTTAAAAATACTGGATACAGATAAGTACCTACTTTGCACTATAAATAAAGCAGTATTAAAGTTTTTCTTTTGTAGTCTTGTTCTAAAGCAAACATTATGTTCAAACATCAGTACTACTGACATTTAGAGCATTTTTTATTCAAAATGTCATCAAAATAAGGATAAAATTGATACACATCATAAAAGTGAGGTGACTTTGACCATGGAGTAGATAAAGCTGCGCCATCTTATCATTAGATGGACAGCTCCCTCCACAAATGCTTCCTCTGAAAATCTACATCCACTGCAGGCCTTGATTCCCGGTGAGTTGTTCTGAATCGTTGTGCTCTTGGTACGCAGGGCTGGTTGTAGCACTTTAGAAACACAGAACTTCTACCTCTGATAGCGCTGTAACAACGTTACTTTATCGATGCCAATTTCAAAATTTGTCTGTTCTTTTCCAGTTGGGGAAGAGTGCTATTTGTTGTTTGTAAACTGCTATGGGAAGGCTGCACTACACAAGACTTCCCCTTTTGTTACTCTTAAGTTTTCAGCCTGTAAAACTCAGTAAGTTACAGAACCTGACACGCAGCACTTAGTATTTTAAATGAAAAAAAGACCCAGCTCAGAAGCAGGACTAAAATGACAATACAACTGACAATTATGAACATTCATAGCACCTGTTATAAAAAGATTATAACACAGATCTAGTAACAGGGTACAGTGAGTACAGAAATTACAGAGTTGCTTCAATACTTCTCATAGTAGCACTCCATAAAGGATACGGGTAAAGGATCCAGATGACAGATTCAGACCATGTTCACCTGTCAGTTCTACTTATGTTTGCCTCCAACTGCAGTTATATAGGTCAGCAAAGCTGGAACCACTTTCTGATTCCCAGCAAGTCTCTCCTCTAAGTTCAACTGAGTTTAATAATTTTGTAGGGTAATCCACTTTGGAGCACGCT
>VXAV01005957.1:540665-556954 GCA_013399715.1 Alectura lathami | reverse complement strand
AAATAAGGCTTTGCTGTTGATTTATTGATACCAATTGCTACTTTTTCAGTGATACAAGAAAGCCATATATTAGTTACACAAGTCACCCTAGACAGGTGATTAATTTTTTTCTAATGTAGGTGTATATTTTGCTTATATTGCAAGATTATTTTTTTTTCAGAATGTTTAATGTTGAATGTTATTATTTTAAACACTTATAAAATGGCATTTAAATAATTTAATATGTACCTCTTTACTATTGTAGCTCTCTGGATCTGGAAATATTTCACAAGCCCAAACTATCCATTCTAAAAGAAGCAGCAGTAATGNCCCCCCCCCCCCCCCGTGACTTTTCGTATCTATTTGAAATGGTTGATTGAATTGATTGAATCTTGTAAAATAGCTTAGCCTCGCTGCTCTTTGGCATCTGTGTTTGTAATCATCATGGCAAACTAGGAAAAAGTACAGTAAATTACTGAGTCTGAGCTGACTTCTGAGCTGAAGATGCATCTTGCAGAGATGGGTGGTACCACCGCTAAGGGCAGGCATGGAATGTGCTAGGTGCCCACGTGTTAATCTGTTAATCCCCTGTGGGGAAGATGTGTGCTCTTCACTTTGATAGTTAGCTATCTACGTAGCAGTCGTTTGGACTTTTGCCTTCTACATGTGTATAAGATATTTAAAGGGTGGAAAATAAATCCTTTTGTGTTGTGCAGTCCTCAGCCTGTTAAAAGAGAAATAATCTAAATGCAGCAGCAGATGGAGCTGAGCACCTTTCCTTAAGAAGGCTTGTAGAGAAATATGATTCCAGGATGAGCCCAGGGCTGTGCCTATTTTAAGGGCTTGCTTTGGCGCTGTCCCCTAACGCAGTTGCACTGGTAACAATTACTGAATGTAAACAAAGCAAGGGAGAACTCCGGTCTTGGGATGAAATCTGGTCCCATTTAAGCCAATGTGAGGGTAAATAGGCAGCATTGCTGCAGCTAGCATTCAGAAGTCCTCTTTTATGAGGCCCCAGTTAGGCTTTGAAGTTTATGAGCAACAGAGAAAATACTCATGGTAATAGCTGGATTTGCAGGGATAACCAAGGTGTATGAGGAGTTACCTTAGCTGAATTATGAGAATTATCTTGGAACTCTCTCCTGTTAGAGCTATTTTCCATGCAAATTGCGAAATAACTGTAGGACCTGCTTCTCAAGCCCAGCTCTTCTGTATTTCACGTGAATGTCATAAATACCAGTAAGTCTCTGTTTTTGTTTCTCCCTCTCCCCTCTTCAGACTTGTCAGTGGGGGGGAATTGTGAACGTGGGAGGCTGGCGGTGGGGTTATTAATTCAAACTGAGTGGTGAACGAACATTTGAAAATGCAGGAAGATGTGGTGAGGTGTTACACTGTCACAAGAGGAGCAACAGCTGTTCTGGGTGAGACTGAGGCAGGGAGTCCTGAGAGCAGGGGAGAGCTGAGGACTGTCTTTTAAGAGTGTGCCTGTGCAGTTTGCTTTCTCTGTTCCTTGTTATCAGTCCTACATGCTGGTGTGGGTAACGCCTTGCTGCTAGGTGTTGTCAGGAGAGAGAACTTTTCAGATCCAGATAACTAAGAGCTTCCTGTTGCTTTTTTTTTTTTTTTTTTTAATATTTAATTATCCTCTGAAAGTGAGACAAATCCATTAAGAAATTCAGGTAGTATTGGGTGCAGCCTGGCTTAAGGACACAAGCACTGATGAACTTTTATTCACTTTAACCATTCTTCTTCCAACAGGCTGTTTAATTATGGGACAGAGTGCTCATGGGTAGAAGTAGTGCTATTTTGCAGAATATCCTTTGGAGATTTCTGTAAATCCTCCAAATAATTTGCTGATATAGCCTTCATGAATACCTCAGCATCCTTGTTCGTACAGGAATCTAGTGAGAGGGCAGGAGGACTTGCTGAATTCAATTAGAAGGAGAAAAAAGTACAACTTAAAAATCTGGTTATTTCTTATCCCACTTAGATTTTTTTTTTTTTTTTCCACTCACTTTTGAAGAATCTGGTCATTTGCTTTCATATTAGTCTATATGAACATGTTCAGATCGTACAGTAAATATTAATCAATTCTGAAGACTTTACAAATATTTTAAGCTAAAATAGAATGCTCTTAAAGCATGGAGCTGCTAATGCAGAAAATACCTATCGGGTATTTACAAATTATATGTTGGAAAAAGTTCACTACTCTATCCTGCTGAAGAGCAATTTAATAAAGTAGGTGACAGGTAGGGACCTTCAGCTTTTATTTCTATGAATCAAAGGTTATGTTTCCATTGGAAATGCAGTCCCATTCCCTTCTGTAGTTTGAGTTATTTCTATTCAGTTGTAACAGTTGTAAGAACTAAATTTGCTATTTGGAAAGAAAGAAGTGCAACAGGAGTGTGTCATATAAAGAGGACTTGGAGTTATTACACTGATTTAAAAAAAAAAAAAAATCTGGTGCCATAGTAAAAGACAAAATTACTTCAGGCTTCAGGTAGTTCTGCTTTCTTTCACTGAAATTAATGTAATCAGTTTCTGAATCAGAATTTGACTATTTGGAAGCTAGGGTGTGACAAGGAAGATAATGTATGCATATATAAGTTGTGTTGGTCAACCAAATCAATTCTGGCTTTATAATTGTATATAATTTTTGGACTTCAACATGTATTTGAAAAGGTAATATTTTATCGTTCTTTTAAGCTGATCCTTTGTAAACGAAAGTATGGTTCCACAATTACTGTTTGGTCCTAGTGGTGACTTTAGGTAGAGCAAACCAGGAAGATTAGTATTTAAATGAATGTGGAATTATCCTGATGTAAAATTAATGCCATGATGAGCACAGCTGAGCTTTGTGTATTTATCTGAGTTATATACCTTACGCTTGTGTCTAGCTGTCAAGGAGAAGGGAGAAATCCTATTACAGCTTCTAGTTTTTGTCTTGCCAAGCAGTACTGTCAGCCTTCTCTGTACGACCATACAGAGCAGTGCAAGAAGAGTTTCCTAGATGATTAAATTACGTTGTTTTGAAAAATTTAATGATGTCAGGAATTGTTGCACAAAGAAAAGAAATTCCATTAATTACTCAAGTGTTTATTGTATTTGGGATAATTGAAAGCATAACAGCTTATTTCACCCTTTCTCTGTTACCAAATTTAATTCTGGTTTTGAAAGGGTACTGCCAAGTTTTTGAGGCTTGACATCTGCCTCGTTTTGGTTCATAAGGATACTGCACTTCTGTTCTAATCTGCCCAAGAAGTAAAAACTTTATGGGTTATCGTATTATAAAGCAGTTATGATTTGGTTTTCTTAATGATGCAGTTAGTATTTCGTGTTCTATAACTTATATGTCCTCATGCACTGCTGACCAGAGAGGAGAACCAGAAAGGCAGTTTCTTTTGAAAAGCCTGATCAAGGCAAGTGTTACCCTCTAAAGAAGAAAACTTTGTAGCTCGGTTTTTCCTTGTGAAATTAAGAATTTATTAAATTTGAAGCCCTTCTCCTGGTAGGCATAGCAATCATTGAAAAGGTCATCCTTTAAAACAGATTCCAGTACATTCTGCATTTACAAAGGGCATTTCATTTTTTTTTTTTTTTTTTTTTCTCCATGCATTTTACTTAACAGGCTAGCCACGTGCCTGGTACCTATGGTGCGTTTGCTGCCACAGCTGAGGACTCAGAGTATGAGATCATGGCTTACTAGAATTTGAAGGAAAGTAATCTCTGGTTAGTGTTCGATGTAAAGGTTTTAACAGCTAATTTGACGTCTATGTTTAAGTTTCAGTTAGAGTGAACAATATCACTGTAATATTTTTTAAACATCTTGTATTAAATACAAGAGGAAATTCTTAAGGGAACACATAGTCTGAAGAAAAGAATATGTATGTAAAGGATGTTCAAGCTAAAACTTGTTTGAATGCTCTGCTGTAGTTTCTTATCCTTTGAGCCCATTAGCCTTGTCAAAATGTTTGTCACCAGTGTGTCGCCAGGCTAACGTACTGCTGGTGAAATGCAGTGTCTTAATTACTGTTTTTGCCTTTGTGTGGCTGTTTCTGGGAAAGACGAGCGTGGTGTTCATGGACAGGTGTTACTGCATGGCTGCCATCAGTACGTGCTCTGGTTTGCCTGATGAAGAATTCCGCTGGCTGTGTTCACAGCACGCTGCCATCAGCTCTGGAGCAGACCGCTGCTCTCTGTTGGCAGGTTGCTGTGCAGGATGCATAGCCTATCCTTCCTTTTAACTTGAACAGGCCTTCTCTTTGGGGTGGTTAAAGAAGTTGTTGTCACCTTGCTACCAGGCTACAGCCAACACCCGGCATGCTGCTGCTTTTGGCTGACTGTGAACATGCAGCAACAGTTTTCGTGTTTCCTGTACTTCGTGTAACGGCTTGTCTCATTGGGCTATCAGTGCTTAAGTATTTTGAGGCATCTGAAATCCCAATGACAATAAATGCTGTACAGTTGGTTCTGAGGATGATGTTTGTTAAACCGATGTGCTTCATTTTGATGATAAGGAGAGAGGATGTTTTTCTTAACATCGCCATTTATTTCCAGACAAATTGAATGCAAAGTGAGTGTGAAGTGCTACCAAAATAGATGTTAGTTGTTTGTACTTAGTCGATTACACAATTAAATCAGCAATAATGAATGCTTAAGAGTTTGTTACTATGCACCTTTGTGGTCTAATACTAGGAAGAATATACATTACCTGAAATGTGTTTCATATTTAAAGCACAGACTGGCTGCCCCTGGCAATTAAATAGCTGCAATCTTATTTGCCTTAACAATTTACTGTAATTTGGAGCCGGGGTATGGTGAAGTGTGCAATCAAAAAGGGAAAATAACTGCTGTGGTGAGAGGCCCTTACCTAAGCTCAGCTTCAGGAACAGAGAACTGTTTCCAGGAGCTCCTTTTCCCTGGCAGGTCAGCCAGGTTACACTCTCCCCTCGCTGATCAGACAGGCAGCCTGCCTTATATCCTGCTGGATAGGATTTGGCGCTGAGCTGTGTTTACTAGAGGCCTTTCCCTTCCTTTATCTAGAAGGGTATGTTAAGCTGGAGCCTGCAGCTCATGGACTCCTCCTTGCCATGCTGTGGATGGGCTGCAAAGCAGAAGTGTAATTATCAGTAAAGCAAACCTAGGGGTGCACTTTTCCTTAAGGATGCTCTGCCCCACAGCTGTGGGGTGAGGTGGGTTTGTCTCTTTCTATGCATTAAGGAATCCTTTCTTTATGGAGCCAAATGCATAGAGAAGAGGGGGATTTCTGCCTGCCCATCCAGGATGTGGCCACTATGTAGAGTCCTGGTTATGTCCTCCAGCAGCCTGGGCTGGCTGCAGAGTTGGCAGCCTCCTGCATCCCTTTTAGTGGCTGGTACAACTGTCCTGTTCTCAGGAGATACCAGGGAACATGCAGGCAAACGTGGAGACATTCTGTGTTTTACTGGGATGTTGAGAAAAATGGCTGTTGGTACTTTGCCACTTTGCTTTTTATCAATGTTGACCCTTTTTGGGACCACAAAAGTGAGACTTAGGCTTAATGCCATGTCACTTGAAAGCCATCTATGCAGTGCGCAACAATTTCCTTTCTATTTAGAAGACTATCCCATCAGTCTGTATGCTGTTGGTCACCTGTTTTTCTAATCACCTTGGAAAGACAAGGTATTTTTTCCGACCTCAGGTGCAAACCAAAATATGAAAACAAAAAGACCAGCATCTGGTCTGCTGTAAATCGCCAAGTAGCTGTTTCCTAAGGGTGGGTATAGTGCCTAGCTAGAGTAGCGAGAACTGCTGCAACATGAAGGCTTGCTAAGTCACTGATGAGGTGCAGACCTCTCTGGCTTGTCTGGTTAGCCTTCCTTAAATTCATTAAAAAACCCTCAAGCAGATTTTAGCTGCTGACTGCTTTCTTCTGTATGAATCTTGCAGTTACTGAATTACCACCTCTGGGGAATAGGAAGAGAACCTAACAAGATGACAAAATCTAAAAATATCTCGGTTACGTTCCACGTGAAGTATCCTTACAAATGCATTTGGTTCGTTGAAACATTAAACTCCAGATTGTTGAAGTAGTTTTCAGTAACTGTGAGGAAGAAATCCAGAAGTGGTTTGAATATAAGCTTTGCACTTGAATACTGATTAGTCATCGGAGATGACACAAATTTTGACTTTACAACTTAGTATTCGTCAGTTCCATTTGATTCTTATAACCATTCTGCAGGATGAAAATGTAGGGGCAGCAGTTATATCACTAATACAAATGTGGTACCAAACTGACTGTTTGGTGGACTTACTGAGCATTCCTGTATTGTACTAGCAGGAGTCAATTTCTTTTGAAAATCAGCGGTTTTGCTGAGTAGGGAAAGAAATTATTGAAAAGGATGATTGATCTGTATTTTTTTTTAACTAACTACACAGTAATTTATTAAAAAATGTAATTTAAAGTTCTTTCCATGTGAATAAGTTAAATTGGTGAGCTGTGGCATGAGATTCCTTTCCGCAAGTACATTAATGATAGACCACTCACTCAGGTTGGTGGCATGACTCCATTGTTGTGAAGCCCCGTGCATGGACTTGATCTTGCAGCCAGACCTGCAAATGTTTTATGGATAGAGAATTTGTATTATCTTTAGTAGGAGTATGGTATCTCAATACTTTGAAAGTTGTGGGCTCCAGTAACCATATGTTTTATCATAATGCTTTGTGTGTAACATGATGTTTTCTAAGGGCACTGAATAGCTTAAAACTTCTGAAGACAAGGAAAAAACTAAATAGATTTCCCCTAGGAAAAAATGAAGGTTTTAAAAACTGATAAATCTGTTTGGTAAAATTAAATGAAACTACTATATATAGCTAAATATTTACATTAATTTGTTCTAAATAAGCATTTTTTCTTCTGAATGATGAGAAGTATGTGTAGTGTTAGGAACAAAGGTGAGCTGTGTGTGAGGATACTTGGCTGTGGATTTTTTTTACCTGTTGATGTGCCTATAAAATGGGAGTTAGAAGTATACAAAATAGGTGAGAAATGGCTGGTGTTTAGGAAGCTCTTAGTGCAGCATATTCAAACAATATGGTGGTGGGTGATAGAAAAGCTGTATTACTGGTCTCAGAAGTAGGATATTGTCATAGATAAAATCCATGTTTTGAGTGGAAGAAAGACAAAGACACTCATTAAATATAATTCTGTGTAACTGTTCTGCAGTGGTTGGTCTGCATTCAAACATAGCTCACTGTCAGGGAGTAAGGGTCGGTGCATTGTTTTCCAGCGTTTCTTCATTGATTACAATCTGCCACACCGTGTAAGAATGCAGCAGTTACAGGGAGGTTCAAATGGTGACTGTGGAGATGCCTGCAGGAAAGATTATAGTGTTCTTATGCCATCACACGTTGGCTTTCCTGAAAGCAGTTACATAACTGGAGAGTCAGAGCAGGCAGAATCTTTGTGTGTTACATAAAACATTTTCCACATTTCACTGTTCATGTTCAATCGAAAATGCATTCTAAGGTCAGGAGTAAATAAATGGGGGAAACACCTGCTTTGAGAAGGATTTATTGTACTCCAGCTGTTTAAGGAAGACTGATAATCAAATTGTTCACCTTTTCTGGCTGATATGAGTTGTGCCTTGGTTACAGGGGTTCTACAGTAAAGATTAAAAAATGATTGCACTAGCAATCAGCAGGTGTGAAACACTGCTTTGATTGCTTTTAAGAACATTACCTCCATTAAGCAAATATTTGCTTTTTTAGAAATGTCTGTTTTAAAATCCTTGCCTAATTAACCAGGAACAAAGCCAACAATACCAAATCAAACTCCTAAGTTTTTTGTTTCTGTGATCAGCAAGTGAGTTTTGTTATAGTATTTCTAGTCCTGTGTGAAGCTTAATACCTGAATTTCAGGTTTAACTAAAATTGCCTTGTTCTTTCCTATCCTAGGTCTACGCTATACCTATTTCCAGGAGAAAGTATTACATTCAGAGCAGCAACTCAGAGCAGGATTAATCTTTTTCAAAGATTTCCCCTTTAAGTAGTGGGAATAGATCTCAAGGAGACTACAAATATGTACGGACTAAGAACTGATGGAAGTTGCTATTTCTGGTGGCATCTCCTCGGTTTTACAGGTAAGTATGATGACTGGAAGGATTACTCTAACTGTAGCTTCTTAACAAGCCATGTTCAAAGAGCTTTTGGTTGTGACTTCTACGTTTGCTATTTCTTCTGCTGCCTTCTGATACAAGAGTTCTGTGTGGATTAGGACTCAGAAGACTCTCCTGACTTAGCAGTCTGGAGTGCCATGCTTCAGATGCTGCCCCATTATCCTATTCCATAGTTCCTTCTGTTTCTCTTGTTCTTGTTCTGCTGTTACGCTGTAAACAGGTTTTCCAGGTCTGTACCTCCCTCCATAAGGGCTACTAGCTGAGCCAGGCTGTCAGTACTGCAGAGTCTGCAGAAATAAATGTTTTGCATTATCTTTTCAGTGCTGCAGTTCTTAAAACAGATTATTTTTATTAAATCAACACCTATAAATGACTTGCCTTAACCACTACTGTAATCTCATTAATATTCCCTGTAATAGAAATACATATTTATAACGTACTGAAACAGAGAAGCAAGTTAACAAAAGGTGGAAGTAACAAGAAGGCCATACAGATTATTAGTATTTAACTTCCCTGAAGTGTGATTATCTGCAGGAACATGTTAGTTAAAGCAGATACTGAAACAAACAACTGACATTAAACAGATCCTTTATACTGTATGAACTGGGTGTAGGGTATTGGTTTATAAAAATGATACAGGCGTGCTGTTGAATTGTCTCCTGGAATGGCTGTCTTGTATATGTATGTATAAAATGGGAATTTGGGAAGTAACATGTTTTTCATTTTAAAGGCATTATTGGAAGAGGAGATAAGAAGTGGGAGTCAGTACCATGTGACTGTTCTGGTGTCTTTGAGTAGTTAGTGTATTCCATAGATAACTCTTGGTGAATGATCTCTTGGGATCATTTTACAAAGTGTTCATAGAAATTCAGCTGTTGTCACAAAAAGTTGCATATTAACACTGAAAGTCAGTTTCAAGACTAATGACAGGAATGAATTGGTCAAGATCTCAGTAAACTCTCCTTGGGACATTCGACAGACTTCTGTCTTTGCAGAGAATAGGAAACATATCCTGTCACAACAGCAGCGTTTCCCTCTGTAAGCAGTAATGTTTACAGGTGCATGGGAGCACACAGGGTGTAAAGAAGTGAAGGATTAGGCATTTGGTTTTGGTACCAGGCTAACCTGATTGTTGTACTGCTGTCTAACTATATCAGGAAATTACAGTATTAAACTGTGGTTTCTATTTAATTTCTAAAATAAAATTTCCAGTATATTATGTATCATTCTGACTTCTGCCTGCAGATACAATGATATCTATTTTGAGCTAAGGAGTGCAAAGTGAATAAAACAGATTTGGTGTCTACTTATAGCAGAGCACTTCCTCCAACTCTTCCCCTCGACAGAGTAACCTGACTTTGTGGTCAGACACCTGCTTGCATTGAAGAACATGATATTTTGGAGCCACATAAAGAAAAAGAAGTATCACTTTTTGTGCGTCATAAATCAAGGAAGAAGGAGCAAAGGAAAAAAGAAAGTAAATGATAGAGGTTTTTTTTTTTTTTTTTTTAAAGAAATTTAAGAAAACAATCAGTAAATGCTGCTGATTTTTATGCCCTGGCTGTAAGGTCACAGTACCAAGTTTCTCATGTTGGTATAACCTTACAGCATATGCGAGTTGACCCATAGCAGTCCTCCCACAGCTGCCTGCCTCCAAAACCCAGGATTTACGAGGTGGAGTGTGGTTACCCAGCTTTCTGCCAGCACTGTCTTGTCCTTGGTTGGAAGTCCTGGTTCTTCTCTGGATGATTAAGAGATTCAGTTGGCCTTTTGTGCTTCCATTTTTTGTGACAGTAGACCAATAAACAGAATCATCTTGGTTTGCCATGAAGATGAGTGACAGTATGAAGTGCTCGGATTTGCGAAATTTTTTGTAGCCCAGATATTCATAAAAGCATCTACAATGAAGTCTATTATCTTCAATAATCGAACTACAAAAGTACAGCGAGGAGACCTGAAACTTTTCTGAAAATAATTTTCATGTTGCAGTAGACAAGCTGAACGTGTTAAAGCGGTGTGGATGCCAACTTGCATACTTGACTGTAATAGCAATGAAATAGAAAGCAGGTTGAGGGAAGTGATTATTCCCCTCTGTTTGGCACTTTGAACCTGCATCTGGAGTACTCTGTTCAGTCCTGGGCTCCCCAGCACAAGAAATACATTGATATACTGGAGCAATTCCAGAGAAAAACTATTGGGATGGTAGAGCATGTCGTATGCAAGGAGAGGCTGAAAGCTGGGTTTGTTTAGACTGCAGGGCTTACTGCTGTTCTCAGTTGTGTGATGTTTAGCAAGAAGCACCAAATCCAAGTTGCAGCAGGGTAAATCCAAATTAATATAAGGAAAAATATTTTATATTGAGGGTGGTTAGACATCCAGCGAGGCTGTGCAATCTTAATCTTTCAAGGAATTCGAAACTCAAGCAGAGAACCTCACCTAACTGTACCTGTTTTAAACCTTGTGATTTCCAGAGTGAACCAAATTTCATAGTTTGCCAGAAATTGAAGAAAAATAAATAAAACACTGTTCTTACTATTTTGCAAGGGGTTAGCCTTAAGAGGTATATTTCAAAGTGAGCTGATTATGGAAGCTCATTCCTACTTCAGCTAAATGTAGCCTTTATTTATCAAACTGGGCTAGAATGAAAAAAATGTTAAGTCACTGTTGTCCCAGCCAACAGCTCTATTTTTCTCCAGATAGCCATGAAACTTAAAATTACTTTCTAGCTTTATATTTACTCAGGAGGACTGCTATATATCTTAGTGTATCCCCTCAAACTGCTTCAGCTTCCACTACAGTGTAAGTGCATTCATTTGTTCTTGTGATACTACCTTTGAGATGGCAAATATTCTTTTTTATATTTTTATATATGTAAGTATACTACATATATATATAAGATTTCCAAATTAATTGGGAACAGTACACATTTTTAAGGCATTTCTTTATTGTCTACTTATAGCATTCAGATTGTGCGATCATTTATTTCATGTATGTGATATCGCAGAATCATAGAATGGCTGGGGTTGGAAGGGACCTCAGAGATCATCTAGTTCCAACCCCCCTGCCGTGAACAGGGCTGCCAGCCACTAGCTCACTAGATCAAACTGCCCAGGAACCCATCCAGCCTGGCCTTGAACACAGACAGGGATGGGGCAGCCACAGCTTCTCTGGGCAGCCTGTGCCAGCGCCTCACCACTCTCTCAGGGAAGAATTTCTTCCTGATGTCCAACCTAAACCTCCCCTCTTTCAGTTTTAGCCCATTCCCCCTTGTCCTAACATTATCCACCCGTGTAAAAAGTCGGTCCCCCTCCCACCTGTAAGCTCCTTTTCAGTATTGGAAGGCCACAATGAGGTCTCCCTGGAGCCTTCTCTTTTCCAAGCTAAACAATCCCAACTCCCTCAACCTTTCCTCACAGGAGAGGTGCTCCAGCCCTCTGATCATTTTGGTGGCCCTCCTCTGGACCCGCTCCAACAGCTCCACATCCCCTCTGTACCGGGGGCCCCCAGGTCTGGACACAGTACTCCAGGCCTGGATACAGATAGAAGCGCACTGTATGTCATGTACGTGATCTGCAGTTAGTGTTATGTGTTCTGGCACACACAAACCATGATTTCATGCTAGTGTTGCATCCACTTGTATCCTTTCCTGGGATAACAGCAATGACAAACAGATAGTTTATAAATTCAGGACTTGAAATACTCTTAAAGCTCTGTCCTTGCTTTTAAGCTGTCAGGGATCTATATTATTTTGATTCACTTGCACATTATGAAGTAATCTTGTGTAGGTACATAACTGAGAATTTGTTGTTTCTGAGAATTTCAGTCTCTTGTTTCAAAGAAAATTGTCGATATGAGCCAATCTTGGCTCATGCCCACAGGTATATTGATTCATTTGGAAGTGTGAAATCATTCAAAGTATACCTGCAATTAATTGTTAATGTAGAACAATATGAACTAAATCCATGATGTTGTACTAAAAGTTGTGCAAATACTTGTACACTAGAGTAGAATTTGTCTTGGAAGAGTAATTTATGTGATAGCAGTGTAAGGCAGTCAGGTTACTTACAGTCAGTAAGTGTAGTTCCCATAATATTTTTTCACATATTAGTAATTATTTTTATTTTACTAATTTGTACAGTACAGATCATACACAGAAGTTAAACTTTAAATTGCAACTTTGCAATTTTAGGTCTAATGTAATTTTTCATGCATCTACATATATTTGCCTTAAGTTCTTCATAAATATGACTTCCTGAATCATGAATGAGTTCATTTTTTGGATTCTAAATTGTATCTTTTCTGTGCCCTTTAAACTGCAAAAAGTGTGTTAGATAAAAAGGAATAAAATGTCAAAAGCTGTCGTCTTTATTCAAAATTCCGCAAAGCAAAAAGAATTATATGGAGTTCAGTTGTCAAAACGTTGGAATTTGAGTGTGACCATTTGTGGTGGGTTCCCTCTTGCTAAGAGGTGAGAACCCATTCAGTTGCTTGCTCACTCCGTCTGCAGTGGGATGGCGGAGAGAATCAGAAGGGCAAAAGCTGGAAACTTAAAGGTCAAGATCTTCATCTTTTTAACAAGTTTAATAAATGAAGCAAAACCATGTGTGCAAGTGGAACAAAATCAAGGAATTTGTCATCACTAGGAGATGTTTACCTACTTTCTGGAAGAAGGGCCTCCGCATGTGATGGTTATTTGGGAAGAAGAAAACCATGACTGCAAATGTTCCACTTTCTTTCCCTGAGATTTTACTGCTGAGCACAATGTCATATGGTATGGAATATCCCCTGGGTTGGTTTGGGTCCACTGTCCCAGGCGTGCTACCTGCCAGCTTCAAGCACATCCTCAGCCTACTCTCTGGGAGGCAGAGAGGGGAAAAAGAAAAAGCACGATGCCGTGCAAGCACTTGTCAGCCAATAACACTAGTGTGTTATTAGCACTGTTTTAATCACAAGTTCAAAATACAGCACTCTCTATAGGCAACTACAAAGGGAATTAACTCCATCCCAGCCAGACCCAGTGTGCCGCTGAAGGCGGTACTCATTCAGCATCATGGTTTCCTTGTTCCCTGCAATAGGCATTAACAAACTAAGTGTGAAGAACAATAGGTTATAAATAGCACATCTGCCTAAAACTTTGCCTTCTTGCTTACAATGCATTAGATTAAAAGTAGGGAACTGTACAAGAAGTATGCAATTATTTAAAAAAATATAAAGTCGATGGATTGCCTTGAACTTGGTGGCTGCGATACTGTTAAGGAACTTAAATTGTGTTTTCAGCCCTGCTGTTGTTTACTTCTTTTACATCAATCATTATCAGTTGTTGATGTTTCATTAGCATGCTTTCTAAACATGAATTTCACAGCCTTTTGTTAATTTCATTTGTGATTCTGGATAGTATTATATTGCTCTCTATCGAATTTCACAAAGTAACAGATGCTGTGCATTAAAACAAAGTTGGAGGTTAATTTTTTTTTTTTTTTTAATGAATAAATATGTTCCTAGAACCATCCCCTGAACTGTTCCTACTAGCACCAAAGGAGGAAAATGGAGAAAAATAGTGGATTAAATGTTGCACTTCTGTGTGATGAAATCTCTCTCACCTGAATATCTGTTTTATGGTAGAATGAAGTTTTCTTTGTTTTGAAAGAGCAGGAAAGTTTAAGAGTATATATATAGGTCTGATTTTGTGTTCTTTCTCTACTAGTCATTCTTAAATCGTGGCAGGACATTGCCATTCATGCCTTCTGTTGCTTTTCATGCATGGATATTTTCCTGTTGTCTAAAGGGACTGAAGGCAGATGTCTTTAGGAATGCTTGGAAAAGTTGGTTATCTCCATGCTGAGAAGACCACAATGTAGAAAATAGATTATCAGCCTGCATTTAGTCTTTCTGCTCCCACAAATGCATTTTTCTGCATCTCTAAGCAATGGTGTGATTTGAGCAGTGAGTTTGGCCAGCTGTTAATAACACAGATGTAGATGAAGAAAGTTATTGGTTCCCAGTGCTTCTCTGAATTTGTCTTCTGCACCTCTTGGGCAGAGTGCATGTGGTCCAGTATTGTTGACTTTGATCTTCTTATTTCCATGCAGGTCTTCATGGTGTTTTTATGTTGTTGTTGTTGTTTGTTTGTTTATTCCCCCTGGTTTTGCCTAGTTGCTGAATTTCTCTGTGCTGCAGATTTTTGTCTCTGTGTATGGGGTGTAATTCAAGATAAATTCATACAGTCCCTTTCCAGATTGTTGTGTGTAAACCAGAAAGTACAAGAAACCTAAACCAGCTAAAAAGTCTCATTTTGCTAACGAGATTCCTAATTAGGTTCCATCAAAAGTAATGCAGTATTTGTCCAAGATCACAAACGCTGTAATAGTGACTTCAAGGATGTTTCTCCCGAGATGGTGAAAACTGATGCCAGAGCCATCCAAATGACTATCATGCAACCCCACACCTTCCTGCTTGGTAGATTGTTTAATGTTACAGAACCACAAAAGAATAAATGAATATAAAGCACCCATCCACTCATCTCCAGCTTGAAATGACTTGTTGCATAGCAAATAGGATGGTGAAACAGCACAGTGTTATATTAAGTAGAATTCAAACAGGATTTATTTTTAGCGTGGTTATTCCCCAGGATTGATACATCTTTGATTTCAGTTCAGTTAAGTGCTTAAATCTACCTTCCTTCATTCAGGCACTTGTGCCACTGGCTTGCAGAATCTGGGCCCCTATTTGAAAAAAGTGTTTCTGTGAGACTGCGTTGTCGCAAAGTGTTGTTTTACCCTTTTGATATGTGTACATCCTGGTTAAAAATGAAATAAAATAAAAAAATTAAAGGCTTCAATTTTGAGCGTTACAGGGAAATTCTGTATTATGTGCTGTGTAGTCTGACAATCTCTGCTAGTGCTGTTAAAGCACTGATTTATGGAGGGATCTTCCTACAATTTTTTTTTTTTTTTTTTTTTTCTTGAATAGTTTATAATCTGTTTCAGATGTCTCTTAGCATTATCATCAGGGCCATAGGCTATGTATCTATCAGGCCAGGCAAATAGAATGTGCAATTTCACGTTGTCACGGAGAGATGAAGTGGTCATTAAGCTTCGCTGAATGCATTTTTTCCCAGAGGAGAGGATTAACACAGAAATGAACCATATCTGAGAGCTGTTGGTTATGCCGGTCACTGTATTTCTCAGAGTGCTCGAATGGTGATAGTTGAGACAGTGAGTAGAACCTGTACAGCTTTTAAGAGATGATCAGAGAGCGAACTTACAAGTGACTTGCTATTGTTTTTGACAACTCTTAGCTGTCTAAATTGTAGATAAACATTGTCTTCTAAAAATGACCGTATGCCTCATCCCACACATACGGATTAAAATGGTCATGTTTCATTTAACCTATAACTATAAAAAGTTGTTTCACACAGAAAGCTTAAAATTTTTGCAAAGGCACTGAGAAGCTGCTTTCCTAAAGTTTACTGATGAGACATTATCATGTGTTCTGTTTTGAGTTCCATTACATCAAGCAAGCGTACTGGATGAATAAGCACAACTGGAGAATTGCGCCTTACTAGCTGTGTATTTTCTGTTTGTATGGCCATTGCTAGATATATGCTTTAAAAGCATATGATTATTATATTTTCTGTTTTATTTTCCAACAAAACCTTTTTGCATTATGTTTTTCATCTGTTTTCAGCAAAGCTATGAAGCTGTTACTGTCTTGCATGAAATGCTGCTGTATCATTTAAAGGCTACTAGAGTTGCATGGTTGTGAAATTATATTATTTTCACTTTCTGCTTATTGTATAACAGGGAGGAAACATTTCAGGTAGTCATGCTTAATTGAGACTTCAGTATTTGGGCAAGGAGCTGATTTGCATACTTTTGCATATTTTTGTACCACCTTTGATCACTAAATAATAACTGTACACAGATGGCAATCAAGTTTCTGATGTGAGTACAAAAACAGTAGCTTGTGAATGCAATCAAGGGTTATGAAGCTGCAGGTTGGGAGCTCTACTCAGAATTAAAAATTATTAATGTGATGCATCTCCTGTAATTATGAAAGTGGAGGAAGTAAGGGTTTTCTCATTAGCACTTTCTGAGGGCTATTGCTAATTTATTTGTAATAAAAATGTTTTCTTTTTTTTTTTTTTACTTTTCT
>VXAV01005957.1:482902-497577 GCA_013399715.1 Alectura lathami | reverse complement strand
TTTCTAAAGAAGAGCAAAGCGATTCCTTACAGCAGTATGCATAATTATCTGGAAGTGACTGGAGGCTAGCTGGCACTTGAGACAGTTTCGTGAGCTGTTTGGTCAGTTTGTCTTAGCGTGGCTAGAGTGAGCATGGGCTCACTCTCCGACTGGGAAATGGCCTAACGCGGCCTTGCCGGTCTTCAGGAGACTGTGTTCTGTAGGGCTTGCATGATTCAGGCTTCCTAAACAGTTCCACAATGATTTGTCTTTGTTTTATGTGTAAGCTTCAAACTTCCAGGGCTTGAAGTAGAGCACAAAATGAGTACAAAATAAACGCTATATGCCCATCCCATCTTTCTGCTCCGTTTGTGCTGTAGAACTGCACTTTCTGTCTTTCTGCTCAGCTTTTTATAAGTATTGTAGATAGCAGCATTGAAAAATCAAGCTGCCAGTTGTTGCTTCCCTCCACCAGTTCTAGCTGGCAGCTTCAGCTGAGCTCAGATTGGAGCGACTGGTGTTGTCAGAAACAGTTTTTTTTTAATCCCCTCAGCAGAAGTGATCAGAAAAGCAGAGCAGAAGGAAGATGAGCTGAATATGCTTCTAACAGGCTAATAAGGGTGAGTTCATAAATTCAGCAGTATTTGAATGTATGAAAAACGTACTAATGTTCACATTTCCTGAGAATGGCTTGCTGTACTGCTCAATCTTTCTGCCAGAACAAGGTAGGTGGATAACCCATTTTCACAAAGATATTTCTCCCCTTCTGTCAGGCAAATATATGCCATCAGGAAAGAATCCCTAAAATTTATAAACTGCAGACTTATCTGTATTTTTCTGCCCTTGCTGATATTTTATAAGTACAGACAAAGTAGTGAGTAGAATATTCAAAACATCCCTATTTTTATTAATTGTTGTGTGACAGATTTTAACTTATTAAAACAGCATAGCTTTCCAGTACTGTTGTCATGGCAAAAAAGTGAGTAATCTAAAAAAATCTCAGAGAGTAATTTAATTATGTTAAAAGACTGACTTGATCAGAGAATTGAAATATAAATGACATCCAAATCTTCCTGGACTTATCCTGTCCTTCCTCTCTTTCAGTCCTATGGTCTACATTCCCTCCCCACCATCCCCAGCCTTCTCCAAATGCTCTTCAGAAAGAATGAACTTGGAAAATTTCCTTAGGATTTCAGAATGTTGTGGCAGCCTGCAAATGTCAACTGTACTTGCTAAGATGAATCTATACGGAATGAGTGATTACAGTTCTTGCAGGAAGTACCGTATCTAAAAGCATGGACTCATAGTGTGGAAGCACATTGAAATCTGACACATGCTGGAAAAAATACTGCCTGTAAAGAAGTAGTCCTATACAGAATACTGTTCTGTGAGCTGATTTTCCAGAATAAATGTCTTTGCCCTATCAGTATGAAGGAAGGAGAATCAGGAAAAACAAACAAAAAATTGTAAAATGAATTCTTCAGTAAAAAGCATTTTCAAACATCTGTAATTGTGTATTATACACATCATGAGTTTATAAAAATAATTCTGGAAAAATTAATGGAACTTAGAAGTTAATTTTTCTATCAGTCAGGCTCTACTCATCATTCCTTCACACTATTTAGAAGTTCTGGAAACCTTTCCCTTACAGCCAAGATAACATTTATTAAGCATTGAGTTACCAGGTTCTGTTCATATTCTTTTGCTGTGCCCATCACTAAAGTATTTGTTTGTCTGATCTGTTCCTATGGCAACCATGTGGTTTTAATTACATGCTATGACATGGGATTATCTTTTTTCCTTGGCAAGATTGCATAGTGTCATTCCATCCTTTCAATGAAAAAAAAGTGTTTTTGATTTGGCACAGAATTAAAGGTTGTCAGAGAAGGAACTAGGGGAGATGCTTTCCCTAGGTTCTGTTAGAGTGGTATTTTGGGGCTTTTTGTTTGTTCTCTGGGGTTTGATACTGCTGTTTTTGCTTTTTAAAATTTCTGTTTGGAAAATGTTCTAGGCTCATGTGGTGGACTGCAGCATAATTACAGTCATTGCAGATGTAAGCAGGAACAGAACCAGATTTACTCTCAATAGAAGGAGTCAGATGAAGCATAGTATCGTGGGATTTGAAGAGAGTTTAACAATACCTTTTATATTCAGAAATTTGAATTTTCCTTAAAACGTCATTTGCTTATTGCAGTATACTTTCAGGTTGTAGAAACAGTACTGCATACAGTTTGTTATGTATCAGAACAAATCTAAGCAGCAGTAATATCTGGAATAGAAAAAGGCCTGCTAGCAGCCTATATTTCTAGGAGGCATTTATTTGACAGATAAACCTTTGGAGAAGCTGGTGAGAAGCCTGAAGCAGCCATGGAGGTAATACACTGCCAGGAGGCCTAGAGGTCGTGGCTGTATCCATTGTCCGTCTTCTTTGTACTTCTGCTCCATTTTGTTTTGCAATTTCTTGAGCTTTTATAGATCAGCAGATAAAGGAGCTACCTGACAAATGCATCAGTGGGACTTAGAGACATTTGTATTTCACAGATGCAGCAAGTACAGCTGAACAGTAGTGGTGTTGAAGGGAGTGTGAGAATTAGAGTGTTTTTTGTCCAGGTGTTCCTCACAGTTTCAGTCATGTATGCTGACGCAGGCAGTGTCAAAGCTCACAGAATTCTGTGAGTGCAGTGCTTAAAAAGGAGTCAAAAACTGCAGAATCTGAAGTCCTTAATGGAACTAGTATTTCAGAAATGAATAATTTTGTAGGTAAAACATAATATATTATGGTGAAGGTTGACGTAATTTCAGGACTATTTATTTCTCTAGGCAGGGAGGGCTCTGCTAAGGGTAAACCACCAAGTAAACTCTGTAAATTACTGCAGGTTCTAAAATGAATTAGTCCTTTTTTTTTTTTTTTTTCCTCTCTTGCTTGAAGGCCTTTATANTTTTTTTTTTTTTTTTTTTTTCTCTCTTGCTTGAAGGCCTTTATAGGATTTCAGCATGAACCTCTTACAAGAAGAGCTAGGGAATTATATTTCTCTCTCAGGTTTAGCTCCTTCAATTAAGATAAGATGTCATGCATTTTGGCTTGTTACAAAATTGCTATAGTGTTGCTGATAAAGCAGCAAGCTTTCTTTCTTTCTTCTGTCAGTTTTTAATACAGCTTCCAGGAGAAGTAACATTACCTTTAAAAAACACTGAGGGTAGTAAAGGAAGAATCTTACTTCTAGTGCATTCCTTTGTGCTAACCATTATTCAAACTTGACATAAGCAGAAAACAGTAACTCCTCTTAACCTAGTGTCAGTACATACGTTCATACCTAGTTAATAAGAAGAAAACCTATTGGTTACCATTTTATA
Organism: Alectura lathami; assembly: GCA_013399715.1. Classification (NCBI taxonomy): domain Eukaryota; kingdom Metazoa; phylum Chordata; class Aves; order Galliformes; family Megapodiidae; genus Alectura; species Alectura lathami. The sequence continues at coordinate 494,244 of VXAV01005957.1, read as the reverse complement.
TGAGAAAAAATTGTTGAACTATATTGAAGTGGTGTAGATGCATATTTCTGAGTGTTCATTTGGCTTGCAGAATGAAAATACTAATATTATACCCAGGTTTCACCCAATAACCTCTTGTTTTGATGTCAATCTCTAGTGTTCTCATTTAAAATATGGCTGGAAAAACAATATTTTCTTGCACAGTATTTGCAAGAGGAGGAAATTATTAATTTTTCATTTGTATTCTATTAGTTCAGTTGGACCTAATTACAAAGCATCATGGCTAATGACATAAAATGACTTCTCTTTGTATGGTGGCTTTTCAGAATCAAAATATTTCCGTTTAGACATGCCATGAGTATTCAGAATGACTTGGAATACTGGGACTTCTGTGCTATCAGTCACTATTGATTTCTTATCATTACTGATCTATAAGTATCAAACATTTTCATAACAGTCTGTGCTTAATGGAGATTGAAGCTGTATATGAATAAAGCGGGATTTTTCTGTTATTGAATAATCTTAGACTTCATTGACTTCTGTCATAATTGTGGATGTTCACAGTCTCTAAAATCAGATGCTTTGTAATTTGTACTCCAGTACTCTTCATTGACTTGAAGAGTAAGCAACAACAAAAGCTGACCTAGCAAGTCCAGGACAGTAATAGTCATACAATTATTCATCTGGTAATCTGATGATAGGAGTTTAACTGTTGCTTTTGCTGATACAAATGCTCTGAAGAGAACTCACTTCTCTCTTGACCTCATCTTTCTCATGTACAGAAAATAATGGCCCTGTTGGTAGCTGATATTTTAAATCACATTCAGAGAGAAAATGGTTGAAAGAACTGCATACCCCAAACCTCTGTCACTCATCTTTGATAATAAGGCCAATGGAAGCTTTCATGCATGACTGGGAGCATTCCTTTTGCTTTCCTAGCATAATTCATTGTAGTATTGCTATGCCAGTCAACAGGCAACCTTATTTTTATTTAAATATATATGTTTATAAGAGCAGCATTCGTCCATTTTATTTAATGGTTTTTGTACATCATTTTAACTGCAGTGAACTTCAAGCTGTTTGGATTTTATGAGTTTGCCTGCATTCTTTCAATAAGACAGTGTTAATGTTATCACAAACTTTACTTTAAATAGTCTTCTGTGATAGGCCTTTTTGTATGATTTTGTGATCTGTCTCAGTTTTCCTGATTGCATTTTTTTTTGATTTGTGATTTTTTCAAAAGATATTTCAAAGTATTGCAATTGTCTTATAACCTTGCCCTTTCACCAAGGGCAAGTCCTGCATGACCAACCTAGTGGCCTTCTACGATGATGTAACTGCGTTGGTGGACAGGGGAAGAGCTACTGATGTCATCTATCTGGACTTCAGAAAGGCCTTTGACACTTTTCCCCATAACATCCTTCTCTCTAAACTGGAAAGATATGGAATTGATGGGTGGACTCTGATGGATGAGGAACTGGTTGCTAGATCACACCCAGAGAGTGGTGGTCAATGGCTCTGTGTCCAGATGGAGATCAGTGAGTGGTGTCCCTCAGGGATCTGTTCTGGGACTGATACTCTTCAATGTCTTCATCTGAGGGACAGGATGCCATCCAGAGAGACCTAGACAGGCTGGAGCAGTGGGCCCAGGCTAACATCATGAGCTTCAACAAAGTGAAATGCAAGGTCTTGCACCTGGGTCGAGGCAACCCCCGCTATCAATACAAGCTGGGGGATGCAAGGATTGAACAGAGCCCTGCCAAAAGGGACTTAGGGGTGTTGGTGGATGACAAGCTGGACATGAGCCAGCGTTGTGCCCTCGCAGCCCAGAAAGCCAACCGCATCCTGGGCTGCATCAAAAGAAGAATGGCCAGCAGGGCAAGGGAGGTGATCCTGCCCCTCTGCTCTGCACTGGTGAGACCCCACCTGGAGTGCTGCATCCAGATGTGGAGTCCTCAGTACAGGAGGGACATGGACCTGCTGGAGTGCGTCCAGAGGAGAGCCACAAATATGATCCAAGGGATGGAACACCTCCCATGTGAGGACAGACTGAGAAAAAAGTTTTTTACGCTCAGGGTGGTGAAGCGCTGGCACAGGTTGCCCAGAGAGGTGGTGGATGCTCCGTCCCTGGAGACCTTCAAGGTCAGGCTGGACAGGGCTCTAAGCAACCGGATCCAGCTGTAGCTGTCCCTGTTCACTGCAGGGGAGCTGGACTAGATGGCCTTTAAAGATCCTTCCCAAATCAGATGATTCTATGATTCTGTTGTGCATGTAAGCACATGATCTGTGCTCATTATTTTATTTTTTTTTTCATTTTCAATTTTTTAAAACCAACTTTAAATGCAAAATTGTCCATGCAGCAATGTATTCTTTCCTGGATCATGTCATTTCACTGTGTTCTTTTGCCTAAAGGAATTGAACAGCTTTCCTTAGTTCAATGACTTAATTGTCCAAGTATTTACTCTATTTAATTTTGAATTTCCATTGAGAAGTTCCTTTTTGTAATGCTTAAAGCTTTAAACATATTTTAACCAGACCAATATTTTAACTGTATTTTAATTTTTCTCTGAGGAGTATCCAAGCATATGACAGTAACAGTTTTTGTTGAGCCATTTTAGGGCAGCATTTATTCAGTATTAATGGAAGAAACTTCAGAAAAGTACAAGGTGCAAATCACCGTACTTCCTTTTATCACAAGCTTGACAAAAAATCATCAAGTAAAACATTTTGAATTTGTTAATAGATACCTGTCGTTATATGGCAATGACTCTTTTTTTTTTTCTTGGTCAGTTGAATTTTTGAAAAGCTGAAGTGGAGATTTTTCACTGTGGTAACATTAAATATGGTAATTTTTCTTTATTTTCATTTTTATTTTTTTTCTCAGAAACAGTCTATTTGATTATTTTTCTACAGTAGCCACGTAAGTGTGACTCCTAGTACTGTAAATTATTTAGTTCTGCATGGATACTGTGTTGTTACCTGATGTTAGTAGGATTATGCCTAGTTTACCCAGGCTGAGGACTGCATTGCACTAGCATCTCTTGTACATCAGCTTTAGTTAAGATTTAAGAAAAGCAACAGAGGAAAACAAAGGCACGAGCAAAAGAAGTGACTTGCTCAGTGTTCTGAATTCCTATGAAATGAATCATGATGATGCCTCTCTGAGGCTTCAGCTTTTATATTCTACAGCAATTCTCAATCTCCCTGTTCTGTTTTGGTCTGCATTTAATGGGTATATTTATTTCTTGTATAACTAAAAGCAGTCTTTTACCTGCATGCAGGAATAATTCAAGCAGTTTCAATGTTTTACAAGATAACTAATCTTTCATTTTCCATTTCTATGTTAGAATTCTTTGTTTTAGACTTCTTTGTTTTCTGGATTCTTTACCAACCTTTTCTCTCTCCAAAATATGCAGCAATTGTATTCTTAACTGTGTGAAGTTTTAGCTAATGTATTTTTGCATATTCAATGTTTTCTGTCTTAGCTTAATCAGTCCTCTGCTTTATTTCATCATAGGAGTAGATACCATACTCTACTATCACATTGTATTGAAACTCTTACCCTTGTTAATATTGAGCAGCTACTGAAGATGAGTGGTGGTTTGGGTATAAATTGTGATCCTTCTAGTGTTTTTAGATTAAAATGTTAATTCCGTTAGCATTAAAGAAAAATGATATGGGCATTTCTTCATTTCACGTTTGTAAGCAACTTTATTTTTAGTTAGGAATGCTACAGTCATATATAGATATATGTATGTCTGTTCATATGTATGCATCATATATGTAAATGTATTATATGTATGTTATGTTACGTTTATAACAGTTCTGTCTGTAAGTTCTGTCTTAGTATAGTGTTCTGTTTGCCACTTATGTAAGGGTCAAAATGATAGCCACCAGACAAGCTTGCATGAAATTACAAACTGATTTGTCATACAGAAAAAGTACGAGAGAGTAGATGTGGCTTTTAATGAAGGAATGTTCTAAGTGGTATGTTTTGCTGTTGAAAGAAGAAGCAACTAAGACTTCTAAATATAATGCGTGCAATTCTTGCTATAGCATGGTTAACTATTATTAGTAATTTGCCTGGAAAATTCAGTTTTTGAAACAGAAAATGGGCAATTTTTGTATGCAAAGCCCTCCTGTGTGTAAATTCATCATCCGAGACATTAAACTCCATGTTAAAATTAACTACCAGTTACTTGTTAATTAATATAGTTCATTTGCTCCAGACTGAGAGTCCAGTCTGGCATGGATTTAGTTTTTAAATTCTTCTTTTGTGTAGCTTAAATCAATTGCCATCATTATGGCCTCCAAAAATCTTTATCTACCATCTCTTAACTTCGGATCTGATTGAGCGTGATTTCATGACTGGAAATGAAAGAGACAGGGCTTGAAAAGCAACTTAATAGTAGGGTTACAGATTATGTTTCTAGTGGTGTTCTTTAGATTTTTTTTTTTTTTCAGCACTTCTTTTAAGAAGCTTGTTACTTTCTTGAGGCAGTAGGAGGAAGAAATAAGGAATATTGATTTCTAGCTGATTAAATTAAACTACAACTAAGGTTTAAAGTTTGAATGCGAACTTATAATGCATGATGTTAGAACTGAAGATCAGTTGATGAAAATATGTCTGTCCTGCATGTGGATGAAACGGAGCTGTGGATTTCAGCAGTTATCACTCAAAATAGTTGTTATATAGCAAAAAGAAAAAAAAATGAAGCATTAATAAAGGAATTGAAGATTACTTAACTTGTAATGAATCAAAGTGCTGTAGGTGAAGTTGTTGAAGTGCTGTAGAAACAGCTTTGAAAGACATTTATATTTGCTGGAAATGCTCAACATCCAGTCTACATTCAGAAGTGGAACCACAATTATCATGACAGGGCAGGATTATTACTTTTTTAATATTTCAGATGAAAAAGAAACTGCCAGAAGTCTAACCATAGCAATTAAATGTGTTCTAGATGTAGCTTATAGTTATCCTTTCATGGCACCCAAGTAATTTTTGCTTTGTTTGCTTTGCTTAACAATTTGTTTTCATTGCCAAGGGGCTTTAGGGCTTCTATGTGGATACTCAAAATCTAGATAGAAGAAGAAATTTTTTAATTAATTAATTACTCAGAAGCATGAAGACCAATGTTTAAGGGAGGTAGAAGGGGGAAAATAATTCCATATAATCACCTCTTCAAATATTATACAAAGAAATGTGACTCATCAGTAATGGGTCCAGTCCTGCTCTTCTAAGAAATAAACTAAATTGATGGAGATCTTACCCTTGTTTAGAAGTGTGCAGTCCATGTGTACTTGCAGGGTCAACGTATTAAAAAGTAGTTCAGATTCAAAGTCCAGCTTTCACTTGCTGACACTTGCAGAGCTGATTGTTATTCCCTCCACCTTCTTTTCTTTGAGGTGATGTTGCTTAAGTCTCTGGCTGTTCTGGCTGTGTTTCAGCAGCATTCCTGAAAGCATTACTCCAACGCAAGTGTGAGCCAGATTTGTATCCCTCTTCCATGTAAGGGAGAATATAATTGTGCATCCTTTTCTGTATTGCTCCCCCACTCTTACGCAAAACCCAATACCCAACGAAGGGTTTGAGGGTATTGCTGAAATGAAGCATGGCACGTCCCGGGTTTGTTCCCCATTTGGGAATTTGGGGACTGAGGATGTCCCACAGCAGATGCCTTCCTTAATGCCAAGGCAGAATGGTAGCTTTGGACTTTATTAGGTCTGGCAGCTGTAGGATTTTTTGTTTGTTTGTTTGTTTGTTTGTTTTGCTGTGTAGGCAAACCCAGTAAGTTTTGATAGTTGTTGCCTGAAGCTTAAGCTCTACAGGAAGCCACAAGGAAAATGCCATTTTGTCTGCAGGCACAACCAATGCCGTGCACTCAGAATAAGCTTGCCTGGCAAAACACAAAGGAGTAGGTGGGTGTTTCTGGGAGGTGTCTGCCCATTTCTTAGCAATAGCTGTGGAAATGGGGGCAAAGTCTTTTAAAATGTTTCCCAGAGCATCTAGCTACAGAGTGACATTCTCACTGGACCATGTAATATGACCAGTAAACACTAAAATATCCCCCCAAAAGATACTTTCATACACTCTGAATTCCATTATAAGGTAGCTGTACAGGAGATCTAGAATCTTATGTCTTGATCTAAGGAATGGAAGCATCCACCCTACACTGTCAAAGGGCAAGGAATATCAGCTGATTTGAATATGGTGCTGTACTTTTGATCTTGTCTGGAATTGCTTCCTCAATTAGTTTGTTAACTGAACTTCTTAATTTAAACTGCTTAAGATCTTCCTCCAACCTGGATTTGCAGAACTTCTTTAAAAACCTGATAGTTTGCTTATTAGTATTTTCACCAAAATGAATAATTCTGAGTTCTTGATGTAGTTGATTTAATGAGAGTTATGGCTTTAAATCTTAAGACTCACAACTGTTTTTCAAAACAGCATAAAGCAAACTTTTGGTAATAAAAAAGAAATCTTTTTTTTTTTTTTTTTTAATTCCTTATTTAAAAAATGCATTTTTTTTGGTTTTGCAGGAAAGTAAAAGACTTCAAGTCCAAACTCATTTACATGACAATTATTTTGTGATAACTTGCCTTCTAGCCATCAAATTTCTCACCTCCCTCATAAATTTCATTATATGAATTTTAGTTAGTTCAGAGGCACAGGTAAGTAAATTTACATAATAGGTTTTCTACATGATTTTCAGTTATTTGTAAAGTGCTCTGAAATTCTTGCATGAAATGACTTATCGAAGGACTGAAACTGTTTCCTGTGCTTTGCCTGATGTGAAATACTACTTCTAGGTGGTCATATTGGTACAACATTATTTGCAGTCTGGATTAGTGCAGAACTTCTCTTTGATCCCTGCTTGACAAAAAAGACAGAGTGCCGTGGTTCCGGTTAATGTTCTGTGGATTATTTCCATTTTTATCTGTATGTAAGTCTACTTGATTTCTATTTTATATTTTTTGGTTACTACTGAGTAACAAGAAAAAAAGCTGGGAAACATGGAACTTGCACCGAGCTTTCCTCTCTCTCCTGAAACCAGGCAATAGGGTGGGGATCCCTCTTACCCGCCCAACTGATGGTCTCATCAGTTTTACTCTGCTGGATGCCTGGCAGATCAGCTTCAATGGAAGAAATACCCCATAGTCTCATAGCTGGGGCATTCTTTGGGGTTAAGGTAAAAGGTAGTTTGAAGCCTGTACTTTTGGGCCAAGGTTATTACTACTTGGTCTCCACCTCCCTTTCCAGCATGTTTTGGTTTGAACTTTATATACCAGGGAAGCTCAGCAAATGTCTTTGAAATTAGGCCCTCCAGGAGACGTAGGTAAGGATTGCCAAATTGATGGGTACCGAATGGCTTTGGGCAGAAAAGAGTGGGTGCCAGACCCATCAGAGGTGCATTTTACCTGGTATTGATTCAGGGGCAGATATTTAAAAGGGTGGGAAAAGACTTCAGAAACCTCAGATACATGTGGGGTGTTGAGTGCTTGTGTGTGTGTGTGTGTAAGGCATGAATATTCTAGGGTATTTCACTGCTTTTTTGGACTTGCTTGTGACTGCCCAGCTACTTTGTTATAACTGCAAGATTTCATATATATACATGGGAATAATAATATTAATAATAAAGTAAAACGAAAGCAAGAGTGTGGCCCATAAAAAGTCAGTTGGACACTGATCACTTCCACAAAGTGTATTTAAGTAAACCAGTTCCCTGCTGCTACCCGTCCATAACATTTCATTGTTCCCATCAATCTGCTGGCTGGAAAATGCTCCTGCTCATCCTAGGTGTGGTCCAGGCGGTGACACTCAGGCAGCTGCTGGCTTGGCTCGGGTAGGATGGCGAGTGGGCTGCTACAGCTTCTGGTCAGCCCAGCGATCCACTTTGTTACGTCTTGCTGGCAAGAGCAGCGAGGATGTTAAGAAGGACTGGACTTCAAAAAAGCACTGCAGAAGGCTGGTCTCCCATTATTGCTGCCTGTTCTGTAGCAAATAAGCACAGGGGGTTGATACCAGTTGTTTGGCACTGGTCTTGATGAGTTTGCTGAATCTCTCAGCCTGAAGGAAACCCGCATCAATTTGCCTACATCTACCGATTTGCTCGTATCAGTTCATTTTTGGAGTACCTAAGCAAACAGTGTGACTGGATGATATGTCACAGTATTGCAAAGCAAAGTGCTCGCTTTTTCTGGTTTGGTTTGTCTTTTTAGTGGAGCCTCTCATATTTGATATTTGCTAGTTTTCTTGGTTCTTTTTGTCACGTGTGTTCTGGAAGATTTCCAACATAGTCTAACATCAGAAGGGAACGCATATGTATGTTTTTATTTCTACCTCTGTTTACATTAGGATGCCTTGACTTTCTGTTAATACAGTGCTCTAAACAGTGGAAAATATATTTTTCTAAGTCATTAGCTATCAGTGGCTTGTTGTTAATAATATCTTTTTAACCATAATAAAATATTTACGATTGAATATATAAACCTTAAAATGTCTTTCAAGCTGTATATAAAGGCACACTTAAGTTCTGTGCAACTTATTTCTGCTAGGTGAGGACTTGTTCTTGAGGGTTCTTGCCACTCACTGCCAGAGGCATTATGGAAATGGAATTTCTATTTTTATTTTATTTTTTTGGTTCTTGCACCTGGTACTTCTGATGTGTGTCTTGTGCACTTGGCAGAGTTCAGCCTGGAAGCAGTACTTGCCTTCTCTCAGGGAGAACTAAAGTTCATCTTTTTTATCTTTTTTTTTTTTTTTTTTCCTGTAGTGTCTGTGAAATATTGAATATGCTTTTAGCTGCAGCACTTGATTACATGCCTGTGGATAACAGACCTAGTCCAAATGTCCCTTGGTGCCAAAGACAGAAATTGAAAAGACCTTGTGCTCATTTTGGAAGCGCTTGTAGTCACTTTGACTACAAGAGTAACCTTTTGCAGCACTTTGTTCTTTTTCCACTGCACTCTTTTATTTTTTCGATTATGCATCTTCAGAATTATGTGCATGAAAACAGCTGCTCAACAGATGTGGTTTCAGTGTAATGTAAGTTACATTTCAATATAACGTTATTTACGGACATGAACTAAATACCAAGTGCTAAATAGAAACCAGTTTCAAATGCATTTGGAAATGGCTGGAAATTCTTCCTCCAGAATGTTTTGTAGTAGAAAGTTGGTCTTTTAACTGAACTGAACAGGTTTTTAAAGTGACTGTTTCCCATCTGAAGACTTGACTTATCACAGAGAGCAAACAAACAAACAAACATAAATGCAGAAATTTCTGTACAACTGTTGATCATGATGAGATTTTTTTTTTTGCTGGTTTGCTAGCTAACTGATGAACAAACCGCTGTATTTTAGGGCCACTGCAAAGATGCTTCTCAATATTGAAGTTTTCCCAATAATTTTATGCCTGGAAATTATGAAACCTCATGAATTGCAGAAGACCAAAATGTGTGTTTGTATTATGATACCAGCAGTTGAACTAGCAGTCTCTATACTTGGCAAAGACTATTTTATGTTGGGATTTTCAAACAAACTCAGCCACTATTTATGTTTGTGCTATTAGTAATAAGAACTAAATTTTAAACTAAAATCTATTTCATAGTTAAAATTCATTCATTCACACCAATCAACATCTCATTCATACTGTTCTTAAATGCCTTATAAAATTTGAGTGTGTTTAAAGCTTTGAGTTTGCATCTGAAAGATCTTGCTACTGATACGTGATGTTTAGGTGGTATATGTTTTTGTAAAAATTTTTTGAAATGGCATATAGATTTTTTTTTTTTTTCCACCAAAGTGTGAAGTGCTATTTGAATGAGAAAATAAATCTTTCTTGTGCAATTTGTATTTATGTAGAAAGGCTCTGTTCCTATTCCACATTTAATTCTTATTAAAAACTAAGATAGAATATCAGAGCAAGAACTTTAAAAATGAGAGGAATCACTGTGGTGTTCCCCCCACTTTCATATTTGTTCTGCTCAGAGAAAAGAAACCTACAGCTCAATGTGAGAGAGAAAATACTGAAGGCCTTATCAAGGTCCTATGCACCCATGCTACTGGAGGGCATTAGTTACATGTTCTTTCTGGAAGTATCCAGAAGTTCTTAACAAATTCAACATTTTGCATTGCAGGTTCATGTGCTCAACAGCAGTTCCAGTATTTCATTCTGGGAATAAGTTACAATTGTAACTCAAAGGAGAAGAGCCCAAGGTAGGAGCAGCTACCGATTGGGAAGGAGACCAAAGCCTGCAACTCTTCTACCAGCAATACTTCTGGTGCCAGCTACACCTGCTGTTCCTCTCTGTGGTGAGTAGCTGTGTGGTGGTGTGCCACTAGCATTTTCTCCTGGAAGGCACCCAGAAGCAGAGATATAATCTTGACACTTCTGGTTACAATTGAGTGAGGGGGAAAAATGTTAGAAATGAGGTTCTATGGGAAATACTGGAAGTAGGTGACCAGAAATATTAGTCAAACACAGCGTTTTTGCAGTTACAAAAGATATCAATTCAGATTGCACTATAGTTAAGGAAACCTTCTATTAATGAACCCTTTAATTAAAGCCAGTGGCATCTTCCTGAAACTGAAAGCACAGTAAAACAATTTTTTTTTTTTTAATGAAATTACTGACAGATAATACGTATCAAGAGTGTTTTGTTGATAGCTGAGCACAAAAGGGAGAATGATATTAACAGTGAAGGAAAGGAGCGGGAAATTAGAATAGAAACCCTGGATCTGTAAAACTGGAGTAGAATATTTGCTTCCAGTATTACATTGTAGAAACAAAACTGATATGGATTACTTTGCTTTTTTTGTTGTTGTTTGTTTTGTTTTTGTCTTTTTGTACAAACAAAAATATTGCTCCTGATACAATGTATTGCATTTTGCATTTGAAAAGAGACTTCTTAAAAAAGAAGTGGTGGTGGTGGATGGTTGATAGCAAGAGCTAAACATCTTTTCCCCTCAGACATTTTTTTTTTTTTTTGCCAGACCCATACAAAGTTTTATGTGAAATAGGCTCAAAAAAAGTGCAAAATCTAGGTCACCAAAGCACTTGTTCAGTAACTGTCTGATTTTAGAAGCACCTAAGTGTCATATTATCTGAAATCATTAAGATTTAATATCTCTGGGTGCCCCACAGAAGCTGATAAGTGTATCAACATTTACCTTGAGACTGTAATAGGGAACTGCACTAAGGCTTTATGTTCAGATATTTTGGTAAATTGTGTGCATGTCTGTCTTAAGGACTTCTTACCTTGTTAGGTTAAAAATAATAATAATAAATCAGACTTAAATGCTTTGCTCTTGTGAGCTATCAGTAACTTAAAACAAACCAGAACAAAAAACCTCAACTTCTC
>VXAV01005957.1:456490-468437 GCA_013399715.1 Alectura lathami | reverse complement strand
AATTGGTGGTATGAGTTATGTAAATTCCTGCAGAAGGAAAAATGCAGTGAATGGCCCTTTAACACTGCAGAAACCGTAAGACTGAATTTACAGATATAGCTGTACTGTTTTTGTCATGTTAGAGACTGATTTGACCAGTGGATACGTTTCAACGTATTTGCAGTAGGATACTCTTTATCTGTGGACTTTGGGAATCAAGTGTTACAACAGATTTGTGAAATAATAATGAATTAGATGTTGTCAAAATGAATAATGTATGTTATGCTGGAGACAAAGCAGATTTCCCGCATTTTATTAGAACCCTTATTGCTAATGCTGATCCACTTATACCAGAATAAGGACTTCTGTTTTCTGGGGTTGAATGCTCTGAGTTTTTCTGTTGTAAGTGCTAGGCAATACATCAATCAACTGTGTACTGTGAAAAAAATTGTCAGCTTGTCACAGTTGTGCCTGAATATTACAAGATATGAGTAACCTGATTTCATTGCAGTGCATTGCAAGTCCAGATACCTGGACCAGATGCTCTTTAATATATGAAGCTGCAGGCTGTAGGAATGCAGCTGCTGAGGAGCAAAAAGGAAAAAAAAAAAAAAAAAAAAAAAAAAAAAAAAACCGACAGGCTTCTGCTGATGTTTTCTGGGGGAATTTCATCAGAAGCAAGCCAACATCAATAAACTATTGAATTGGAAAACACTGATGAAAACATGCCTCCAAATTTTCCAACTGAATCTAAAAATCAGAATTACGCTTCTAGTAATATTGTGTTACTTAATAATTGTTTCAGAAGCAAGAACTCATAGAAATGACCAACAGTGTTAAAGACAAGACTGATTGTTGAACTCTCTATAAAGGACCATTTTAATCTTCTTTTCTTTAAAATGTAGATTTTGTAAAAACATAAGACTGAAACACTGGAATAAATGTGCCCTTTCTCTTCAAGAATCCAGAACTGCACTGTCTTCAGAAGGTGACAGCTTGCTTGGGATGATTTTACTCAAGTGCCTTAGATACTGAGGCTAACACATTTGAGTGAGCTAATAATACCAGTAACTTACAGGACATAGGTACAGCTTTATATATATATACACGTACTAGATAAAAATCTAGGTATCTACATCTCTTAGATTCAGTTACAAGTAGAGCTAGATCTATAGCAATTTGGGAACATCCTTGATCTAAATGAGAATATTAAAAACACTGGTGTATCTTTAATTCTGCTTACCTATTTCAGAAAACATGAGAATTCAGAAAACATGAGATTTCATAAAACATGAGATTTCAACACAGGAATAGCAAGAAGAAGGAACCTTCCAATATTAGCATGTCAGGTCCCTGCTGGCACGAAGATTTCTGTGCAGTGATGTGGCCCATAATTTTTTCCTGTTTTAATATCCATTTCTTTGTGGAATTTGAGACATTAAGGCTTTCTTTGCTTAAGTAATTTAGAATTTGTCATGCTGGCCTTTATTCCCTTACAAACTTAAATAATACAAGTGTAAAACAATCCTACGAGGTACTATGCACATAAAATCCCATTGTGAACACTTTTATCACAAAACACATGATACTTGAGTGCCACAGGCGAGGGAGCACCAATTAGGCAAACTGCCTTCCAGATGGTGCAGTCTCAGATTTTGGATAATTGCTGGAAATGATACAGTGAAGGGGAGGGAAAAACAACAACACAAAACCATGGTGCGGTCTAGATATATTGTAATATATGATCTTAAATTAAAATACTGATTCACTTGCACTTAAATTTTAGGAAGCTAGTATTTGAGAGAATTCACGATGTTGAAACACTCATGGCAAATGCATGGTAGAACCAATTTCTTTTACAACTGTGTTTAAAAAGAGCAACTTGAAAGCAATTCTTTCAGATTGCCTGAAGGTGAAGGAAGCATTATTTATCTCTGGTATGCTTCAACATCATTCCATGATTATGAGATAATAGAGACATGCATCTGTGTGTGTTTCAGTCCTCTGAGAGAGGCTGTTGCTCTATGTACTCTCTGACCACTCAGTCATGAAGAGAAAATACTTGTAGGTGTGGGTTTATAAAGTCTCCCAAGGCAGTTAGTGTAGTGGTGAGATCTAGCAGCACCATGTCAATTTTTTCCCTCATCTCTCAGTTTATTGCCTCTCACAGTAAGGCACATTGAGTGCAAATGTTCAGTGTGGAATTTGTAGTTTATTGCATGAAAGTTCTTACTGCCCTTGGTTACTTAGCCAAAAGCAAACAAAAATGTGTAGAACCTATTATGGAAGCCAAAGCAGTGACGGAATCCACTGGAGAAGTAAAAGTCTGTAACTGCTAATATTGGTGATATGCTCTAATGGACTGAGAATCAAACCCATTTTTTTTTGTTTTAATGAACAAATGTTCCCCTAATATGTGCCAGTCAGAACATTTATCAGTCTACAGACTTTAGAAGTGAATTTTGACTTTCAGAGCATTCAGTTCTTAGCAAACCGGTCACAATGTCTACCCAGAAATACCTTTTATTTATGCAGAACTTCTGGAGTATGTGGAGGTGGTCAGCAGGACATGTTCTTATTTTTGATACCCACTGCCTTCTTTTTGCTTTTTGTTTTTGTTTTGATGAGGAAGCAGATGGAACATGATTTTCTGAGTGACAGGCTTAAGAGTTAGTCTACTGTGTCACAGGAGTGCATGGCACTCTAACCAATATTGAAAGAGATGATCTGAAGCCAGTAGCTCCTTCACATCTATACTGTATAGAGAAAATTGTTTCCAGTTCAGGAAGACTTCAATTTAGCTAAGCATTGTGTGGTAAACCAGTTCTTTCTGTCAGCTCTGAATCTTGTTTTTTTTTTTTGCAAATTAGATTTACCACATCAGTGAAAGGGTTTTAGAATACAATCTTTGCAGTATTCTGGAAGCTATGTTAAGGCACGTGTGAGATGAGGAGGTGATCCGAGACGGCCAGCACGGCTTCACCAAGGGCAGGTCATGCCTGACCAATCTGGTGGCCTTTTATGATGGAGTGATGGCCAGAGGGTTGTGCTCAACGTCTCTATATCGAGGTGGAAGCTTGTGACAAGTGGTGTCCCCCAGGGGTCCATCTTGGGACCGGTGCTCTTCAACATCTTTATCAATGGCCTCAAAAGTGAGACTGAGTGCACTCTCACCAAGTTTGCTGATGACACCAAGCTGAGTGGTGCAGTTGACACCCCTGAAGGAAGGGATGCCATCCAGAGGGACCTGGACAGGCTGGAAAAGTGGGCCCACGAGAACCTGATGAGGTTCAACAAGGCGAAGTGCAAGGTGTTGCACTTGGGTCGGGGCAATCCCAGGTATGAGTACACACTGGGAGAAGAACTCCTTGAGAGCAGCCCTGCGGAGAAAGACTTGGGGGATTCTGGTGGATGAAAAGCTTGATGCGAGCCAACGGTGTGCGCTTGCAGCCCAGAAGGCCAACTGTATCGTGGGCTGCATCAAGAGAGGGGTGACCAGCAGGGAGAGGGAGGGGATTGTCTCCCTTTACTCTGCCCTTGTGAGGCCTCACCTGTAGCTGCATCCAAGCCTGAGGCCCCAGCACAAGAAAGATGTGGAGCTGCTGGATGGGTCCAGAGGAGATCCACTTAGATGCTCAGAAAGCTGGAGCTCCTCTCCTATGAAGAAATGCTGAGAAAGCTGGATGAGTTCAGCCTGGAGAAGAGAAGGCTCCAGGGAGACCTCACTGCAGCCTTCCAGTACCTAAAGGGAGTCTATAAGCAGGAGGGAGAGCAACTTTTTACTTGATATGGCAGTGATAAGACAAGGAGGAATGATTGTAAACTAAAAGAGGGGAGATTTAGGTTAGATGTTAGGAGAAAATTCTTTACTCAGAGGGTGGTGAGGTGCTAGCACAGACTGCCCAGAGAAGCTGTGGATGCCCCACCCCTGGAGGCGTTCAAGGCCAGATTGGACAGGGCTCTGGGCAGCCTGATCCGGTGGTTGGCAGCCCTGCCCATGGCAGGGGGATTGGAGCTAGATGATCTTTAATGTCCCCTCCAACCAAGCCATTCTATGATTCTATTTTGTAATTTGAAACATATGGCCTTATAGGCATGAAAGTGAGTCTTTCCTATCTTGAATCTTGCATTACTGTTCTCTGCAGGGGAAATTAAGGCCATAAAAAGTAAAAAAAAATCCTGCTTTTTTGATTTATTAAGATTAGGATGCTGTTTTGCAGTCCTTTCTTAGTAGGTGTAATCATCCATGAAAGGTACTAAGCTCTAGGAAATCAAATTCTGTTGCTTTCTTTTGATCACATTCCTCTTACTATCATTTTTTTATTCATGTATTATCTCTAAAAAGAATTTTATATTAACTTAGCTAACTTTGGAAGTTTTTATTTCAGTGTGAATGTGTATGGAGGAACATGAGCAATTATTCCTGATTAGATGTAAAACGTCCTTATATAATTCAGCTTAAGTTCTTTTCTCAGCAACTTAGGCAAGGTCTATGTAACAGTACAATCTAAGCAGTGTTGTCTACAAAATATGCTTGCACCAGTTGCAACTAAACTGCTTCAGACCTTAATGAATACAAGTTTTTCAAGGTCCTCAGGAGTTCTGAACCCTCGCCATGATTTTTGGTTAGTGTTAAATGAACTGAAAAATATGTCACTTATAACTGTGCAAAACTTGGTAGTTTTACACATTTTTCAGCATTAATCTACTTGTTGCTATGTTCATCGAATTTTACATTATGTTTAGATTCAGCTGGATACCAGAACTCCAAGCAAAATACTGGTTTTACCCAATTTCACACTGAAACCATGCAAAACCCACAAAATCTGAGAGTTTTTGATGTGAAACCATAAAGTAGGTTGGCCCAAGTTCACACAAAAAGTATGTGACGCTTTCACTGAATGTGGGCTGAGTTCCCAGTTTGTAATGAAACATTAAGCCAAGCATGTGTTTTGTGGAGTTGTATTTATTGTATGTTTTACTTAGAACCCATATCAACACATTCCCAATACCTTTTAAAACTAATTTTGTACTTCTGTTCATAGTATGCAGTGATTACTTTTTCAGTAGAATTCAGAGGAAATTTTTGAGCAGCACTCCTTTAAAAGGAGACTGCTGACGGAACGTTTTGTATTCACTTACTTACTCAGTTTCTTAGGTCAAGTAGTGTCTTAACAGTGTGTGTATATGCATATATATAAAAAAGTAGATGAAGAGCTGTTTTGGTTCAAGTTATTGCCCTGCTGAATGCTATAAATGAATATGCATGCTCTCTTTAATGAAAAAGAAATGTGGAAGGAGTTAAACTGGTAAATAGTGTCCCATGAGAATACCACCCAACTACATCAATAGGACAGTAACTAATAACAGGGAGTAAATTCCTTCAAATAACTTAATACAAGGTTAAATTGAGTTAGAAGAGGTATTGCAGCCTGTTTTGATAAAGCTCTGTTGTTACTGCTTAAGTCATCTAACTAAAGCTAGTTCAGGTATGTCTCGTCTTTGTCTCTTAGCTTAAAAATTCAGCATTGTCCCCTTGTATCTACCCTTTTCACTGGCAACAATGGAAACTAGTTTTAAAATGGTTTTCTGATCCTTGTTCATTTGCTCTGAGCAGTTTATCTTCTAGAATACAGAATCACAATCCACTGAATGGAATTTCTGGTGACATCGTTACTATGAAAACCTAATTTGCTATTAGTTGTAGAAAAAACATGCTTTTCTTGAATGATAGAGCCAGCTATGTCATAATAAAATCACAATCACTGTGTCAAAGATTTTACACGTGAATAAAAGTTAATTTTGATTGTCACATGGTTTTGGGAAAAATGTAGTGTGTGTGTGCATACTACAGGAAAAGTTGGCATTCATGCTAAATTCTGGATAAGGCACCATTAAATGTGTGAAAATAACATTTAATCTGTTATTAAACAATTAGACTGGCTGGATCCAAATACACTGATATATGCTCTCAGTGATAAAACTGTTTGCTTTTTGCATGTCAGTATGTTTTTTTCATAACTAAGCCTAATCTGAAACTGTGTGTAATGTTTGCGTTAGGTCAGCAGAACTGAAGCAATGAGTGCTATCTCTGTCTCTATCTTTGCCATCAAAGTGCTGTGTGACCTAAAGCAAGCTCACCTCATTTGTGTGTAAGTTCAAATATTTATAACACAAGGATTGTGTTACTCAGGCATCTTTGTAAAGGGCTTTGATGAAAAGCACACTCAGAGCAAAATATTAATCATTGTTATTGCTGTTAGAGGTGCGGGTTTGAAATGTGGACTCTTTATTAACATGGCAGTGGAGTTCACAGTAGCATGTGGTTGGGGAATTGTAAAGAACATCTTGCAGATTATTTTCCTTCTCTCTACCAGCAGGACAGGTTTCATATAGTTTGCCTTTCTGATGGATGCTAAGGCTACCCTTCAGTACCATTCATAAAGATAGTCTCCACAGTTTTCAGTTGTTTAAAGTAATTAGGATTATACCAAAGTATTTTTTTTTTGTTTTTATTTTGCTATTTTACTAAACTTTTCAGTGTTATCAGTAATTCATATTGAACAAAAATTCCTCTACATCACTTATATATGTATTTAGGTCATTGTTAGAGTTTGAATGGTTGCTTTTTTCTTGTACGTCAGAATGCTGACCCTGTTTGAGATTGTTTTCTACAGATTGTTCTGTAGTGCTTTTTTTCTAAACTCTTTGTAAATACGTGTAGTTCTCTAGTAGGAATTCTATTAGTAATGTATAATAGTAAGTTCAAATGCTGTTTTTAGTAAGTCAATCTTATGATGTTGTTTACAGTGAGCTAAATCACACATAGACATTGCTACTATGGTAAACAACTGCAACAAAAATCAAGAGTGTGCTCCTCAGACATTATCTTGCTCCCGCAGAGAGAAGGAATGTAGAGGAAAATAAGCAGTTTTTTTTTTTTTTTTTTTTTCCCCAATTCCTAAGGATAGATACTAGCTCTGCTACAACAAAAATTTATTGTTTTGTTTTGATGGAATTAAGAATAAATTCCAGGAATTTCTTATTCCTTCTTTGACCTGTATTTTGGAAAGGGAAGACAAAGGAGGACAAAAATAGCAACATCAAAATATGGATTTGAAACAGAGTACCTTTTTCTTCTGCTGACTGGCTCCACTAGTTCTTGTTGAAGTCTGTGGCAAGTGTGGTGCTGTACCCTTCCCCTGTGAGTGAGTCTTTCAGTATTCCCTGTAGTGTTTGCCGCACAAAAAATTCTGTGTTCTCTTATGCTGCTCAGGTGATATTGCTGAGAGGAGATCTAAAGCAACTAAATTGATTTCTCTGCCTACGTCACCTACTTTTGGTAGAACTCCTCAGTATTTTAGGAAAGTGCGAACTGGCCTACAGAGTACAGTGGACGATTTCTCCAAGAGGGTAGAGAAGATAAATTTCATCACTTCCAAAACTGCATTTTCCTTGCCCATCCTGGCACAGAAAGATGCATGCACATGCAGTATTCATCCTTCGTAGCTGCACAGAACTGTTGTACATACCATATACCATATCCCATACTCCCAGCATCCCTTTTTGCTGTAATTGTATTCCTCAGATGAATATTCATTTTGTTGTTGGTGGTGGTTTTCTTTTTCCTTCTCTCCCTTTTGTGAACTACTTTGGTGCTGCATAAGCTTAGATGCTCATTTTGTGTAATACAGTACAGCAGTTACATTCATTGCTGAACAGAGAATATAATACAATAAGATTCAAAATTATCCAGTAAGCAGTATTTGGTGGAGTTCTGGTTAGAGTATGCAGACTTGTAGGACTGGTGGTCTCTTGTTAGAGAGAATGTGGTAATCTGCCAGATTATTTTTTTTTTTTTAAAGACAGAAATATGATTGCTGTAATCTTTACCTGTCCAGTATCTGCTTTGCTTCTACTAGCATCTAAAATTTAAGTCAATATTATTAAAAGTGAATCACCAAAAATTTACTTTATAGGTAGGTAAAGGTGTTGAAGAATACCATGCAGATTTCCAGCCGTTTATAATCTTAGGCACTTGATCTTAACAGGCAAGCGAACAGGTAGGTCCTACTAAAACACTTTTCAGTGGAGTTAAATTAAGGTGCTGATGTTCCTATTTTTTTGCTTTTCAGGTTTGTGTCCTTGGTTTTGCATGTGTTCTCTTGCTCTCTTCTACATCTGTACCTCCATCCATACAATAAAAGTATATAATATGGGATATAAGCAGTGAACTGGATAATGTGCTGCTTTAATCCTTTGTCCTGTGAAACCTTAATCTAACTGAACAATAGGATTTTCACATTACATTAATTAGTTAGCTAATTCATGTTAATTACTCTATTAGTTAATATTTAACATTAGTCAGGATTTTAACATGAAACTTAGGATCTTTCATCTTTTATGTTATCTTATTTATTCTTAATAACATTAACAGTTCTGCTTGTTAAGAGAATTATAACTCTTAGTGGCAGTTGTTATGAGAAAGAAAAACAAGTAATAAATTTTGCCTTTACAAAATAGATTTCTCGTTACTGCTACACATTCTGAGCTAGGTTGCTGTCATGCTTTTGCATCTGTTGTTCAAAAAATAGTCTTTCAGATAGATTCATAGAAACAAATTGAAACCACATTCACTTAACTAAATTATCCATAGAAATTTTGTTTCTCCTGAAAATTATTTTTTCATCCACCACTTCCTATAGGTATGTTTTTTAAAAAGCAACCTGACTATTCCACTATGTTTAGTATAAGAACAAACTGAAAGAAACTGATTATGAAAGTAATCATAGCACACCTGTGTACTGTAAGGTAACACGACCATAATATGATGATTATTTCTCTTGAGATTGCTGCTTGCTGGAGCAATGTGCTGTAATTAAAGAACTAAATTATAACAAATCTGAAGGAGGTAGTAGTGAGTTATCTTAAACACTATAAACCAAGCGTGCTGAGAAACAAATAGGCCGAACCAAAAATTATTATCTGCAACTAATTAAGATGACATGGAGACATGCAATTACGAAATAAATGCTGGCAGACTTCCTTTAACAAAGGTATTGATGTAGTTCATTAAGACTGTGATTTTGTTGTTAAATGTGCTTACTTGCACTTTTTTAATAGCTAGTTTATAAAGAAGGGAATATAAAACTTTAAATCTGGCACACTATAAAACTTTGTTTATTTCATGCTAAATATAATTGTGCATACTGAGTATGTCAGTGGTAAGACAGAAGTATTGCTAATGAGTTGGCCAATATGTTGAATTCACTCACTTATTTCAAGTGGTAAATTAAGTTTTGAGTTCTCTTTGCCAGCTTTGCTCAGAACAGTAGGTAATTAAAATTTGGCAGTAGAGCTGTGAGGGAAACATTGGCATGATATTCCTCAAAAGCAATTTAGGAGTATGCAACATAATAAAAGGTGACGTTGTTTGTGCTGGAAATTTAGTCTAAACTTTGTGTCAGTCTTTATTATAATGAAGTTGTACTCTTAGTGACATTAGTTACCATTCACATATTTTCCAATAAGATACAGATTTTCTAACTTATCCTCTTGCAATTCTATATATTTGAATGTGTTTATTGTGGCAGAGAGCCAGATTTCATGTCCAATAGATGTTTATGCATGAGGATGAAATATCTCCCAAACAATGAGGGGCTTTTAATACTTTTTATCTTTTGGAAGGGTAGGGGCGTTTTGGTTCTATCAGCTTCAGCTGAATTGTTTCTGAAAAATAAGAGACTCATCTATTCATGAGTATAGACTACTTTAAATATTCTTCATCTGAAGGTTTCCAGGGTCAGAGAAAGAAGTCTTAAAATACTGATAGAGTCATACACTGTTACCTGAACTTGACCAAAATTCTTGTTAAACAGTTGCCTTCTAGTTAGCATCCACAAGGACAGCAGGTATAACCCCAGAAAGTCTGTCAGCAATGTTATGTTTGTGGTTCAGATTCCAAGATGACTGTGTTTGCAGAGTTTGAGCAAATAAACATTTGTAAGTTTTAATTTTTTTTATAATAAAAAAACAGTCAAGCTAGCATGTTGACTGCAGCTCCAAAATGACACAACTGTCTGAAAAGCGTGTCTTGATTTTAATTTTTAAAATCAAATCAATAATTTAGAAAATTAAAATTCAGAAATCAGAAATTCAGAATTCAGAGTATATAATTCATTTCATCTTCCTTACTGTTCTAAATAGAAGATTGGAACTTTCAGTCGTCAGTTTCAGTGTATGTGGGAGACATAACATAATATGATATATTATGTTATGCATATATGTGGCAAAACATAAATTCACACTTCGATATTGTATGGGATATTAATATTGCATTTCAATATAAATTTGTAAACAATATAAGCCAAAAATCTTTGTAGTGTCCTAAATAGTATGAAATATATCAGTACTGAACAGTTCTGAAACTGTCTATTGAACAAAAATAATTTGAGAACCAAAACTCATACAATCGTGGTATCATACAATTGTTGGGGTTGCATGGGACCTCTGGAGACTGCCTAAATGCTACACCTTTATATATTAATTTGATTTTGAGAAAGGAGTGTTCTTTCTCATAAAGTGTGAGAAGAAATCAATCCCAAAGGTAGCTATTTTATGTTTATAGCTATTGTATGTTTATAGTGATCCAACAGTAGACAGATTAACATGCATTGACACAGACTGTTACAAATTCAGTTATCAGTATGTGAGAGGAAGAAAGGCTCACAGTGTGTATTTTACCCATAGGTGTACTATGGAAAAAATGAGATGAGGGTTACCTTAAATTTTTCTTCATAGTAAGTCTGAAGAAAATAATAGTTCTTAGCTTAACTGCTGACCTTTTGAAAAAGAGGAAAATAGTTTTTTGGTAGCTGTGATATGTATGAGTTTCAGTTGCACCTTTTCAGCAAATATGGTTTTGCTATAACAAGATATTTTGTTAAGATGTTCTAGTTAGGTGTGGTTTTAATTTTAAAAAGGAATGTGGTAAAGGTAGACAGTAGCCTATTTTAAGATAAAAGATAACCATATTCAAGTCCTTGTAATGTCTAATCAAAAATCATGGCTTGAACCTTAACCACATGTATGCTGATTTCAAAACAAATCTTCACCTTTTATTTTTCTCTTTTTTTAATTATTTTTAATTTAAATGGTTACGTTTTTTTTTTATGTGTGTTAGTTAAAAAGTTAGACATATGTTGTAATCAGAGTCAACTGATTTTGACAGGTGTTGTGGCTTAGACAGGTGTACTCTTTGATGGGTAAAAACTGGCTGGATGGCTGGGCTCGTAGAGTGGCGGTGAATGGAGTTGAATCCAGCTGGTGATGTTACAAGTGATGTTCCCCAGGAGTCAGTGTTGGGGCTGGTCGTGTTTAATATCTTTATTGATGAGATCTGGATGAAAGCATTAAGTGCATTCTCAGTAAGTTTNAATGCAACCTCAGTAAATTTGCAAACAGTACTAAGTCGGGAGGAAGTGTTGGTTTGCCTGAGGATAAGGAGGCTCTACAAAGAGATCTAGACAGGCTGGATCGATGGGCTGAGGCCAGCTGTATGAGGTTCAACAATACCAAGTGTCAACTCCTGCATTTGGGTCACAACAACCCCAAGCAACACTATAGGCTTAGGGCAGAGTGGCTGGAAAGCTGTGTGGAGGAAAAAGACCTGGGAACGTTAGTTGACAACCAGCTGAACATGAGCCTGCAGTGTGCCCAGGTGGCCAAGAAGCCCAATGGCATCCNAATGCAACCTCAGTAAATTTGCAAACAGTACTAAGTCGGGAGGAAGTGTTGGTTTGCCTGAGGATAAGGAGGCTCTACAAAGAGATCTAGACAGGCTGGATCGATGGGCTGAGGCCAGCTGTATGAGGTTCAACAATACCAAGTGTCAACTCCTGCATTTGGGTCACAACAACCCCAAGCAACACTATAGGCTTAGGGCAGAGGGGCTGGAAAGTTGCGGGGC
>VXAV01005957.1:393372-408928 GCA_013399715.1 Alectura lathami | reverse complement strand
AATTTTTTCCTGTGTTATAGTAAGTAGGTGCAGCTGTGAGTTTGTAGCCTTCAAGTGTATTTTAGCAAAAGCTGTGCAAAAATGACCTTTAATTTCTGAGTAGATTCTTTGACTGAAAAGCATGAGTCTTTGTAGGACCAGGAATTAAAGTATGAGTGTGATATGGAAACTACAGGAATTAAGGGAAAATAGATATTGCCAAGCAAAAGTCATGCTCCAGGAAGCATAATTCATAAAGAAAAGAAAAGAAAATCTGACTTTTAAAATTTTGTTCTCTGAGCCATATTTCTGGTTTATCTACACAGTCATGGAATCATTGTCATCATGGTTATTATGAATTAACAGAAACATAAGCTCATTAAGAAACATAACATTCTGTGGGCTGGGACTTTTGATGTATCTGGTGGGAATTTTAGTAGTCTCATTACCAGACTGCACAACTGGCAGCATTGTATTGCATATCTTCCCCAGGGTGTGTCACCTTCTGATCCTTTCTGTAATAGACAGGTGGAATAGAAACTAATCTAACGCTCAGAGTGGCATAGGCAAGTCCACACTGTACTGGGGAACTTACTAGACTAGGTATGTTTGTTTCCATTCTCTTCATTCCTTCTGCTAGCCATCCTAGAATGAGGCTGGAATAGGTTGAGCCTATTCTCACTAATATTATACTCCTGAGAACAGTGCAGTCATACCTCAACAGCAGTGTTGCACTCATTCTAAATTCTGATGATAGTTAAACAGCCAACAGGGCCTACTCTGCCATCTACAAATCACAGCAGTCTCTAATTGCCATCCTACTAAACGGGGTTATGCTATTGCAGGGCCCGAGCATCCTAATAGGAAAAATAACTATGTGTTTTTTCTCAATAGAGTTTACGCTTATAAACAACTTTTATACGCTTTTTCTTTATGCCTAATTCAAGTGTAATCAATGCTAAATGACAGTGAAATTCTTCATTGCATATTTCAAGTTGGATGTTTTTATGAGGATATATTTCAAAGTACTCTGTTTAATTAAAGCCCAAAGAGTCTTTGTTCAGGCTGCTTTTATTTTTCAGTTCTGTGGGTGTGCATACGTCTGTTTTCCTGAAATTGTATTTGTGCAATCTCATTTTTTCAGTGAAAGAGTTTGCAGCAATAAAATGTTGCAAGTGTTACCATAGCAATGATGATCTCAGGGTAGCAAAAAAATTGTGTTATTAAATCTCAGCATAAGGTTGTGGTTCCAGCATCACAGTCTTTTGCTCAATGGATTCTCCTGTTTCATGTGATAATTATATATGAAACAAAACTGTTACTTTTATTCTTATGACAGTGAGCCCACTGGCTTATATACATCAGCTTCACATGAAAATGTGAAAGGTTCACATACATCATAGTTCACATGAAAATGAACTGTAAGGTTGCACGTCTGCATAAGTCTCTAAATAGTGAGGTTTTTGACACTGCCCGTTGTTTCTCTTCCCTTGTAAGCCACATCTTTTTTTACAACCAAAAAACTGTGAATGTACTTGTATTTGACATAGGTTAAGGAAAAATCAGATCAATCAGATCCCTCAGATCCCATCTGAGCAAGACCTTTCCTGCATTAGAGCTAATCTGAATTTTATCCCATGCCTTTCTATCTCTGAGAGGTTTTCGAAAGTCAGCCTCTTTTCATGTTTCTTCAGGTGCTTGATAACACAACTGTGAAATTAGTGTCGTGGTTTCGTTCTTAATTGAGGCCTCAGATATTTCAGTCTTTTCCTGTGGACAACATTAAAGATAAAGGATGTTGGATTCTGTGACAAGACTTGGCATGTTTTATAAAACTGTCTCATTTAATCTTCACATGTTTGCTTTGGAAGGCAGTTTGACATCTGTGTTGTTTTGAAGTTTCCCATATTTTGATATTCCTGCATGTCTCCTTGCTGTTTCTTGGTTGTTTTTTTTTTTTTTTTTTTTTTTTCTTTTCTTNTTTTTTTTTTTTTTTTTTTTCTTCTCTGTTCCATAACATAAAAATCAATATTGAAAAGGCAGTGGCTTCTCAAATTCCTCCTGTGGATTTGTGATGATTTACAAAATACAGCTAACTAACCTAGTAAAGTCTGAGAGCTATGCTAAATGCTTCCCAAACTGCATACTCAATATTTATGTGTGTGGTTTCTATGGTGTTTAAGACTTCCTTGAAGGACAGGTGTCTGTAGGATTTCTCAAATACTTTACTATATTAACCTTTATAAAATGATCATAATTACATAGCTGTTCTTAACAGAACGTTCCTTCCACTATGGCAATGGAATATGCATGAAACCTCTGCTGAAGGACCATTGTTTAATTATTGAAAAAAAATATTTGTTTATGGGAGAATACTTCAGTAGGAATTATACATCTACAGTTGTATACTGTGTTGGTACAGCTCATCTCAGTAGGAGCTCAAGAATGAGGATTTATAATCCAGGAAAGATATCTTAATAGATTAAATACTACACTACTAGAATTAAGTTTAGCCACGGACATAAAGGGGAGTAAGAAGAATTTCTACAGGTACATAAATGATGCAGGGAAGGCTAGGGAAGATGTGGATCCTCTACAGAAGGAGACTGGAGACCTAGTCATAAGCAATATGCAGAAAGCTGAGGTGCTCAATGACTTCTTTGCCTCAGTCTTCACAGGCAAGCGCTCTAAGCACTGCCCAAGTTGCAGAAAGCAAAGGCGAGAGCTGGGAAAAGAAGATTTGCCCACTGTAAGCGAAGATCAGGTTCAAGACCATCTAAAGAACATGAAGGTGCACAAGTCCATGGGACCTGATGGGATCCATCTGTGGGTCCTGAGGGAACTGGCGGATTAAGTTGCCAAGCCACTGTCCATCATATTTGCAAGGTCATGGCAGTCTGGTGAAGTTCCCGCTGACTGGAAAGGGGGAAACACCACCCCCATTTTCAAAAAGGGAAAAAAGGAGGATCTGGCAAACTACAGGCGAGTCAGTCTCACCTCTGTGCCTGGCAAGATCATGGAGCAGATCCTCCTGAAGGATCTACTAAGACACACAGAAAAGGAAGATGAGGTGATTGGTGGCAACCAGCATGGCTTCACCAAGGGCAAATCGTGCCTGACAAACTTGGTGGCTTTTTATGATGGAGTAACAGCATCAGTGGATAAGGGAAGAGCAACTGACATCATCTACCTGGACATCCTGGTCACTAAATCCTGGTCGGAAAAGCACTGGTTTGATGGACGGACCACTCGCTGGATAAGGAACTGGCTGGATGGTCACACCCAGAGAGTTGTGGTCAACGGCTCAATGTCCAAATGGAGACTGGTGACGAGTGGCGTCCCTCAGGATCAGTACTGGGACCAGTGCTGTTTAACATCTTTGTTGGCCACATGGACGGTGGAATCGAGTGCACCCTCAGCAAGTCTGCAGATGACACCAAGCTGTGTGGTGCCGTTGACATGCTAGAGGGAAGGGCTGCCATCCAGAGGGAGCTGGGCAGGCTGGAGAGGTGGGCCCATGCCAACCTCATGAAGTTCAACAAGGCCAAGTGTAAGTTCCTGCACCTGGGTCAGGGCAATCCCAAGCACAAATACAGGTTGGGCAGAGAATGGCTGGAGAGCAGCTCTGAGGAGAAGGATTTGGGGGTGTCAGTTGGTGAAAAACTCAACATGAGCAAACAATGTACACTTGCAGCCCTGAAGGCCAACCGCATCCTGGGCTGCATCAAGAGAAGGGTGACCAGCAGGGCGAGGGAGGTGATCCTGCCCCTCTGCTCTGCTCTCGTGAGACCCCACCTGGAGTGCTGCGTCCAGTTCTGGGGCCCCCAGCACAAGAAGGATATTGAGCTGTTGGAGGGGGTCCAGAGGAGGACCACGAAGATGATCAGAGGGCTGGAGCACCTCCCCTAAGAAGGCAGGCTGAGAGATTTGGGGTTGTTCAGTCTGGAGAAGAGAAGGCTCCCGAGGGACCTGGTAGCAGCCTTCCAGTACCTGAACGGGGCCTACAGGAGAGCTGGGGAGGGACTCTTCAGAAGGGCATGTAGTGACAGGACAAGGGGTAATGGCCACAGACTGGAAGAGGGGAGATTTAGGCTAGCTATTAGGAAGAAATTCTTTCCTGTGAGGGTGGTGAGGCACTGGCACAGGTTGCCCAGAGAGTCTGTGGCTGCCCCCTCCCTGGCAGTGTTCAAGGCCAGGCTGGATGGGGCTCTGAGCAACCTGGACTAGTGGGAGGTGTCCCTGCCCAATACAGGGGGGTTGGAGCTAGATGATCTTTAAGGTCCCTTCCAACCCAAACAGTTCTGCGATTCTATGATACAAAGTGCCCACCAAACAGATCAATTGTCAGATATCTGTGGTTGCAATCATGAGCTATTCCATTAATCAGTAATAATATATCTTTTGAAAGCACGTACTAGCTTCTTATTCAACACAGGTACACTGAAATGATGGTAAACTTATGGACATATATAGAAGAGTTGCTGAAACAAAGCAGTTTATTATCCATGTAATTACACCAGAACATTTTTCCAATTGAAACAAATTTTACATAAATCAGGAAAGTTTTCTGTAAATATTAGAGCTAATCATTCATCATTAACTGCAATTGAATTACCAGTGTATCTTTTCCCTTCCTTGCAAGCTGTTCAGAGCAGTGGTAGAATTTTACCAAGAATTCAATGAATACTTTGTGAGAAAATTCGGTTTCTATGTGGCTGCTAAACTATTAACTTCCTTTGTTGTATATGTCATATATCACATGCTATTATCTCTCTTTATATTGTTTGTATAAGAACAAACAGAAAAAAAAAATAACTTTAATAGCAAAAGAAATGTCAGTTTTTAGTAATGCATTGTATCATTAATGAAACTTTGAAGATTATTTTTTTCTAATAAATCTATAGTCATCTTTATACAAAGAACTGATAAATAGGAATAGGTCTGAGCTTCTCTATGTTTATTAATCTATGCATGCATTTAAAATGCTTGAAGTGTTTTAAAATTTGGACGTGTCAGCATTGCTTTCTTATGTCACCCATCTGGTTAATGTCTCTAGTTTCCCCATGGCTCCCCAGGCATCTGAGTATCAGCCTGACAAGTTATGCATTGAAATATGTTTAAGGTAATGTAGTGTTTCTTTTGAAACCCATGTTGACTAAGCCTGCTAAGTTTTTCTGAATTTAAAGTGTATGTCTTGCTGATGGGTTATGGGGAATGACTTAATTTCTCTAAGTTAGATGGGGCATGCAAGATTTGTTTACAAACTCTCAGAAGAAAGATACCGAAGAAGGTACCAGTCATTGGAGACTGATATAAAAAATAATTCTATGATGCTTCTGTTGGGCTGTGGGATATGGTTTGGATATGATATTGGTACATTTAGTGGATTTGATGAGAAGTGAAGACAAAAAGACATGAACATGCAAATAATGTTATGCTTGTAGTGCTTTTAAATTCTCGCTTGATTAGCTACAGGTCAGAAGCACTCTGCTTCTGAAAAAAGTACCAAAAGATTTTAACTTTACCAAGAAGAATGTAACAATTGCTAAGAAACTGATATTGGAACTGAGCAGTTTAGTTTGCTCCCTTGATGCGTGCATTGTTTGTTATGAATTTTTAAAGAGGGCTTTTTATTCAATTGTTTTTTCATAAAGCTTCAAAATATGCCCGAGTGTTATACTCTTCAATATCCAGTATATTGCACTCCAAAGATCCCTGTGCAATCAAAAAGGGAATATCCTCTTCTTAAAGAAGTCATACTTGCAATAGGTCCTTTTCTAAACTTTCCCTCAAAAAATAATTTTTTTCATGGAGAACTAAATATAATTTTTTTCAAGAAATAGTATGTTCAGAAGTACAAGGACACTAGACACTGAAAATCTGCAATTCCTCAGGGATACTTGATTATCATTTTTCCATTCACTGCACTTCATTTTATTTAAAAAAATGAATTTTCAATAACTCCTCCAGAAAGATATTCGATTTGCGTGTCTATTCTTGTACTGATAGAAGAGCTAAAGATTTGCTTCTGAAAAGACTTCTTGTTCATTGTAAGAGATGTACTAGGAAAGCAGGTTAAAATTATGTTGCTAGGGAACAGAAATGGATCCTAGCAACTGCTACTGAAAATTAAAATTGTGTGTTTTAAAGAAAGAGTTTCAGCCCACAGCAATTTAGTTGGCTTGTATTGTTTTCTTAAAAATGATTAATTTCCTGTTCATAATCTTTGCTGTTTTATTAGCAAAATAGTATTTATTATTTATAATTGTGCTCTTAGAAATGTAAAATCATTTTTGCCCATTGTAGTGTATTGCATTGTGCTGATAGCATGCTTGGTGTTTGGTTGGACCAGAGCTGTAACCTTTAGAGATTCACATTCCTCATTTACAGTCAGAACTTGTTTGTTAGAAAGACTCTCATTCTTTCCTGTGCTGCTGTCATTTTTTGTGGTGTTTCATCTCCTGTCCCTAGTACCTTTGTTCTTCTTTCAAAACTTTTCTCTCTTTGACTTCCACTTTTTATCCAGTCATCCTTCCTCTTATTTTGCCAGCTTTTGTCTTCTTGTACTGTCCTGTCTCTCTCTCTTACTCTCCGTTCTTCCCTGAACCACTTGGTGAACCTTTGCATCAGAAAATAGGGCATTAGTTAAATGACATAGCACTTTATGATTCATTTTGGCATTGCTGATTACCTTCAAAGCACACAGGCCTGATGCAGTGATAGCTGAATGGCAAAGAAAAGCCCTTTATATTTTCAGTGTGTAGGGTGATTCTATGCAAGCTCAGGACCATTTGACCTACATCCATACGTATTCTAAATCAAACATGTATGTATAGACATGGAAATGTGTTCATTTACAGGTAGCATGTCATCACAAATTTGTGTGTATATGCTTATGCATGTGTCTGTAATGTTGTCATAGTCCTTCTATATATGCCAAGATAAATAATGGTATAGGAATATTATTAAATAAGCCAACAGTCACAGCTGAAATAGGTTCCAGCTTGTGTTTTCTTTCTGTAATATATACTTGAGTAAATCTTGAAGCAATAGAAAAGAATTAAGCATGTAAAACTGGCCATGCAGTTATTATGATACGAGGTGTTGCCTTCTGCAAGTGAAGGTCTGCTAAGGAGTAGGAACTCTGAAGGAGGTTTAGATATCTAAAATAAGGCACAACAGGTGAAGAGAAGACAATCAGGTGCGACAGATTTTACTTTGTGTAATAATCTCAGGCAAACAACCGATGTGTACAGGTGAATGTTGCTAAGCAGCAGCTTCTGAGAGATTGTGATTGGGACACAAAGAGTCCCTGAAGCTGAGGCTTGTGGAGGAAGAACATGAACATGTCAGAGAATTGTGAAGAATCAGTCAGTTCTTATAGGTGTATCAAGAGGAAGACTTTAGAGTTTGAAAATGAAGAAATCCTTTTTGTGTTGTGATTTGAAGTGTTGAGGTACCATAAAAAATGAATGACTGGAGGCGTAGTCATTACAAGTTATCTGTGGTGTATATTTGTTTTAGTTTAGCTTGGGCATGTGAGTGGCTTTTGTGAAGCAGCTGAGCAGCTCTTCTCTCACTCACCAGTCAGAAAGCAGACAGCCAAACCCAGCAAATTTTTCCCTGTTGGACTACTGGCCATTTTTATGCACTTCCTTACTCAAAAAGTTAGGGAAGACACTTTTAGGCTTTACTGTTTGCAAACTGAGGGAAGACAATGGACTATCTGTACCCATTGGACAGGAGATGGAGTTTCCCTCTAATTTGTTATAGTCCCACAACCTGGATGTTTTTGCTAAGACATATCTCAAGTACACATTCATTGGCCATTTAAAAGACTATAGAGCAGAACAAACAATTTGAAATTAATCTAAAGCAGAAAACAAAAGGTGAAGAAGTTCCCCCTCCATAGTTCCATTCATACCTTTGAAATATGTTGTATACAGAAGGAACTGCTATATCANGAAATATACATCATTTATTGGTTCTTGCCTGTTCTGTGAAGGACACAAGTACATGAGACATAAAAATACACACTTGTTCATGTTCACTTACAGTTCTAAATGAGCACACAGGCAATAAACTCATTTGGCTGTTACAATATTACTTTTATTGCAACTAATGGTAAAAAGCCTGCTAGAATCTGTGTGCCTGAACAAACAATGAAATAGAATTTGGAAGACTCCTTGTTGTGGTGTTGGCTTCACACTCACACTGTCACTGAAGTGTATTTTTGATGTTATTTCAATTTAATCAAATCATAGGGTAAAAGCTGATTTGTTTTCAGCATGCATTTTTTTTTCTGCTGTGTGCCTCAACCTGGACAAGATACTCTTTGTACTGTTTAATATTTTTGTAGAAACTCCTGCTTCATTGAGATCGAATTTGTTTGTCTCCTTTGTAATGGAAGTATAACAGTGTCACCATGGTTGCAGGTTAAGTATGAAAAAAGGCTTTGTGGGAGGATGTTTAAGTGATGTGTTTGTCAGTGAAAGAGCAGCAGAAGATTAGGGGTAACAGATAAAATAGATGAAGTTCTTCCTGGCAGTGATAACATTTTAGAGTTCTCTTCCGTGTGAAAGTTTTCTTAAACTGCATGATCTCCTAAACCTTTCTTAAACATGCCATATTTAAAATTGAACAGATTTTGATGTGACATACAACTTCATTTTAATAGCAAAGTATATGCTCATCTGTTTAAGGAGAAATTGAATTGTAACATAACCATCCTGTATCCCTCACATCCGTTCTTATGATGAAATAGATTAAAAAGGTCACGTTCCCAGAAAGTAGAGGATAAAAAATGATGAATAGAAGTTTTAGGCTGCTAAGGCTTACCCAAATGTAGACTACTGAAGCTTCCTACTAATATTTAATGAGAGTCATTCATCAGGTAGGAGTTTAAATGACCTCTACTGTTTCCAGATTAGCAAACATGCAGAAATGGTGGAGTAAAATTAGTACTAGCTGCTTGGTTTTTACATGCTTGTATAGCCCAAGGACGGATGTTAAGGAGCCACATACATGATACAAAGGTGGGTCTGTGGGAAAATAAGATTTCAGATGCTGTAAATCTCAGACGATGCTGTGAATGTCTGATTCTAGTTTATTTATGCAAATTCTGTAGAATTATAGTCTAAACACTTCTAATTGCAACTGTAATTGAAAAATTGTATAATGTATACAGTTGTATAATGTATAATACATAGCTGTGTTCAAGTGCAATGAAACAGGATGCAAGACAGCCTGTATTAGGTTTTTGAAAATCAAAGTTCTTTACATGTTAAATCTGTTCAGAAACTTTAAAATTTCTGTCTGGCTTGCAGGAATCCAAATATCACAATAATTTGCAGTTTTTATTTTTCCCACTTAAGGAACATTATTTGTATAAAACCAACACTCACAGCTATGTGCAAAACTAGTAAATTGCATGCTCATTTGTATTTAGGTTATGGGCTGGAATTGTTTCAGTAAGGTCATGCTCAAACCAATGTGTGTGATAAAACTTAGTTCACCTTAATGAATACACAGGAACTTAAGTTTTTTTAGGGCATGTGAAGCGGTAGAAGTCACTGGAGGGAAGATGGCTATCAAGTGTCACAGGCTCCCTTAGCATCCTAAGTGAGCATACTCCTTTTAGAAGCATGTGTTGCTCTTTCAAGCTAGGTTCACGGGGCACTGAAGTAACACATCCACCTTATGTCTGCATTTATTGATTTATTTACAGCCTTTCTTCAATTCTCCCTTGAACTACAGCAGAACTAAAGCTGGCACATACACTCTGACCGTGAATTATGTACCTGGCTTGGGTGTGTGACAGTTCCATCAGCCACCAACTGTGTGCAGTCTTGCAGTTCGGAGACTTTCCATGGGCTCTCTTAATCAAGATAAAATCTGCCTAGAGTAATTATGTGCAGTAGATGCTAAATTAATAAAGGGCAGTTGTCCGTTTAAGGGAACAAAGACTTGAAAAAGTGAGCAACTGTAGTCCTTGTAAACACAGCTAAAACCTTGATAAGGTAAGAAGTAATGAAAAGTAATCAGCACTGTGTCGGGATTCTTGATTAATAGATAACTAATTCTCACAGCCTGCTGAATATGAGTGTTCAGTTTGATGGAATTAGATCTCAGCAGTGTGAACTTGTCTCCCATTTAAGGAATTAGTTGGGTGATCTTGCTCAGGTCCTCAAAGGGTTTACTTTGCATAACCAAACCACTTAATCGTTTGTCAGATGTTGGTAAAAGTGGTAATTTACAATGTATCAGGATGAGCTATAGGTCAGGATAAAAGTGAAACAGCTCTATTGAAAGAAGCTTGCATAGACTAAGTTCCATCTATGATAATCTGTTTATCTTCTGCTTCATTAGCTACAAGACTGATCTCATCCTAGTTTTCTCTTGTTCTGTATATTTTTTGTGTTTTAGAGCATGGTAGATGCAGTGGCGGAGGTGAAGTAATTGGAAATGCAGGATCAATTAGAGATGGTTTGTCCATTTTCCACTACATTTGTTTTCACATCTTATTTCCTGCAGTATTGTCACTTATTTTAGTGACAGTAATAAATGGCTTGAATTTCATATATTCAAAGGTATGTTGTTCAAGGAGCTTGACAGAAAATTGACAGTCATAAATAACTGCTAAATGAAAGTCAGACAGCATCACCTAAGTCTCAAAGCACAGCTGAACAGGCAGCATATTTAATGAAGCCTTAACAGATCCAGAAATGTGGTTGACATGAACAAACTTTTATGATTAAATTAAGGATTGTTTCCAGTCCAAAAACCCAAATTAACTACAACAAAAACAATCCTAATGGCTCCAGCACGCTAAGCAGGATTAAAGAAAATGTGTGCTAAAGCTGACAGTGATCATTGATCAAAACTTCAGTCTTTTTAGCCCTAAGGTAACTGAGTCAGATTTCATCACTGTAATCCTTAAGGTATAAAATAGGAATTGCACTTGCGTGCTGATGCAAGCTGGCTATAAAATTAGGAGGCCTTGGCTGACAAAATATGAAAAGTTGGCGTACTCAATGGAAACGATGTTCAAAGTAGTTCACAGTAAGAATGAGAAAAGCAGCTTGTACTTCTCTGGAAGATTAAACAGCAGTTCTTTTCTTGCAGCACTCATATTCCACACATTAATAAGTATTAGGGAAAAGAAAGTAAAATATATGTTAAAGTAGGAATGAAAATAGTGATCCTTTGAAGTTTCTAAATGTTTTAAAAGTCTATTATGAAACTTATGCATAAAATATAAAAATGTTTCTATGAAGAAATAACAATGTGATAAACGTTATACCACATTTTGCATTGTCTTTGCAAGAAAAGATCTAACTACATGAAATAGCATATTTTCCTCAAAAAAAAAAAAAAAAAACACAAAAACTAACAAGAAAGCAAATACTTGAAAAGGATTTGAGTAAATGATGAAAAAAAAAAATACTTTTAGTAAGGATTACCATGGTTACATTTGTTATTATAGAAGTGAAAGTTCAGAATTTCAATACGGGGGAAAAAATAAGGGTCTATTTTGTCTTACAAGCACTGTAGTTTATGAAATAATTCTTTATTTTAATTGTAAATCCTAGAACTTTTACTCAGCAAGAGGATGAGAATTTGAAATACATGGCTGGAGGAAGGATTACTATCTAAGAAGGTCTGAGCCATGAGCTCACTGTGTCAGCTCTGATTGTATTTTGTTTTTAAATATAGAAGCAGAGTATTCTTTCAATAGGACTGCTCCCTAGTTAAGGGCTAGGATGTCTGAATAAAGAACTGGATCAGAAAGAAGTCCTAAATACCTGAAACAATGCGGAAGTGTAGCTTTTCCCTACTCTGTCTCACAAGAAGTGAATAGGAAAGCCTGTATAGAGTAATGGCCATATCTGCATTGTCTTTTACAAGATTTCTGCCACCAAAGCAGGTGGGGCACAAGCCCTTGCATCCACAGACACATCCAAGGGCATGACCAAGGGCTGCGGCGGTTTGCCCCAGCTGTCCTACCTCCTCTCCTGTGCTGTGCGCCAGCCCAGTGCTTCTCAGAAGCAGCAGCACGATCAGCAATCGCAGTTCAACGAAATTTACATTCCCATTTGGTATGCTGCAGTGTGCGCTTGGGAATATTATGACCCCAAGAACCACCAATTAGTCGTCTGTATGGCCAGATAAAACTCTGAGAGGTACACACTGAGAGAATATGATCTTCTCCATTGATTTATCTGAGATCGATCTTTTTCTTTTTGAGGTGCTTTTTGAGTATGTTGTTAGGGGCCCTCTGAATACACAAAGCTCAATGGGTACGCAAGGCGCTGTTGAAAACTGGCTGAAGAGGGGTGGTCAGTGGTGCAAAGTCTACTTGGAGGCCAGTAACTAGGGGTGTGCCCAGAGGTCAGTACTAGGTCCAGTCCTTTTCAACGTCTTCATTAGTTGTCTAGGTGATGCAGCAGTGTACCCTCTTACTCTGACAGAGCCCTGGCACAGGCTGCCCAGAGGCTGTGGGGTCTCCTCTTTGGAGATCTCCAAAAGCTGCCTGGGCATGGGCCTGGGCACCCTGCACTGGGTGGCCCTGCTGGAGCAGGGGCTGGGCCTGATGGACCCAGAGGGCCCTGCCAGCCTCAGCCAGTCTGGGATTCTGGGGATAGGTGGGCAGTGATCCCCTCATGTTTCTTCTAACCTGTTTCAATTTGGTATGGACTTCTGCCAGCCCCTTCTCCCTCTGTGTGTTTGCCTCTTGAACTTTTCAGTAAAAGCAAACTGAAACAAAAATATAGGAAAAAAAATCAGTATAGTTATGTATCTCTAAGGAGGAAAAAGAGAGGACTTTTAACTTAGGCACATCAAAGAAGCTGTCAAAGAAACTGATGAGAAACTGTCTCAAAACAAGTGTGCAGTAAGATAGGCATTAGAAGTGGTGATTAAGCACTTCAGAGAACTACCATCTATGACATCTTGAGAATGGATTGGCCAACTGGGGGAGTGGAGGAGGAATATTCTACAGCCCTAGTTGCTGCAGGGGCTGGAGCCTGGTTTGTGGCTGCTGTTGTGTATATGCAAGCGCCTTATACCAGCCTTTAGTAATTACTTCCCTTTCCTATATACCCTGTGCTCTTCCACACTCCATAGTTGCCATCTACAGCAGGCATGTGTATTTGGCAGCTAAAACATGAATACATTATGTCTTGCCTCGTGGTCAGGCATATGTATTTAGCTGTTAATGAGTCCACATGGGAACGCGGTGTCAAAAGGTAAGTATGAGGAGGGGTGATATAAAACCAGCCCCTTATGGGAGGCTGTGAGGTTAAGATGTGTGAGCATCTAACGCCTGAGCAGGGAGGAAGGGAACAGAGAACAGTTGGTCTCTGGAAAGTGAAGGTAGCAGGCAAAACACCCAGCAGGCAGATCCCCGACTGGGAATGAATGTAACACCCTGGACTTTCAATTCTGAACCTTGATGATCTGTGTATTCTTACTATTCAGATGTCATTATTGCTGGCTACGCTTATTCTGCCATCTATTTTGGAAAACAGTCTCCTGATAGTGTTTCGTTTCTTGAAATAAATATAGTAAATTTCCACTGCTGGAAATTTGCTCATTTCTGGGCACTTCTGCCTAGATTTTTGTCTCTCTCTTCAAGTATATTTGTAACGTAGTATCTATTTACATGCAATCAAATGCAGGCCCACATACGAAATTTAGGAAGCTAAGGAAAAAATATATCTATAATAATAAACATAATTTTCATGAGCAGTATTTGTACAGAACATTTCAATCTCCAAATGAGAGGTGTAGTCACCTTGTGCAACATGTATTTTGTGATCCTAAAGGGAGTAAGTAGAATTTTTATCGACAGTCAATTGAAATGTAGACAGATACTGTGACAGAAAGCATGCATTTTCTGGAATGTATTGAATCAGAACATTCATAGACAGAAGTGCAGGAAGAGAATGTTACTCATCAGCATGTCCATCGTCTAATTGGTAGTCACAGGTAATGAGCAATCCACATTTTCATTCCCTTGTCTAAGGGGTACATTTATTCTGCCAATTAGCCGCCTTGTTCCCAATTAGCCTGTCCTGTTCTGCTTTAATACATAAATGTTTGGTTAGATGTAATGATTGGTGAAATATAATGATGATTATCGGACGTTAATTTTAAATGTTTTAAGGAAATGCTCACAGATGCAAAGTGTTGTTCAATACATAGCAGCCTAGTGTAATATTTCTTACTCCATTTTCACACACTGATGAAAGCTGTCTAGTGAAAAGTTCCAGAAAATAAAGCACTCCCTGTGTTAGGTGAGGGAAAATTGTAGTAATAGGTTTCATTTTCATGGGCTACCTGCTCACAGTTCCTGGAGTCCCATGAATAATTTCAGCCTGACCTGGGGGCTGTGAGGGTGTCTCTATTTACCAGAGAGTAAAGGGAAAGGATAGATTAAATGGGGGGGGGGGGGTTTGATGCCAATGCCAGCCTGGGATTCTGTTCAACTGTCCTAGGTTCCCTTTTCTGCCCAGCTGAGGATTCATTTAAAGACACAAAGCAAACACTGCATGAGGTAACTCTGGGAGCTACATACAGCTGGAAGCCATTAAAAAGAGCTGTGTGTGGTTTCATGGACGCTACCTCCATTCTTGTCTCTGTAATAAAATTAAGGCAGTAGTAAGAGAGTGATGCTACTAGCTGTGATTTAGCAAGAACACTTTTGGGAAGTAGAAGTAGACCTTTACAGAGTTACTATGAGTTCTGTTGTGTGCTGGGCCAATTTAGAAGTTGACATTAGAGGACAGATGAATTATTAATGTCATGAAAGTATTACCTGTGGGATATTCTCACTGGTGTTTGAGAACTGCAATAGATTTCAGAAGGGGTTGAGATGTGTCTTACTATTTAGTTGCCTATGTTAGTGTCTGTATGTGTATTTTATTCTTCTTCTGAAAAATTCTTAAACATATTTACTTCCTGTTTTCCTGGTTTGTACGAGGTCTCAGAGGTTTTACATGTGAAAATCAAATAAAGAAGTTGCACTTAGTTTTTGGCATTTTAGTGTGTACTTCAGCTAGCTTTATTTGTTGAGAGGAGTCCTTGATATATTGTATCTGGACCTTTTTTCTGCCATTAGCCACTCAGCAAAGGAATTGCAGAAAGAGTTCAGCTGAAGTTGTAGAACCAATATGCACAGTAGGTAATTAAATTGGCCAAGGTACCTTTGGCTGCAGCTTTCAAGGCTTCAGGGAAAGGCCTTATTAATTTTTTCCAATTTTCTTTCTATTATTTGAAAATGGTAACCAGCACACTATTCCGTTGCCTAATAAAGTATTTTATCAGAAAATTTAAAATTGACCTCCACAAATTACCACCAGACTATCTAAGAAAATAAAATACAGGGATCTATTTTCAGTATGCTCTAATAGTTTATTAAATAGATCTTTTTAAGATTGCAAACAGTTTTACTGTACTGTACTCTTACAAAATTGTAAGAATGTATTTCTTAAAAGATTATAAGGCCAGATCACAGTTGCACAAGGGTTTTGTGGAACAGTAAACTAATCTACAGCAGAAATTGGGAATATTAAAA
>VXAV01005957.1:350152-363298 GCA_013399715.1 Alectura lathami | reverse complement strand
CTTATAACTTTGAGATCTGTGGGAGGATTTTGCAATCCATTTCCGAGTTCTGCAGCTTGAGCTAATCCGTTGCAATTTATACTTCCATTCTGGAGCACTTGAGTAACTTGCATTGCAGTACATAAGATAGATTTATAGTGAAGATGTATTAATTCTTGTGAGATAAATACCTAAAATCCTATTTGTAGTCCCAATGGAAATGAAACAAATGCAAAGGTCAGGCTGTATGTTTAGTCTTTAACAGCTGTGTGACAGAGGTGTCTGCAAATGAATAGAAGCGATCTTCTCAGTAGTGAGGAAAATTCCAGCTAGGTTACATGAATTTCTGTGTTCCGTGGGTTTGTTAGGTAGCATTATTCTGAAGGTTTTTTCATGGACAGGTTTGCCCTGAAGTAAATGAGATCTGGCTTTTGTTTTCTGTAATAATTATGTTTTGTTTCTATCCAGATGTATTTGATCTGAACTCGTCATGTTAACCAGACTCATTCAGCTTGTTTCGTTTTGTAACAGTAGCTAACTGAGGGCATAAATGTCATTTGTGCCCTCGTATAGCTCAGATGTAACGGAGCTCTTAATTGGATCTGCCGTTCAAGATGGTGGTAATATGAATTGGCACTTCTCCTGGAGCACGTGTTGTGAACATTGTCGGTAGTTCATCGCAAAGCTGCGGTCTCTCTCACAGGTGCACCATGGAGTTTGGTTTGTAATGGTGCTGGAAAACAAATCTGGTTTTAACCTTCTGACTAAACCTTGATTAAAGTGAAAAAGCTCATTTCTCGAAAGTTCAAATTTCTGGGGTTTTTTTGAGATACAGGACAGATGTGCTCTGAGCTGCTGTCTGGTTACCCTCCCCTTCCTGTGGTTCAGTCCAAATAGTTACTACACAGCTGACCAGCAACTCCTTTTTGTTATTGTTTGCTTTTATTGGAGTACCATCTCTGTCTTTCTAGAAACCTTGATTTATCCATGGTCATGTGTGTCTGTTGTTGATGGGTTTGTTTGTTTTTAACAAAAACGGGTCATGATATGTGGGACAACTTGGTCATACCTTTCCCTGTCCTAAGTTTCTCGTTACTGCTGTGCCTATGATTCTCACATTTTACCACATTCTCCACTAACATTGTGTGTGGAAATGGAAGCCCTTCAACAGTCCTTGAAACTCCTGAGGCCATCTCCAGAGCTTTTTCTGTCAGTGACAAGTAGTGTTCTCATGCACAGCGTATCTTTTTCTTGGTAGTTGGTGTCATCTGATTTAGCCTGTGTTAGTATTTTTTTGATCCTTTGTTTCTATGTCCTAAACGAGCCTTTATCTCTGCATGTAGAATGAGAAAAAGCGTGAAACCAGCACTACTACAGGAGTCTCCTTTCCTCTATAGTTATGTCAGCTCATTAGTTCTGCCAAAAAATGGTATAGGAGTAATTGATATTGTTGGGTCAGTTAACAAACACATTTGGGAGCCTGAACAAATTGTGTTGACGAGCATACTTGGTCCGTGAGGATTTATCTAAAGGATAAAAATGGTTTATGTGTTTCTAACAGAGTAGGTTAAGCTCATACATGTTTTTAACTGTGCCTAGGGTGGGCCACCTGACCAGTGTGTTCTATTCCTATTTTTTACCTTGTTTCAGAGACTCAGAAATGCTTCCTAGTGCAGTGTTTTCCTGTGTTGGCACATGTGCATGGTTACTGCAGTACATTTTGTCAGCTTGACAAATGTTGAGAGCTCAGCAGGCAAGAAGTCTGAGTTGAGATTACTTTACTGGGAGAAAGGGTAGAGGGAAGCAGGAACATTGAATTTGTGTAACCTCTATTGATTGTATTCCTCTCGGAGTGCTTCCTAAGAGATGCTAAAGGGAAGGCAGGGGAGAGGGCATGTATGTTTGTGTGAACATAAGTACCATGAGATCCTGGAAGCTACTTCTAATCTATTTTTATCTCTTGGTGTTTTGATGTTCAGAAATTGAAACTGACTGGTTACTTTCCAAAGGGCTCCGTGAATGTAGTAAGTCTACAGGTAAAAAAAATAAAAAAATTCATACCTGGATGGAAGTGACATCAGGTTATAAAGAGAAATGTTAGATAACATACTTAGTTGAAAGAGCTTGATTGATGATCAAAATATTTTGTATTAACCTAAACTATCTTTTCTTTTGTGAGTGTGATCTTACCACCCCCTGAGCTGGAAGCCAGTGAAGTTGCAGATGTTTACCCTAGCTAAAATATCGGAGGACAACAGTTTGCATACATGACATTTACCATCTCATTGTAGGGTCAATATTATGCCTTGGTTTTCAGCAAAAGTCTTAGGTGTCCTAATGTAGCTGTCCTTCTTTCCTTCGGATAGGTTTTCATAGCTTAAGGGAGCCATAAAAGACAAATCTCTTACGTGACATTCAGCGTGACTTTTATTTAAATAGTTGAGTCATTGGTCTGATGCAGTTATGTGAGGTTTGATGTATAACAATGAACAGAGAGTAATTGAACTGAAGGCAGAAAAATGGATATAAAAATGGAGATGGAAAACTAATGAAGTCTGTGGAACCAGAACAGATTGATACCTTGAAGAGTGTCATTATAAAGCCAAACAAATTTTGTTGGGAAATAATTTTGTTAGTATTCCTCTAAAACTCATGTGTGACCAAGGCCAAAGAAGTGGGAATTTGTGTCCTGGTCATGAGTGTATAAAATGATACTTTTATGTAATTTTTTAATATATTTATGTATATATGTTACTTTATAGTAGCCTGCTATAATACCACAGTATGTTAAGCTGTGACCAGGACTGGCAGGTTCAAAGACCAATTCACAATCAATTTTCTTGATTGACTGTTAAAAGGTGATTTTAAAATGCAGTTCAATCAGTAACAAAG
This sequence comes from Alectura lathami, assembly GCA_013399715.1. Lineage (NCBI taxonomy): Eukaryota > Metazoa > Chordata > Aves > Galliformes > Megapodiidae > Alectura > Alectura lathami. Next base: position 360,427 of record VXAV01005957.1, on the reverse strand, counting down.
CACTTTGATCATTTAAATTCTGAAAAACAGGAGAGGACTGTCAGGGCTTGATTTTAGTGAGGGGGTGCAGGATTCTTAACAAACACCTGAAGCATTACGTTTTCTTTCTTGTCATGACTGCATGTGAAACTGTAATCAGGTGTTTTGTTTTGTTGGAGGAATACACCGTACATCCTGTGACTGAATTAAGATGTTGAAGTACATATCTGCTTAATATTATTTGACCTTAAATCATGTCTGATTTCTGTAGTTTGCATTAAATTTTCCCACATCTATAGGGTTTTTAAGTTCATAGTCTCTGTTTGTTAGTGAGTTGTATGGATTACTCATTACTGAACTAGTTTACTTCTAAAATTAGATCTTGTTGCCATTCAAATAAATAAAATTAATCGCGTTTTTCTCTGAAGGGTTGCAATTTCTTCTGAGCCACAGCAATGTGGTGGTCCATTTGCAGGAAGGTGACTTCAATTAAGTGTCAAATGTGGAATCATGAAGGTTGGAAAAGACCTCTAAGATCATCTAGTCCAACCATCAACCCAACACCACTCTGCCCACTAAACCATGTCCCTAAGTGCGACATCTCCACGTTTCTTGAACACCTCCAGGGAAGGAGACTCCACTGCCTCCCTGGGCAGCCTGTCCCAATGCCTGACCACTCTCTCAGAGAGGAAGATTTTCCTAACATCCAACCTCAACCTCCCCTGGCACAGCTTGAGGCCATTGCCTCTCGTCCTATCACTGTTACCTGGGAGAAGAGGCTGACCCCCACCTCCCTACAACCTCCTGTCAGGTAGCTGTAGAGAGCGGTAAGGTCTCCCCTGAGCCTCCTCTTCTCCAGACTGAACAGCCCCAGTTCCCTCTGCTGGTCCCCATAAGCCTTGTGCTCCAGGCCCTTCACCAGTTTCATTGCCCTTCTTTGGACACGCTCCAGGGCTTCAATGTCCTTCTTGTAGCAAGGGGCCCAAAACTGAACACAGCACTCAAGGTGCAGCCTTACCAGTGCCGAGTACAGGGGGATGATGACCTCCCTAGTCCTGCTGGCCTGATATGTGGTGGCACTGGTGCAGCAGAGCTTTTACATTGGTCATGTTTGCCATAAACCACTGTCACCAAACCTACCTGGAGAAGCCTATGCTGTAATGATGCATCTAGAACCAGAGTCAGAATAATCAGTGTGGTTCCAACATGATGACTCATTTTTAGTGTGCAAATTTTAGCTAGAGCAATGCTAAGGCATATGTTAGCATATGTTAGTGGTTTGCATGTGTGCTTAGAAAGGAATGTTCAATGATTTTCCTAGTGGACATCATAGGGATATAAGTAGTGTTGCATTTTTTGCATAGGATTTTAATTTGAAGATACTTCAGGCTTGTTCAGCTGACTCTTCTATCACACATTGGTCATTCTCAACATATTAAAACCTTGTATTGCCATAATATCTCTACATCCAGTTGATATTGTTTAGTGTAATGTTGATTATTTTTAAATGAGTCCTGAAAACTAAATTTCAATGAAAATTCTGACTTCTAAAAGTCTCATTTTGAGAAACTCATTTTGTCATCAAAGGAAAATTGTCATTAAAAAGAATTTTTAAAGTGGGAGAACTTTGTGTCAGGTAAGTACATGATATTGCCAAGCCATAAGACTTTCTTACCAGTGGAAATGTTTCTTACTACTTCAAAAGCGCAGTGAGAGACCTGCAGTACACTTATCTCCTCTTTCATGGCATATTCATGGGGATTAAAGCCCTGTCTATCCACTGTAATGCAGAACTGCCTAGGGTCTGCATGATCTGCCAAATTCTTGTATTTTCATTCCTGGTTTGGGCACTTGTCTTGGCTTTAACAAATGGTCAAAGCACACTGGTAAAGCTAATAATGTCCTAAGGAATTCGATTTTTTTTTTTAATTTAGCAATATTATGGCATTTTTTTCTTTTAATGATGAAACTATAATCACCAAAATATCACAGAACTTACCCAGAGGTTCAGGATGTGTAGGCCATTTTACACTTCTAAAACCAACACTAATCTTTACAGTAGAATGAATGAGTACGTAAGAATCTCACTTCAGTTTCATGTTCTGACACAGGAAAGATCTCAACTGAAATGGAAACCTATTAATGACTGTCACTCCTTGTCAGGATTTGGCAAAACATTTCTAAACATGTTCTAAATATACTTGGAAACTTTTAGTGAGAATTTGTAACAATACTGAAGCAAGCATTTTTTTTCTTTAAGTCAACCTTGGTGTACTGTTGGCACATCTTATTAGGGAACTGGTAGGCTTAAAATTTTGAAGATATAGCTTTGAATAGGCCCAAGTATTTTCTTATTCAGAGCAATTAAAGTTATCAGTATGCAGGGAAGAGGCTTAACTAAGGTAAGAACATACTCTTATTTCATCAGAGAAAGTGTTCATGGAGGCAGGGTGTTTTATTCAGTAGGAGATGAGTTTCCTATTTATAAGGATGTCAACAACCATGAGTTCCTTCAATCTCTGTATTCAATATGTTATTCCCTTTTGGGAATGGGAATATTGTGCCTTATCTTAAGTGATTTCAATATATTTTCAAGAAATGTCTGTGGTTTGCCAGGTACAAGCAGTAGAAGCGTGAGTCATGTTTTACTTGGACCTACTGTGTTTTCTGAAGTTGTGTACGAATGACTTAACTGAAGGGTCAGTTTGTTCACTGAAGAGGTCATCAAAGGAACCTGAATGACTACACCAACTGCCTCACAACCGTTGCAGGGATGCCCATCTGGTTTCACTGTGCATGAATCTTGGTGCTCTCATTGTGACCTGCTCATACCCCAGCGACAAGTTGTTCAAGCAGTCTCTTGCCTCCTAGCTTTGAAGGGGAGCTTTCACAATGTGCCTATGCCTTACACTTTGCGGGAGCTGGATTTAGCAGCAGACAGGACAGCTGATCCACTTGATAGGAGAAGAGGAAAATGGGGAGGCTGTCCTGCTTCGGAGAACCTGGTAGAATATTTGCTAGTATTATGGGATATCAATGTTCCCCCTCTGGATCTATTCTGAAAATAAGGGTATTGGCTTCTCTTGGGGCAGGCTGTAGGAAAGCAGAAATGTAGGTGAATTTTAGTTTATGTATAGCACTATTACTTTGTATTTTGTGCCATGCTAGTGATCAGCATCTGGAGTTCCCAGTGCAGGTGTTTCAGGGATTTATATTTATTTATAGATAGACAGTCTCCCCCATTAATTTTACAGGCAGGTGCAACACTTCTCTAATATCTGCAGAGTCTGTTCTGTACCTAAGGCAACAAAGAACAGGATGCTGCAATATGGAGTATCGTACTCCTTGGGGCTATAGTCTTTAGAAGGCACCTAATGCCCACCTCAAGAAAATAAACTTTGATTTCAATAAGGCTTTCAAGAAAAGAAAAAAGTGCTTTGGGGCTCATTTGGGCAAAATGAACTTTCTTTCAAGAAAAACTTTGTTATCCATCTTTTTGAAGTGCTTAGAACAAGACAAGACCCTCTGCACCTCAGGACTCTGTGTCCAACCAGGAGCTAAATGGATGCACTGTGTCCATCCTGATAAGGGACCTTACTTCTCAAAGGAATGCAGGCTATGCTATGGATTGGCATCGTTGGAGTCCAAAATTCTCTCACAGGCTGATCTGGACTGTTTGAACATAACCTGTCCTACAGTCCCATGCTTAATTTGTACCAGGTTTTGCTTTATTTATTTGTTCTTTGGGTTTATGCCAACAATAACAGCTGAAAGATTTTGCCTCCACTAGCTAGTTTGCATGATGTACTTCATTTGTAAGCTGAGAAATCCTACTATTGTATTTCCCCCCTCCCCAGCTGTGTTTCTAGCCTATCTGCAGATGTCACAGATACCACCTGTCTTCTGCTGTGAGGAAAACAAGCACCATGTAAGATCGGCTTTCCTGACCTTCCTAACCATGGTCTCACATGATTTTTCTCCTGTATAGTCACTGTGATAACACTGGTCTTTTGAAGTGGTAGTTTCGTTTACCAATAGTTGCTATTATGCAGTCATTTGACCTGCTAGTAGAGGGGAAAACAGGTACATTCAGTGAATAAAACCTTATCCGCACAAACCACATGCTCAACAGAACATTGTTTCCTTTATTAGTAACATCTCACTCTTGCAATTTTCCATTTGATCTGTTCTGCTAATTCATTAAAAGCAAAATTCCTCAACTTTTTGAAAGCTTTTGAGAGCGCTGGCAGTTCAAATAGCTGTATAAGAGTTTGCTCTGTTTCTGCCACACCAGATGCACAGTCCATTGCACCTTTTCTTTTATAATTGGATTTGTAAATGGGTATAACTTTAAAGGACTTGCTTACAGTGCAGGATCAACCATGCGCTTAACAAGTAGTAAAACTTTGGCAAATTCTACTATTCGAGTAATTAATAGTTTAAAAAACAAATAGAAAAACCCATTTTATGCTCCTTTATGTTTCTCCTCAACAAACACAAGAGCGCGCATTCATTTCTTTACTTATAGGAATGGGTGATGCTGGAAAATGGTCTAGAAGAGGACAGCAGAATGAGCAATTGATATTCTTGTCATCCCCACATGTCACTGTGAGGTTTTCACATTGTGTAATGTACCATGGCACCATAGTAGAGGGATTTTACTTCTTCATACCTATTTACTTGGGAGTCTGCCTCGCGTGACTTAAATCACTCTTGTCCTTGGGACTTCTCGGAGAAATGTGTATAAATAGCTGCCCACAGTGTCTGCAGTAACTGCATATGGCAGCTGCATTCATGTGAAGCAAGGGAGGGCTTTCTGCTTCGGATTTAATACTACTGCTTCTCACACCTTGTGAGCTCATTTGTTATCTGTAGTTCACTACTTTGTCTTTTTTTTTTTTTTCCGTTAAAAGAGGTTTGTTTCTTTTAACCAAGTGTTATAAATGCAGTGTCATCAGCTTGGTTTGGAATAAAAAGAAAAACATGTATGTGGGCAAAACAGAGGCAGATCTCCATTGCACACTGTGAATGATGGCGAGGGGTCATATGTCTCTTGGAAGTACGAATGAGTTTATGGACTTGATAATGCAAATATTTTAAAGGGCAGAGGACAGCAAATGTACAGATCAGAGAAGGCATTCCAGGCAAATATGATCATATAAGAAAAGACATGGACCTGAATGTAAAGGAAAATTACAGGAAAATGAAGGAAAGAAGAACTTTTTCTTCAGATTTGTGAATTCTGAACTGATACAGGATTATCCTGTGGAGTATCAAAGTACATTGATCTCACACCTCTGTAATAAAATACTTTGGATTGTGGCAATAATTATTCTTTTCCACAGATATAGGCAAAGGTAGCAAACAGTGCTTAAAAGCAGAATCCTGCTGAAAAACACTAACAGCCAGAGGGAATTCTTTAAAACAGAGCACATGAATGAACATATGAGCCAGAGTGATATCACAGTGAATGCCAACACCAACTCTTACTGTGTCTGTCAAGTCTGGGAATGTAAATGCCATGCCAAAAATGAAAGAAATCTTTACTAAGGAATAAGAAATTTCATAGTTGTCAGAGCTTCACAGAAGTTCATTTAGATAGTCCGTTAAGTTGTACCAGAGTAAGTTATTGTGAAAATTGATAAAGTGTGAGAGTTTTGACTGCTCACATTATTTTAGGAGAAACAAGTGATCGCCTGAAAATAAGTATTTATTAAAGGCAATCTACTGAACAATCAGCTGCCTGTGGGTGAAGATCTTGCCTTGGTGGTTGGTTCGCAACAACTTGTTACAGTTAATTTTCCCATTACTGGGAAATAAAGAATGGGGTCAGAAGGCAGCAGGGGTGTGATGGCATTTTGAGTTCTGCATTTGCCAGCCTCTGGCAGGTCTGAGGATGGTGCTCACCTCTGCTTTCACAACTTTACTTTTGGAACTGGGAGATCTGTCTTAGGATTTAGAATTGGTAGATTTTGTGCACACGTGTGTTTAATTTTCTCCTCTAAGATGCAGACTTGGCTTTTGAAGTTCCCAGGGGAGAAGAGTGGTGGGAGATAAAAAGGTAGAACCTAAAGTAACATGCAGGTAGCATTTTCCTCACATGAAATAAATTTTATACCACAAATGGCTTGGTGTTAATGCAGAAGAGAAACTGCCAGTCAGAAATACTGATATTGGTTCCATGTGGAATTGCTCAGCCTTTACAAGTTAGGCTGTCAATCCCCAGTCAGGCTTTATTGAGCCCTAAAAGCAGTGTACACACATGTATCTGAAGTTGTATGAAGATGGTAGCACATGCGTGAAGGTAGCATATATGGGTGCGAATACAAACATGGGTCTGAAGCAGCATGCTGTGTGACGAGCCTTTCATATTTTGTTTGCTTTACACTCATCCATGAAGATGTTGTTTTCCCAAACCCGAGCCTGGTACATTCAAATTTGGTTCAACACAGAAGTCTGTAGACAGAAGGGAACAGTACAAAACCGTAGGAGTGGTTTAGCAATTAGCATTAACACAGCTGATTGTGACTTTGTCTTTCCTCAGTGAAGAAAAAGCAAGTGAATTCGCAGGCAAATGAAAGGCATCTAAACTTCCCTGCTGTTGCAGCGTGAGTGAAGCAGTAAGAGGAAAGGAGGTGCCTCTGCAGGCTGCTCAGCCCAAGCCCTGCTTGTTCGAACACAGCTCTGAGGCCTGACCCAGCCCTGGCAGCAGTTTGTGGCAGTTTTAACCCTGCATCTGCCTTCCAGTGCTATGTTTGGGCTGGCTCCATGGTATCTCAAGGATTAGCTCTGTGCATACGCCAACAGCTTTGCATGTCTCTTGGCAATGTCCAGCTTTAAACTCAGTACAGTGGGAGGTCATTCTCCCTATTGCTGTGCTCCTTATTTGTTTAGATTTCCTTCAATTGTTGGATCTGCCACAAGCTTTACATTCTTGCATACTTGGTTGGCCAGTGAGTACATGCGTATGACTTACTGATAAGTGACACATTTTTGTCATTGTTTCCAGACTGGTGCCGTTTGTTACGCCTGCCTTGTGTGTGCCGTTCTGTGTTCAGTGGTAATCTCTTTCAGATGTTGTGTGCAAGTGTATCTTAATAAACCATTACTTCAGACAAAGTACCTGAATAATTTCATTATGCTTTCATAAGCAAACATCTCTGTTATTTTAACCCTTGTCTTTCTAAGTGGGGGTGTTAAGGCACGGTTGAGATGAGAATGCAGTGCAGCAGTGTGCAGGATTCAGAGTCCCAAAGGTTGGATGCACACCAGCCATCTCCATTGCACTGGTGCCCAGGGAGGGTAATGCTGCAAGAATCAGCAAACGAAGCACAGAGTTGCTTTTGCTGTAGGAATTTCCATTGTGCAACAATGTCTGGGAAGCTTTATGTGTTTGGCTTTGTACTTACTGGAGAAAAAATGAAGTATTTTTCAACAGGAAAAAAAGAAATAGACAATGGTCTTCTGTGATATCCCTTGCTACTATAAAGGAGCTTATGGCATCAGCAGGAATTTTGACTCTGAATTGTGAAATAAAATGATACAAAGGAAAACTGATAGGCAATAAAAATTCCATTTCCATTTAAGTTGCCAAAAGGCCAAAGAATGTGACACCAAAAATCGGTGCTGAAGTGCTCTCACTCATTTCTCTTAAAGCAGTTCTTCTCTTACGTTTTTAGAAAGCATTTATCAAATCATTTTGTCTAGGCTGCTGCTTAAGAAAAGCTCCGCTCTGACTCATGCAGTAGTTAAGTTTTAAAGAAATATGTGGCATGAAGCTCTTAACTCTCACTGATGCTCAGCTGCGAATTAATTTTCTGGAGCATGACGCCTTGTTTGATGCTCAACAATCTATTTAAACACAGTTACTGTTTTACTTAATTTGAAGCTATTTTAAACACAATGATGGACATCTCTAATTTGGATTTTTTCATCCCAATGCATAAAGCTAAATAAGTGCATTTCGGTCCTACAACTTTACATACATAGGTAAGCTGCTATTCCAAGGTGAGGAGGGTAATCCTACACCTGGATCATCATACCTCAGGACTGCTGCTCACCCACCTCTAGCTGTTTCCAAAATGATACAGGGTGGAATAGAAGAAGAAATTCCACTTTGGGAATTTTGAAACCGCAAGCTACTAATTTTATACAACTTTATCCCCCCCCCCCCCCCAAAAAAAAAAAAAACACCAATTATGTGATTGTCCAAAATACCCCACGTTACTTAGTCAACCTGTGTATGTGTGATAATAGGAATGTCACACAGGGTTTTCGTGTATTTTGCAGGTTCCTCTGAAGAATTTCCAGTGATGGCCCCTATCCCTGAGAGCGGGGAGTAACCTGGAAGGGCAAGGAGCATGTCTTGCTGTTCATTTTTGTGGCCACCGGGTGTCATTCTAGGAGCAGACTTTGGCCAGCCTGAGTGCATTACTGTGGCAGCAAGCACTGGCGGCTTCGCGGAGTAAGTTGTCTAGCACAAAATCAGCCTCTAAAGTAACGATTATTTGTCGTTTGTGTTTGTTTCCTTTTGAAAGTTATTCTAAGGGTTAAACGGTGTTGTTGCTTTCCATTTCTGCAACCAGTGTGTCATGCACTCAGATGTAGCGTGACATACTGAGGCAGTCAAATGTTGGTTGTGTTAGGATGTTCTGTAAATGCTGTACATGCATCTGAGGAAGATTCTGCATCTACATATCAAAATTTGCATGGGTTTAAGTACAGCACTTCTGAGGATGTTAATAGCTATTTTCACTAATTACTTTATTGGCAGCTGTTTTGGGTTTGTAACCAGCATTTTAAAACGAAAGTGCACGAAGAATGGACAGGTAAAACAACCTCTAGACTTGCTTCCCAGTTTTGTCCCAACTCATGTCCCAGAAAAGAGAGAGCCCCAGAAAAAGTCCACAACACCTATGTAGGATTAAGTTGGTGTTACACTGAAGAAAGCTTGCTGAATTCAGTGCTTGACATACCCTGCTGGTCTTGTTTCAAATAAGTCTGAGGAGGAGTGTGTGGGAGAATGAGCCAGTGCTTGCACTGGATATCTTGTGGAAGAGGAGTCGTAGCGTGAAAAAGCATGTGAAGAAAAGGAGATGAAATGTTTAATGAAAGGGAGCAAGGTACGTGGTACGTGAGGCAATGAGGACAGCTTTTGGTAGGGCAGAGACTTATGGAGCTTTAAAAGTGAAGATGTGAATCCTGAATGCAAAAGCAGAAGGGCTCTGGAAGGAAAGTGAGAAGCAAGTGGGAGCTGAAATATTGGAAAGCAATACTTCAGCACGCTGAAGTGGGAGAGAAAAAAAGGGATTTTTGTCTTGTATGCTTATGTTTATCTTCAGCCCAGCATATTTGCTTCTTTAAGTGGTTAAAATATCACTAAGTAGAGAGCATCAGTGTCCATTCAGATTAATTTATCTGGATACCTATGTAGAATGTTGCTAAATTGCTGAGAAATTACAAAAGAGTTCTGAGAAGTGACAGATAGTGAAGTTTCACAAATAATGTATACTGGAATCCAAGCTGGCCCTGGAATTCTTGTCCCGTGCTGCTTGTGATGTTTTCAAAATAAAATGTTTTAAAAATAAAATTAAATGCATACAGCTTACATAATGTTAATTCCCATTTATTTGCCTGCAATTTAACTCCCAGCAACAAGCTGGGTTGCGAAAGCTGGCATTGCAGATAATGAGGAAATCCTTTAAGGTTCTTGTTTTCTTTGCTTCTGATCAGTCTCAGCCTGGCTTGCTCATAGCTTAGGAACCTTTTTGTTCTGACTGTGTGGGAATTCTGTTAGGAATGTCACACTTGCAACTGAATAGATTTAAAGATTTTCTAAAGCAGTTGGACAACTTGTAATTGCCTGATAAGTGAAATGCAAACTTTGTTTTGATTGGATCAGACACAGGAACATGTAATATCGTGTTGTTCCGCTGTGGCTACGTTTGTAGTAGTGTCAGAACTTGAGAACTTGCCTCTAGTTGTCCTAATCACTGTTGTAAAGGCTATCACAGGTTTCCAGTAAATTTTCCTGTGAAGGTAGGCATAGACATTGGAGATGGATTTCAAGTGTTAAAATAAATGGTGTTGTGTCCCTTCCTTTTAGGATTCTTAACATTTTAGCAAGTTTTCCTGGATGCATGCCACCCATCTGGGAGTGGAAGTGAAAACGTCTGTCAGCTTTGTTTTGCCTGAGGTTCTGATAACACTCTGTTCATCTGGAACTGTTGGTATGTCTCCCAACCATCTTTATTTTGTGATAGATTGTATTGATTTATTCCTGCCTGAAGGAGCGTC